>JALAZF010000930.1:0-600000 GCA_022829125.1 Lathyrus tuberosus | reverse complement strand
CTGCACTTGTCACAACACGTACGAGTGTTGGAAACCAAAACGAACAATGTATTGGAATGTCATGAAATAAACACTAACGAGTGTTAACTACGCTGGGGATAAACACAGACGGGTGTCAAGGAGTCAAAGATATCAGATACGAACAGGGTACCGAAAAGATACATGGACGGGTGTAAACAGGTTCAATACGGACGGGTACCGAAAAGATACACGGATGCGTGTAAAAGGGTTCAATACGGACGGGTACTGAAAAGATACACGGACGGGTGTAAAAAGTTTCAATACGGACGAGTATCGAAAAGGTACACGAACGGGTGTAAAAGGTAAATTTACTGGGGATTGATCTCGCTGGGGAATGGAAGGCAACACGGACGGGTGTCATCCAAAGGTCAATACAGACGGGTATCGAAATCAAAGGTTCAAACACGGACGGGTGCTGAAAGGACACGGACGGGCGTCAGAAGTCAATACGGACGGGAATTGGCTTCAAAGGTTCAAACACGGATGGGTGCTGAAAGAACACGGACGGGTGCCAAATGTCAATACGGAGGGGCATTGAAACACAAGTTCAAACGCGGACGGGCGCTGAAAGGACACGGACGGGCGTCAAATGTCAATGCAGACGGGCATTGAAACAAAAGTTGAAACACGAACGGGTGCTGAAAGAACACGGACGGGTGCCAAATGTCAATACGGACGGGCATTGAAACAAAAGTTTAAACGCGGACGGGTGCTGAAAGAACACGGACGGGTGCCAAATGTCAATACGGACGGGCATTGAAACACAAGTTCAAACGCGGACAGGCGCTGAAAGGACACGGACGAGCGTCAAATGTCAATGCAGACGGGAATTGAAACAAAAGTTCAAACACGGACGGGTGCTGGAAGGACACGGACGGGTGTCTGACGGTAAAAACCCTTGAGGGAATAAACCAAAGGACCACCTGGACGAAGGGGTAAAAATGAAATCATGGATTAACGCTCCTGGCAAACAACTATGCAAGGGAATGTCAAATATTTCTTTGAATGATTAAACCCAACACTTGTGGTGTAAAGTTGAATGATATTCTTCGAAATCCGCTTCTTTCCCGACGAAGGAAAGCTCAAACCTGGCTTATGCTTTGGATGCCTATGTTGAATTTTGTCGTAATGCTCCACACGAAGTGGAAATGCTACGCATTCGAGGATGCAATGCAAATGCTTATGATATACAAAAAGGGTCCCTCCAGCAAAATAAATGCTGGAGAGAAAAGACCAGTTCAGCTGGGGATGACAAAAATAAATTGTCCTCTGAATCCAAGAACTCTGCTGAGAATGATCACGCTGACCGACCCTTTGGATCCACAACTTCTGTCGGGGATGAAATCCAAAATCATATACACTCTACCAGGGATTACACATGTCTTTTACTGAAGGTGACATCGAACCTGAGATTCCTCCCCTACTGGGGGGTTGAGAATGAATTCCAATAACGGAATCGGAAGTCTGTTACTGAGGATTACCAATAACAGATGGGCTTAGGACCTGCTGGGGAAAACAGTCCATAATACCATCCTGCTTGGGGATACTACTGAACTTAGCCTGCTGATGGGGAGAATGACTTTACTCCCACCTTGCTGGGGATTAGAATATGACATCGTCGGTGAAAGCACGCTTCTTGATTGGATGGGGAAAGTGAACGCCCTGATTCTGTGGGGAAATAACGTCTTGATCCAGAGAAAATACTTCCCAAGTCTCCTGTTGGGGAAGATCTGCTCTACTGAGGAAAGGTGCAATCTCAATGCTGGGGAGAGCAACCCTACTAGGGGAGTACAATGTTGTTGCCCTGCAAGTCAAATAACAACAAATAGAATATGCCACAACATGACTATCACCATTAATGCCTAAGTGATTTCTACTGCTTTTCGTTATGCTCCGCAAAGCTCGAAGTTTTATATGCAATGTTTATCAAAAATATCAGACATTTTTGTAAACAAAACAATAAAAGTAAAACAAACAATGGAAAGCTCTCTGAGTGAAATGAAAATTTTATTGAGAAAAGTGGCCTGTAAATAGGCATTTACAATTGGAAGCAATTCCTAAAAAGAGGTAATTGCGCAAAAGCAAAAGGAAAATACATATGTCAGCAATGTGGGAACAGATATCCACCATGATTCGACTCAGCTATGACCCATATGTCTTGCTTATCCACAAATATCTTGACCTTTGAAGAGACTAACTGTACTGATTCCTTTCTTTCAGAATTTCCAAGTATCAAAAACGCTCACAGATCGAACGCAGACCATAGCCTTTCACTTATAAATCCCTAAGTTTTGCTTGGATCGCCCTTTTCGGGTTTTCAATCCATCGGGATACCCATTTTTGCCAAAGTTGCATTTTCAGGTTTTCAACCTTGCGGGTTTACATGTTTCTTTTTTTTTTTTACATTTTATCCCTAATTTTTGCCCGAACCTTTTCCTTTTTATGGTTCGCCGGGATGCCCTTTTTTTGCAAGGACTTTCTTTTTATGTCCAGCGGGTCTCTTTTATGCGAAGTATTTTTTTACTATGTCTGCGTTCACGGGGGATGTAAAATCTTCGCCATCCATAGTTGAAAGTAGAAAGGCCCCACTAGAGAAAACCTTTCTTACTACATATGGCCCCTCGTAGTTTGGAGTCCATTTGCCCCTGTGACTGTCTGAGGAGGAAGGATCCTTTTCAAAACCAATTCTCCTGTCTGAAAACTCCGAGGACGCACTTTCTGGTCAAAGGCGTGCTTCATCCTGTTCTGATACAACCGACCATGTGCGATGGCTGCCAATCTCTTTTCTTCAATAAGGTTCAACTGATCCAATCTGGAACGCACCCATTCAGCTTCATCAAGCTTCACATCTGCCAGAATTCTCAAAGACGGAATCTCGACCTCTAAGGGTAAAACCGCTTCCATACCATATACCAATGAGAAAGGGGTTACCCTAGTTGACGTACGCACCGAAGTACGGTACCCATGTAGGGCATAAGGTAGCATCTCATGCCAGTCTTTATACGTTACCACCATCTTCTGCACAATCTTCTTGATATTCTTATTCGCTGCCTCAACAACACCATTCATCTTCGGACGATATGGAGAGGAATTATGATGTTCGATCTTGAAACTCTGACATAATTCCTTCATCATCTTATTGTTCAAATTCGAGCCATTATCGATAATGATTCTCTCCGGGACCCCATAACGACGGATGATGTCCTTCTTTATAAACCGGGCTACCACTTGCATGGTGACGTTGGCGTACGAGGCTGCCTCCACCCACTTTGTGAAATAGTCAATGGCAACCAAAATGAAACGATGCCCATTGGAAGCAGTGGGCTCAATCTTTCCAATCATATATATGCCCCACATTGCAAAAGGCCAAGGAGATGATAACACGTTTAGAGGCGTAGGCGGTACATGCATCTTATCTGCATAAATCTGGCATTTATGGCACTTTCGGGCGTACTTGAAACAATCAGACTCCATAGTCATCCAGTAATATCCTGCCCTCAACAACTTTCTAGCCATGGTGTGTCCACTAGAATGGGTACCGAAAGAACCCTCGTGAACTTCCTCCATCAATGAGCCTGCCTCGTGTTCATCAACACAACGTAGCAAGACCATATTAAAGTTCCTCTTATATAAAACATCATCCTTGTTCAGAAAGAAGTTTCCTGCCAACCTTCTCAGAGTCTTCTTATCCTTGGTGGAGGCACCCTCTGGATACTCCTGTTTCTTCAGAAAGACCTTAATATCATGATACCACGGTTTGCCATCTGACACATCTTCAATTGCAAACACAAAAGCTGGTCTATCCAGCCGCATAATTCTAATCGACGGAGTTTCGTTCCAACGGTTCACCTTATATATGGATGCCAATGTTGCCAACGTATCAGCCATCCGATTCTCAGCTCGGGGCACATGATGAAAATCCACCCTGTCAAAGAAAGGTAACAACCTTCTGGCATAGTTGTTATAAGGCACCAAATTCGCCTGACGAGTCTCCCATTCTCCTATAATCTGATTAACTACCAACGCGGAATCACCATAGACATCGAGGTTCTTAATTCTCAAATCAATTGCTTCTTCTAACCCCATGATGCATGCTTCATACTCCGCCTCGTTGTTGGTACACACGAATGCTAACCGGGCAGTGAAAGGTATATGAGAACCCTTTGAGATTGTAATGATTGCCCCAATTCCATTACCATATGGGTTGACAGCCCCATCAAAAATCATCTTCCATTGAGACCCAATCTCAGGTCCTTCGTCAGGCAGAGGCTCTTCACAATCTTTCATTTTCAGAAACATAACATGCTCGTCCAGAAATTCAAACTTCATTGGCTGATAATCCTCGAGCGGCTGTTCAGCAAGATATTCTAACAGAACACTTCCCTTAATGGCCTTCTAGGAAACATACTGAATATCGTATTTTGTCAAAACCATCTGCCAACGGGCTATCCTTCCAGAAAGTGCTTGCTTCTCAAACACGTACTTAATCGGACCATCTTCAAAATCAACAAGGTTGTGTAGTTTAACATATACTTCCTCAGGCGCTTGGCTGCCCAAGCGAGTGCACAACATGTCTTTTCTAACATAGAGTATCTTGATTCACAATCAGTGAACTTCTTACTCAAGTAGTAAATGGCGTGCTCCTTCCTACCTGTCTCGTCGTGTTGACCGAGCACACAACCCATTGAGTTCTCAAGAACCGTAAGGTACATAATTAACGGTCTCCCGGGCACCGGTGGCATAAGGACTGGAGGTTCCTGCAAATACTTCTTTATCCTTTCAAACGCCTCTCGACAATTTTCATTCCACCTGACCTCTTGATCCTTTCTTAACAATTTGAAAATTGGTTCACACGTGGCTGTCAGATGAGAGATGAACCTAGCAATGTAATTCAACCTTCCCAAGAATCCATGAACCTCTTTCTCTGTTCTTGGCTCAGGCATCTCCTGTATGGCTCTTATTTTGGCAGGATCAACCTCGATACCTCTTTCACTAACAATGAATCCCAGCAATTTACCAGACCTCACGCCGAAAGTGCACTTGTTCGGATTCAATCTCAGTCTGAACTTCCTCAACCTTTCAAACAATTTTTGGAGGTTCACCAGGTGTTCTTCCTCCGTCTGTGACTTTGCAATCATGTCATCAACATAGACTTCAATCTCCTTGTGAATCATATCATGAAAGAGAGTCACCATTTCCCGCTGATAGGTTGCCCCAGCATTCTTCAATCCAAAGGGCATTACCTTGTAGCAAAATGTACCCCACGGTGTTATGAACGTAGTCTTCTCCATGTCCTCTGGGGCCATTTTGATTTGGTTATACCTAGAGAAGCCATCCATGAAAGAAAACACAGAATATTGAGCAGTATTGTCCACCAACACGTCAATGTGGGGGAGCGGGAAATCATCCTTCGGGCTAGCCCTATTCAAATCTCGGTAATCAACACACATCCTGACCTTCCCATCCTTCTTAGGTACAGGTACGATATTAGCAACCCACGGAGGATAATTTGTCACAGCGAGAAATCCGGTGTCCAACTGTTTCTGAACCTCTTCCTTGATCTTGACAGCCATATTTGGTTTCGTCCTTCTTAATTTCTGCTTGACTGGAGTACAACCCACTTTAAGCGGCAACCGGTGTGAAACAATGTCAGTGTCAAGTCCGGGCATGTCTTTGTAAGACCAGGCGAAGATATCCACATACTCTCGAAGCAACTCAACCAATCTTCCTTTAACAGTGTCTTCTAAGGCAGTCCCAACCCTTACTTCTCGTTTAACATCCTCGGTTCCCAGATTAATAGTCTCAACTTCCTCCTGATAAGGTAGATTAACCCTTTCCTCTTGTTTTAGTAGCCTGGCTAATTCTTCTGGTACGTCACAGTCCTCGTCAGTCTTTTCTTCGGCCTGATAGATGGGATTGTCGAAGTCATATCGAGCCATAGCTAAGTCATGAGGGGTGGAATCTGAACAAAGAAACCTGCATGATGGATGTTTTATGTTTATTATGAGTGCAACAAACAAGAAAACACATTGCCATTTTGATGTGGGTTAATGCAAAAAGTAAAAAATAGAAAAACAGGGATCAAAATATTTGAATGAAAAAACGTCCTTTATTGATGATAAAAGTAGCAAATAAAACATCCAAGCCCTACAAATATATATCACTAAGTCTCGGGCAGAACGTAGGATTTAACATAACAGAAAACAAAAGTAAATTACTCCGGGCGAGTCACTTGGATGACTTTCTCAGAAGACCAGTTGCCTAAACTCTGACCAGGGGTGCAGGGACAGATCCATTCATCCATGTCACAGTCACTATCTCCTTCATCCTCAATAGCATTAACCTGATTAAAGAAAACCCCAGCACTTGTGAACCGAATTGGGCCAGGATACTTGGGAGGCTCTTGAGCTCGTCGAGGTGGCTTGTACCCTAGTCCATGGGTATCCTGCTTTCTTTAAACATCAATGACACTGCCCCACTTCTGAGAACCACCAGCTTCAACTATAGCGCGCGCCTCTTTGAAAGAGGGCATCGAAACCTCTGGTTGTCTGACAACTTCAGGTTGAGCAACCACCTCAGGCTGACTGACTGCCTTTGGGGGTTCCTCGGGAATTTTCACAGCTTCAAAGGCTTGGCACAAAGTTTCCTGTACTTCACCATCTACCTCTACATACTTGAAGGTCGATAGGTGACTCACCATGATCTCTTCCTCACCACAAACAGTCACAACGTGGCCATCCACCATATACTTCAACTTCTGGTGCAACGTAGATGTTACTGCTCCAGCACCATGGATCCAAGGGCGACCCAACAAACAACTATAGGCAGGCTGAATATCCATTATGTAAAAGGTGGTGTTGAAAATCTCAGGACCCACCTTGATCGGCAGAACTAACTCTCCAAAAACTGACCTCTTGGAGCCATCAAAAGCACGTTCCAGCAAGTCACTCAGTGTACAAATCAACCCACGAGTATCCAATTTCATCAAAGCCTTCTTCGGAAGCACATTCAACGATGAGCCAGTATCAACTAACACATGCGGCATTAAGGAACCACGGCATTCCATTGAAATATGCAGAGCGTTGTTGTGATTCCTTCCAGCCGGAGTCAGATCTAAATCAGTGAAACCCAAACCATTACCAGCATTCACATGAGCCACAACCCCTTCTAACTGGTTGACAGATATTTCCTGCGGTACATAAGCCATGTTCAAAACCTTCAGTAATGCATTTCGGTGTGCCTCAGAGCACAACAGTAAGGATAGAATGGAAATCTTCGATGGAGTTTGGTGAAGTTGATCAACAATCTTGTAATCACTTTTCCTGATCAACCTCATAAACTCTTCTACTTCTTCTGAGAAAGTATCCCCAACCTGCTTTGTCATAGAATTATTTGCTTCCTGTCTCTGTACAGACTCATCCATCATCTATTTACCTTTGTCTTGTTTTGAACTGCCAACTTGACCCTCAGACGGAATAAAGACTCTACCACTCCTAGTGATAGCCCCTGTTTCAACAAGATTTTCAACCCCTGTATTCACAGCTGATGTCTTTACCAATTCCTGCTTCTTACCATTAATAAATACCTCGACCCCATAGTTCCATGGGATGGCCTTGGTACTCTCATACGGGACTGGTCCAGGAACAGTGATAATGACCGGCACTGGTCTCGCCGGTGCTGATATAGTTATTATCTTGAATGGAATTGTTATTGTGGCAACATCAATATTTCTGTCAATTACTTTACTCTGCCTACAACCCCTGTCAAACTGTAATATCCCTTCACCGATCATTCTCTGAATACCTGCTTTCAATAAATCACAACCGCCTGGCTGCGACATACATCCTACACAACCTTCATCACAGCCGGGAAATACCTCTCCCTTCAACAGTCTTTCCTTCACCACACCCAAGGGAGTTTGGACTTCGTTCACATCTGAAATCAAATTCAAGCCTTCACAGTCTTTAATAATAGCATTGACCCTCGGCCCACCGTGATTCGGCATCGGGTTCTGATTCACATTTGGAGCATCATTGGAGAAATTGATGGCTTTGGAATCTACTAAATCTTGAACCAGATGCTTAAAAGCTCTACAGTTCTCAGTATGATGTCCGGGTGCTCCAGAATGGAATTCACAGTGGGCGTTGGCGTCATAGCCGGGAGGTGGATTACCAGCAGGTAGAGCCAATGTTCTCTTCTGAATTAACTGTAGCTGTAACAAGTGCTGAAATAATTGAGAGTAGGGAATAGGCGGAGTGTCAAGATGCCTATCCCGCATAGACGCAGGCTGTGGTCTGCGAGGAACCTGATTTTGTTGTTGAGACACTGCTGGCTGCTGAGGTGCTGCTGGGATGGTTACAGAAGCCACCCGCTGATTGAAATTCTGATGAGGTCCTTCTCTACCACGATATGAAAACACAGAGTTTGTATCTCCCTCTTTCTTCTTGTAACCACTAGCATACGGCTTCTTACCTCCTCCAGATGAGGACCCATCACCGCCTGATATTTTTTCCACCTTAATTCCGCTTTCCACCATTTCTCCTACTAAGATGAGATCAGCCAACTTTCCAGTCATACACGGCACCAGCTTTTCATAGTAATGACCCTGCAAGGTGGCCATAAACATACCTATCATTTCACGTTCCAACATGGGAGGCTGAACCCTTGCTGCCAATTCACGTCACCTCTGGGCGTACTCCTTGAAACTCTCATTATTCTTCTGTGATAAGTTCTGCAGCTGTGTTCTGTTAGGAGCCATATCAGTGTTATATTGATAGTGTCTAATAAATGCTCCTGCCAGATCTCTCCAACTACACACATCTTTCCTTTCTAGTTGCATATACCACTCCAGGGATGCCCCAGATAGGCTATCCTGGAAGCAATGCATCGTCAATTTTTCATTCTTCGCATGCGCAGCCATTTTACTCGCGTATGCCCTGACGTGAGTCCTTGGGCAAGACATACCATTATACTTCTCGAAAGTGGGAGTCTGAAACTTGTGCAGGATAACAACGCCTGGAACCAGCCCCAAATCCTCTAGATCCATACCCACAGAATCCTGATTTACAACACCCCTCAGTTGTTCCTCAATCAACCTGAACCTCTGATCATTGTCAATCTGGGGACCAGCATCCCCACCTGGCACAGAGAATGCATCTTCCTGAAGATCATCATACTGACGACCATGAATTGCGCAGACACTGTTACCTCCCCCTACTAAAGTGGGAACCACAACATTTTCTCCTCCGCCCGGAGGGATCACAACACCAGCAACAGGAATACCTCCGTCCGGAGGGCCATTCTGAACATTATTACCAGTAACACCAGTATGAATTCCTCCATGAAGGACACCCTCTTCACTAATTCTCGCAATCAGTGGCTGAACGAGAGTCCTTAACTGCTCTTGGCCTTGAGCAACCCCTTGCATTAAATCCATGAATTGGTTCATGCGAGTCCACATCTCAGTCATCTCATTTTGTAGCTAATCCATGAGTCTCTTCTGATTTTGTCTGGTAGAATACCGGTGAATGTGTTGATCCGTAATCCTGTACTGCGGAGGAGAACAAAGTAAGAACACCGGAGATAAACACCTATTATGCAAAATGATTATGCAAAATGATTATGCAAAATGATTATGAATATGCAAATGCAAATGAACATGTTTGAATATTCGCAGGGCGATCCACCCCTTGATTCCAGTTTGACAACAAGATAGAACGGAACTTCTGCTCATGTATTAAGAAAAACCAGAGGAAAACCAATTATCAACAGTCACAAACCAAAATAATAAGTCTGAACACAATAATCATAGATCCCAACCAACAAGCCTGGTGGTGATCCAAATTCAATAAACGAAAATAGAAAGCTAAGGCATGTCATCAAAGTCCACAAGTGCCAAACCCCCCATCCATCATGCTCTTTGCTCCAGTCTTGAATTTCCTTGAACAACTTTTTGGTGTCGGGATGCTTTGGTCTCTGAATTAGCTCTTGAATGAGAACATCTCTCCTATGCATGATCCCTTTCAAGTATCGGCAATGCAACTCCCAAGCGTCTTCTTCAAAAACATCATCCATGCTAGGACCCTCATTTCTAGGTCTCTTCACTTCAGCTTGGATCTTTAGTTCCTCTATGGAGGCTATGGCTTCATTGAGTCGACCCTCGACTGCTTGTATCTGGAATACCCCTAATAGGATCTCAGCGTCTTTTTTCTTGAGCTTCAACTTTAATTGATCAATCTGACCTAGATAATCGTCTTCCTTTCGCTTATTATCAGCCATTGCAGTGTCTCGGTGAGCATTGAATTTGTGAATTTTTAATAAAGCCTCGGCCAATTCCTCCTTCTTAGACTTGAGAACCTTACTGATACCATCTAGAGCTTGCTTCATCCTTTGTCTGGCTGTGACCTTGTCAGCTAGCTCCTTTTCTGCCTTAGCGAGAAGCTCTGTCTTCAACTCGGGGATATGAACAGCTTCATCCCGCTCCTGTTTCAACTGGTAAATCTCTCTTTGTAGCTCACTGTTTTCTTCTCACAGCTTTTCCTTTTCAGCCCACAACTTGTTAAACTTCTCTATCTCAACTGTGGTAGGAGGCTCAATCAGCAAGGGGTAAGATGGTGGTTCCTTGGAGAATGGCAAAAGCTCCTTCTCTACCCTTTTCTGAATCCAATCTTCATACGCAGGAAATGTTCTGTTGTTGCTCTTCCCAAAAGAAGTCTTCCCCTCTTATGATGATCTTCCCAAGTATTTGCAGCTTCTTTTAACAGTTCTGGATTGATTTCCCCACTCAGATATAGAGATTCTTGGACCTCCTCGTCTTTTGGTGGCTCTTTCAAGGCATACCCGAATTGCCTAATAGCAAGAATAGGGTTGTAGTTAATCCCCCCTTTCCTTCCATACTCTCCTCTAAAGTCTGCCAATACCCCAGGTTCTGCCATAAACACAATCTTGTGAACAGGATCCAGAATAAGTGATGGGAACTTGTACACTATGATGTTCTTTTTCTTCTCAGTACTCATCCTTAATAGTCTTCAAAAACCAGAATCAAAGTTAGGATGCAGCCCTGCAAATGAATAAACATGTTAGGATGCAAAATGATGATGCAAATGCACACATGGGATCAAGGGTGCCACACAGACTGGACAACTGCTGCACTGAACAACTGTATAATCTCAAGGATCTGCCCAAATGTAATACCCCAAAATTTGCTCTCTCTTTTGTCATCATAGCATAGCATTATCATATATCATATCATATCCATCTCATTAGCCTTGCATTGCATCTTTAACATAGAAAAATGAAGCATAGCATCCCTCTTACCATCAAGGCATGTGATCAGGGGAAAGATGGACAATCAAGGAATCATTCGAGGCACAAAAGGTCAAACAAGTTGCCTCAAGGCAAGCCAAGAGGTCTTTCATGTCTCATACTATCTCAATTGATCATCCAAAACCTCAAGAAAGTGAGATTCAATAGGAGATTGAAGCATTATATCATTCACTATGCAAGAGGTCCAAAAAAAACTGAAGGAAAACCCTCAAAAGCGATAGTTCATTGGTTCAAAAACACCCTCAAGTGGCATATCTCATCATCCTTTAAGAGGATACACAACATACTCTGAGGAATTTGAAATTGAAGACTGCACATTTTTCCCCTTAGTAGGTGGGTATCGAAACTAGGGTTTCCAATTAAACCAGGTTATCTCTGATTTTTTGGACAAAACTTGATGTCATGGTATTCTACATGTCCTTAAGTGTATGTGTGTGGAAAATTGCCTCTCAATTGGTTTTAGAAGTGGTTTAATTGGAAGAAAGATAAAAAATAGGAAAATTGGGGCTAAGTCAAATAATCAGAGGAAAAAGTCAACTCTTAACTTTTTGAGGCCAAATTCATGAAATTCATGTTATATGTGACCAATGTACAAAATTTGATCAAGAAACTCCAAAAGGATCATGAAAAATCAAGATTTGAAAAGTCGCCATTTTTGGAAGAAGTAGGGTTTCTAAATAAGGAAAGTGTTGGCCATTTTGCACCAAACTTTGAACCAAGGCCATTCAAAATTGAAAGCATCAAATCAAAAATCCACCAGGCCACAACAAAAGATCTTGTTTCAAGCTTCAAATCCATATAAAGAACTCTTCCATCGGATCAAAATTGAGGGAGTTATGATCGATCAAAGTTTGGTAAAATCAAGGCAAAAATCAAGTCATGGCAAGGCAAATTTGCAACAATTACCAAAGCAAGTCTCCGCTTTGTAGGTTGGTTTTCCCTAAATCTACACTGTTTTTAGCTTATTCGCAACTTATTCGATGTAGATTTTTGTGGATTTTCGATTTGGATTCATGTGCTAGAATTCGATTCTTGATGTTGTTGATTATTGGATTCAATTGATGTTGGACGACGGTAATTCCATGTAATTTCGTGATTAATTGATTGCATGTTCATTTGGATGTTTGGATAAGTCATTTGCTGCTGAAAAGTGCTTTTGCAACTATTTTTTTGGTCACTGTCCCAGGTTAATCGGTTAACACCATACGTTAACCGGTTAACATGTGTTAATTCTGCGTTTTATACCTGATTTTGAACTGTTAATCAGTTAACACCAGGCGTTAACCGGTTAACACTGTTGCAGAATGTGTTTTTTTGCGTTTTTAAGCATGTTTCGACCCCGCTTCACTTTTAATCTTCATGGATTAATATGATACTCATCTAATGATTGTTTTGATGTTGTTGCACCTCACACCATCATATGCACACAATTTGCCGACACGCGGTTTTTGATTGTTAATCGATGAATGTTTATGTTTGCATTGTTGATTAATTAATGTGATGAACACATGATGCACACACTTTGAGCTCATTAATTGCTAATTGAGGTTATGTTGCTGGAATCACTATGTACATGTTCATTTGCTTTCCATTTCAAGAGATGTATACTTGTTTTGACTTGCTCATATTCTTGACAATGTGTATTCTTTTGTAATGTACATTATAACATGTTTGATTTCAAGGATTGTTTATCATGATTTGTAATATGGTTGTGATCGTGTTTGTTTGATGAATGTGCAAGGCTTGATGCATAATAATGGTTGTTCATGATTGAAATTGTGTGTTAATGCATGCTGCCTCTGAGTTTTCACTGCTGATTATACACATATGTGCTGTTGTATGTACTGCCAAATGCTTTTTACACCCATTTTGGAGGCTGAACATGTGCTGTTAATTGTTGTTTGGTACATGATGATAGATTTACCGCTGCCTTGCATTTAGGGGCTGTGATAGTTGCTGTTTTCACTATTTCCTTCCATTGGCTTGTTTGACCAAGTTCTTTTACTCAGGATCTCTTGTAAATATTTTGTGAACTAACCTTTTCATGTAGGTGCTAAAGGTAAGTAGGTGTGTGGATATGCTTTCACACGCACGTTTTTCTTTCATACTCTCTTATTTCTTTTAATAATTCAAATTGTGATTTTGTTAAGCATTTACATGCTTTCCTTGAATAACTTTTTCTTCACCCTTCTCTAAGATCAACTTAACTTCCATTTTGGAAGTAAGTTGTTTCTTTTGCTCTTCTTCTCCTTTCTTTTAGGATTAGACTTCTTAAACCACATTAACCTTAGGATCACCATGTATGATAACATTAGGGTTGAGTCTTAGTCCCCTTAGTTTTCACCTTTGATCCGCTTTTGAGTCTTTCTTCTCTCATCTTCAAACAAAAGTAAAAAAAACACTTAATAAAGGCATAACAAATATTGTATTTAGGCCTTTCATGTGGGAACAAGGAGGTGAGGGGTCTTCTCTCATTTCTTTGGGAATGTTTAGTGTACGTCCCGTCTTGGGTCGATATGCAAGGCATTCGATCTTATATGAAGGACTTAAATACAATGCGAGTTACAAAACACAAAGACATTCAAAACACTTCTTTCCAAAGACTTCAAACAAACAACAACATCTTTCCTTCGGGAATTCTTTTCTCATCCCACTCATTCTTAGCGTACGAACGTGCTCCTACTCGTTCTCTTGCAAGATGGTAACGCACTCGGACCAGCGAGCCTGCAACACCTGAGCTAGAACGTTAGTCGTTCCTTAAAAAACACAAAAAATCCATCCCTAGTGAGGGGAACTACGTTGCTCTGATTCTCATGCTCCCGATGAGATACGTAGGCAGTGGGGTAGGGCCCATTCGAGCACTTCTTTTATTTTCCCTACATTTGTTTCTCCTTCTCTCTCCTTTCCTTTTCCAGTTCTCTAGCTAACAGTTCCTTTTCCAGTATCCTTTCCTTACACCCTTTGATCGAAACAAGCAAGCGTGGATCCCATCGGGTACGATGGACGCGAGGGGGTGCTAATACCTTCCTCTCGCGTAACCGACTCCCGAATCCGGTTCTCTTGGTCACAAGACCATGCTCTATCCTTTCCTTCAGGTTTACGCAGTGTTTCCTTTCCCTCTCTTGGGATAAATACACATTGCTGGTGACTCTGTTTTCGTGCCACTTTCACGTTTGTACTTGGATGAAAATCCCGGGAGCGACACCAAATACCCAGAATACCAGAATAACCATAGTACCACACTGATAAATCTGCTGACCAGAAAACTGGGTATGTTGAAGGTCAAGGTTACCTGCAAACCTGTAAACACCCTGCCCTCTCACATGTGGGTACTAGAAAGCCGAGGATCCTCAATATCACGGGCTCTCAGGTCGAGAAATGATGATACGTTCACCATTTCTGGTTTGGCATCATCACCAATCGAGGATGCCTCAACTTATTCCCCTCAAAAGAAAACATCCCATGGCAAGTCCTCAGTTTCGGCACTGAGGTCGAGAAGCAATAGTACATTCATCCCTCGGGGTACAGTACTATCGCCAATCGAGGAGTACTTCCACTGATTCTTTCCCAAAAGGAAACCCTATAGCAAGTTCCCAACATTGGGTCCTCGGATCGACATGTGCAATGGGTTTGCCATTTCTGGTCTGCCATTATCACGTCTCGGGAGGAGTGTCGTTACTGAGTCCTCGGGAATGGCCGCCAGAGTCGACAGTTTTCCAAGTTACATTCAATCATCTGCACCAATGCGCAGGATAGAACATTACCAAGGAAAACCTCGTCTGGATGTGGAGTTTTCATGTATACTACGTCTGGCCAAATGCCACACAAGTCACACTACTTTCCACGCTAATCCTACGTGTACGCTCAAGCCTGGGTATTGGGCTTATCTCTCAGAACTCCCAACCCGCCAAATAGAAAAATAGTGCAGCAGATGATAATAATATGCAATGCAGTAAATGCGGTAAAAATAAAATACAACAAATAAAGCAAAACAAAAAACAAAAACACCCAAAGAGAACAAAAACAAACAAGCGCTAGGACAGACCCGCTTAGGGAACTAGAGTCCCCAGTAGAGTCGCCAGCTGTCGCTCCCAGGATTTTCATCCAGGTACAAACGCGAAAGTGGTGCGGAACACAGAGTCGCCAGCAATGTATATTTATCCCAAGAGAGGGAAAGGGAACACCACATAAACCTGAGGAAGAGCGAAAGGAATGGTCATCGCAACCATATCCTAGGTTCGGGAGTCGGTTACGCGAGGGGAAGGTGTTAGCACCCCACGCGTCCATCGTACTCGATGGGATCCATGCTTGTTGTCTATTCTAAGGGTGAGTCATCCTAAAATCTATGGCTACAGTGACACGGGAGGGAAAAACAAGGACAGACTCGGTAGGACGTCGTCGTCATAGGCCTACGTACCCCCTTTGTGCAATGGGGAATTCAGAGTCAACGTAGTTCGGACCAAGTTCTTTTGTGTTTTTTACGAGCGATGTTAAGTTCGCGTCCGGCAGTTAGGGTCAATGCCTGTTTGCGACTCAGACGGAAAGTAACGTGCCCTTTTTGAAAATAGCCTTTAGTTTGACGATCCCGAAGGACAAAAATGATTTGAAATTTGTTTGTATTTTTTAGGACAGAAGTGACTTGAGTTAGTTCGTAACTCAACTTGAACCAAAGTCTATGACACGGAAACGTATGCTTCGCATGGTCGTCCCCAATAGGACGTATGCTCAACACTCTAGAAGAGAGAAGGGGGACCCCTCAATCTTTATTTCCTATGTTTAAGGCTTGTGTGCAAGGCAAGTTGACCTTATTAAGTATCTTAGAAATTGTTATGAGATGAGAAGAGGGACTCAAAAGAAAAAGAAAAAAACTACGGGGAAAAATCTATCCTAATGTTATCATGCAAAGGTGGCCCTAAGGGGAGGTTTGGAGGGAGACTACCCTATGGAATTTAGTCCTAATATTATCATGCAAAGGTGGCCCTAAAGGGAGGTTTGACAGCAACCTAAGTCTAAAGAAAAGAAAAGATGAGAGAAAGAAAGAATGAGGGTGGACATGGATAACTATCCACACCCTCAAATAACTTACCTCAGCCCCTGCATAAAAGGTTAGTACAAAACAGACATAAGTGACAATAAGACAAATGAAACCCAAGCAAGTCACAAACCAAAGAGAAAAGGTTATAAACCAAATGAAACTCAACCAAGACAGATTGTGGATGACCTAAACATGTGCCTAAACATGCTATGCAAATGTCACATGAGACATACAAACAGATATCCAAGCATCAAACATCAATAGAAGAAGAAGGAAGCATATAAGTGAAACATGTTCAAGTATGCAAGATGAAACATGAATGACATATAACATGAATGAATGTAAAGCTCCAAGGTCAGTAACATACATCAAATGAAGTGCAAATGAATGATAAGGTATGGCATACATAAACCAAACATAAGTCATGAATGAGCATAGATGAGAGGAAGTGAGAAGATAAGTCAAAAAGAGGCATGTAAACCAAGCATTAAACATATGCACAAAGTATGCGAAAACCTCACACCAAGGACCTATAATGGTAATCAAGTGACCTATAACAATTCAAACACGGTTTATGAAGTCAAAGAAGCAATCCCAAATGATGGCACAAGTTCCTTCTCAAACAAGTACTCATACATGATCAAAGATGTGCATAAAAAAGGCCTCAAACAAAGAGCAATCAAAAAATTAGCAAAACATCTTTAACAAATACCAAATTAATTCTCAAAACACCTCAACTAGTGGTAAACATCATGTTAAAAACTCATGCAAAAATTCACAAGATAAGTCACTCAAACAATCATGCAAAGATCAAGTAGGAAACATGGTTCAATATGCAAAAGAAAGGGACTAAAAAGCAATATGAAATGATTTTAAAAATAAGAGAGAAATGTTTTTATGCAATTCAATGTGTTGGTGAAACAATGCAAAAATAATGGGCTCAAAATGTTTTGTGGACTATGAGAAATAAATTCAACAAGTCATGGTATGCATATACGGAATAAATTCAAAAGAAAATAACCAAATAATTACCTCAGATGCTAAAAATAAAATAAAATAAGAAAATAAAATTTGTGAAAATTTAATAAAACTCTAAACATGATTCATGAATTCTTTGGTAATTTTTTAATGCACCTAGCTATTTTTAAAAAAAAATGAAAATGCAAATGATGCAATTAAATGAAAATAAAAAAAGAAAATAGCAAGGGGGTATGAATAGCATTCCAGACACGTTGGAAAATAATATGGGCCCAAAGGAGGGGGTGTGGATATCAAGCCCACACCCCAAAACCCATCAGCGAAAATAAAATAAAAACAAAGAAGAACACGTGGACTTCAGTCAACCCACAGACCCAACATCAACCATTAGATCCATCACACGCTCCATAATCAGTCAACATAATCACAAAATCAACAAAATCAATGGCCATGATTAAAAGTTCACCATAATAATGATACACGCACCCACACACAATTGATTAGCAATTAGAAAAAGGCACACGTGACAAGCACACCCTATCATTAATGCGTTGGCATTATAACAACCATCAGATTCAATCAACGTCCCAGATTAATCAAACTTTAACATGATGGACGGTTTAGATTTAAGGAACATGGCAGTTAGCATGGAATGGCACACACATAAACCAAAAAATAAAAACAAAATTTAAATGATGTGGCACAACGTGGACCGCGCGATCAAGGCAACGGATGGTCACGATTGCGTCTTCCACCTTGAAACCCTAGATCCGCCGGAGATCAAGCCAGACGTCGGAGCCCTAGCTCCGGTCGTCCCTTCCGGCCACCTGCAACCAAAAACCTCCCAGAAAATGAAAAAGGGTACACTATCTTGACCAGAATTTCACCAGGATCAATAATATCACATTAAAAATCGCAAATAATCAACATACAAAGAGAAACGAATGAAACAAGTTAGGGCTCAAAACTTCAAAACCCACGATACAACCAATCTACACGTCCAAATTCAAAATAAAATACATCATCATGCTCAGCAACAACCACAGATCATTATGCATGTCAAAAATTTGAGTTCTAAGATCATGAAAAGTGTCACTAACCTGAGATCAAGCAATTCGTACCCTTGTTGTTAGCTTCAAATGATGGGTGCTTTGTGTTCTATGGATCCCAAGGATGCAGACTGTGAAATAAGTTTTTGAAAAACCCTAGTGGATTGAGAGATTCGAAGGAATGAAGGATTAGGGTTGAAAGCTTGGTTCTCCTCAAAATCACGTGTCCCTTCTCCAATGAGTGCATGAGTTAGCTTAAATACATTAGGTCATTCCACTGATAATCATTTGGGCCTTATTAATTCCTTGATTAATGAGATTTGGGTGATTTTGGAAATTTGCATAATGGGTTATACACCCTCCTCCATGCATGTACACCCAAGCCTTTTATGATGTATCATTCATTTATCAATTGCTAATCACACCTGAATTGAATTTGGGCCTTGAGATGTCTTGGTTTATGAATTTTCAATTATTTTGCAAAATTGTACAATGTGAAATAAGTGATGAATTTGTCATGGAATCCCTTGGTTCAAAGGCAAAAAATGATCCTTATGGAATGTACTTTGATGTTAGAATGTGCCTTGAAGCAATGGGATCAATTATAGGTCACTATGTCCCAAAATGCAAAAGTTGTGAAAATGGAACCATGAGAAAACCCTAAAAACCACCTTGCCTTCTTTTGATCATAACTTGAGTTCCACAAATGATATGGAGACCATCTAGTACTTGTTGGAAAGGGGAGAAAAATATATTCAACTTTAATGTTTGAGAAAAAATCATTTGAAGCTTCCTTGATGATGAAAAGTCAAGTTGAATGTAGTGTAAAAACTTGCCAAAAATGGAAACTTCTCATTATAGGTCATTTTCCAAATTTAGTAACTTTTGTACCAACCCTTGATTCTTGATAAATGGTATGAAACTTGACCCTTGAAGACCACAGGAGGATGTGTGACGTTGAAAACCCTGAAGAGAACCTCAAAATCTCATAGTTGACTTCCCCTCTCACTGTTGACTTTTCTCCAATTCTCCTGATTTGCAATCCATTGGCCAATTGAATCTCTCATGAACCAAACTGATGGACAATCTTCCATTCCTAGATACTTAGGGACCCAAGGAATACCATGGAATCAAGTCTTACCCAAAAAAATCAGAAATAAACTGACTTTATAGCAAACCCTAATTTTGGTACCCTGAGTCTAGGAGGAAATATCACAGTGTCCAAATCCCAATTCCTCTTAATATGATGTGTATCCTCTCTGACAAAGATAAGATATGACATTTGGTGATGATAAAAACCCAAGAAGCTTGCCCATTGGAGCAATAAACCCAAGAATCTCAAAACCCTAATTTCTGCACTGGTTAGGAGAGAGTGAGCCACTTGAGATCTCTTGGACAATATAAGGACTCTTGCTTGACCCTTTGAAGAACATTTTCTTCTCTTGAACTGCCTCAGGCACCTTTACCCCATGCTAAGAACCAATGATATGCACACATGATAATGCAAAAATGAAATGAAACATAAGCCAGTTAGTACTAAAGTAACGAGAGCAAATTTTGGGGTGCTACAAGGCTGGGGATCAGCATTTGAAACTTCCTAGATTACAGTCCTTTGGGGATGCTTTCCTCTAGCAATCAAGACCTGGAGCATTTCAGTGAGATTTTTCATGCTTGACTTAAGATCATCGATCTCCATTCAGATCTCAGCGTTGTGTGCTTCTTACTCTGACATTATGTGTCTGTAGTTAGCTCTAGCTGATATCGGTGTCGAGGAATCAGCTTGACGACTGACAGATGACGCTGGAAGATAGAGACAGGTGGAGATGAGTCGATGGACAAACAGATGTATGCAATGAATCATACAAAGATGCAAATGATATGCAATGCAATACAAACAGGATGCGAAACACAAATAGCAGGATCAAAGGTTCAAGATCACAACATGGAGTCTGGGTGACGAACCAACCACAGGGTATGTACTAGGGTTATTGTATCCATAGAACAGGGTTCTAATAAGTTCCCAGAGTCGACAACCCATCTTTCGAATATTATCGATTTCCCAAATAACTTGGTAGTCAATAATATTCTCAAGAGAATCTCGTCTGAGTGTAGTATCGTGTATCAACTATTTCGGGAATCGACACCCTCATAGCCATTGCACTACATCCTAATAGGCCAAGTGAGGTTAAAGGTAACTAAAGTTCTCAGTCTCACGGGTTCCTAGGTTAAAAATAATATCGTCTTCATGAATAGACTCGTTAAACAATATTAAGTTCAAGTGGGCCTAAACTGAGTGGTGATGTCTCAATTCAACTTCTTCGAGAATCAACTCCCTCAAAGTCTCCTCGAATGTATCACTGTCTTATCATAGTTGCACTCAAGTCCGGGTGTAGGACTTATCTCACCACACAAAGCAGCAACCCTGCACACAGAAAACCCAAGCACAACAAGTATACAAATATAAAAGCAAGTAAGCGAGTAGATAACAAAAAATAAAACAAGTTAGGGAACCCTCGAAAAAGTCCCCAGTGAAGTCGCCATTTCTGTCGCGGTGAGAACCAGATATCAAGCTATTGATTAACTTGGATCACAAATCATAATTTTACCACCGAGCTTTGATTTATCCAAAGGAAAGGTTAAAGATCGAAAAAACCTAAGTTAAGAGAATCTAGGTTCGGGGGTTGGTTACGTCTAGGGAAGGTATTAGCATCCTAAACGTCTGTAGTACTCTACAGGAACCTCTTGTTTTATTTGTGTTATGTTACTTGTTTGCTTGCTAAGGGTATTATACTAAGGGAAAGACCTAGGAGTTAGTATCTAAATATACTCGCCAAGACATCGCATCTTGTACCTATGTATCCTGACGGGAGTGGAATCAGAGTATTCGTAGTTCCCCTGAAAGAGGGTGAGGAACTCTTAACTGTGGTCAAGGTTCCAGTGGGGAGGTAGCGTCTATGGCAAGGCGCTACATAGAGTGCGGTGACTCCAAAGTTAAGATTAACTTATAAGGGAAGTAAGTGTCCACAGAGAATATATGCATGGAGTACGGCGACTCCGATCCTAAGGCTAGGATAAAAGGTAGAAAGCGTCCATGGCAGAACACATGTAAAAAGTGTGGCGACTCTAATCCTAAGGCTAGGATAAAAGGGAGGGACCTAAAGTTAGGCTAATCTGTGACATGGCAGTCAACAACGGGACCTTTCCTTTGGAATTCTATTGAGAAAAGATTTTAGTCTTAAGAGAAAAATACCCGATAAAAAAATTGAGGTTCAAAAATTGCGTGATGGCGATTGCAAAAGGCAACCGACTTACGAGAGAATTAGCCACTTGACGTGTGATGTTAATATTGTGTGTACATCTTATTTCTGTATTTTTAGAATTTCCGTATTTCCGTATTTTATTTCCGTATATTGTCTCTCTCTCGAACCTGAGACCTTGAGAGGAGCACACTCTCAAGACCCAAGCGTTTCACCACTGGGCCACACAAGAGAGAGACAATTAAATATGTTTTTAACTTTTGAAAAACATGAGTAATAGTTTTAGTTTACTATGAGGGAAAATAAAGGAGTAGAACAAAAGAGACTCACTCCGTTGATTTTTAGAATGAGAAAACTGAGCGATACAATTACGGCGGCTATGACCGGTCCCGTTTCTTTTTTATTTTTTCTAAAAAATTCAAAAATACCCTTGATGGTTAATTTTGAGACAGGATTAAATAATATTAATTAAAATTAAAATGAAATTTTAAATTAAAAATAATTTTAAAAAAATTAAAATAAAACACTAATAATCTTATTTATTTATTTTAAATATTTAGACAAAAATGTAAAAATAAATGGACTCTAAATAAATAAAAAGTCGGACGCCCAAGTGCTCTAAAAAATAAACCGAGTGCGCTAAATTGATCAGTACGAAATAAATGACTCAGAAAAATAAAGCGTTTGGTCATATTTTAAAATAAATTTTGACCCGTTAAAATGCTCAAACTGATCAACATGCGACAAAAAAATGGTCGAAAAATTAAAACGAACATGTCGGGTTAAACTACGTGAACCGTAGATTAATATAATTGAGATATGCAAGCTCGATTTTGAAATTTTCCGTCCACTGATTTTATGCACCATTGAAATTTATTTTGACCAATCTGTCTATAAATCCGAGAAATTATTCTAACTGATATTTTAAGCAATATGCGAGATGAAATGCATGATATACTGTACAGACAATGCGAAACGAAAAACAAAATCTTAGGGTAAAAAATTAGGGTATGACATCGGTTACGCGAGAAGAAGGTATTAGCACCCCTCGCGTCCATCGTACTCGATGGGATCCACACTTGTTGTCCTGATCAAAAGGTGTAGATATCTGAAGCTCCACTGCTAACTATAAAGGAATAGAACGAGAAACGGGGAAAGAAAATACAACGTGACTCGGTAGGACATCGCCGTCCTAGGCCTACGTATTCCCTCATGCAATGGGAAAATCAGAGTCAACGTAGTTTGGGGGACTACAGGATAGTTGGGGGAAGGTTTCTCGCCAAGACATCATCATTTTGTGCCTACGTATCCTCATTCGAACAAGAAAGAGGAAATCAAAGCAGTCGTAGTTCGTGGTCACAACCACGGGTTGGTAAAGGGTCTCAATCGCACTGGGGCGAGAAATGGCTCGATTAACAAGTCTTGATCGCAATAAGGCGAGAGAAAAGGGAAGTTAGTTGTTAGTGTGCTCGCCAAGACATCATTGTATTGTGCCTACGTATCAATGAGGAATCAGAGCATCCGTAGTTCACAAGACTACGGGAAGACAGGATCTCGATCATACTGAGGCAAGGAAATAGAGAGACGCACGGAAGGTCTAAGGGAAACTCGGTCCTACATGTTATCATGCAAAGGGGCCCTAAGGTCAGGATTAGGAGAGAAGTCTACCTAATATTGTCATGCTTGGATTGAAAGACTAATGTCTCTCCTACCTCCAACTTAATCAGAAATTAAGTGGAGCTAGGAATCCTAAGGGATCATGTAAACCAACATAAGTAAACATTATACTAATCAATCACAAAATGAACGATGTCGTGATCTCAGCTAAGAAACAAAACCGAGTGACTCCTCGTCCTCAACTAAAAGAAAATGCAACAGAAAAGGACGGTGTCGTGATCTCAACTATGAGGAAGTTGAGTGACTCTTCATCAACCCCAAGATGAAAACGATGTCGTGATCTCAACTATAAGGAAGTTGAGTGACTATTCGTTCACCACAAAGTAAGACAAAAAAGAGGAGCAAACAAGATCAAAGTATCAAGGAATTGGCACCCAAGCCAAGTATACAGCTAGGAGTGAAAACTACTCACTCAACAACAAGTTGTAAGCAAAAATGCTAAACTCTGGGCATTCTTCATACAAGTGCACAAGTGGTACCTAATGGAGAAGGTTTGTTGCCTCTTCAAAGCACGCAAAAAGCTCAAGACTCGAAGGAAGAAGATTCCAAGGTGGAAGAGAATCCAAGGATCAAGTACTTCAAACAAGTAAGAGGGTCCAACAGTCAAGTATCTAACATCAAGTTCAAAACATGTCAGAATCTAACAAGAATCAAATGTAAGCAACTATTATCAAAGGCAATCAACAAGGAGAACCAGAATTAACATCAGGAATTGGTCCAAACGATATCAGGGACTAAGCACAATCTGCGTCAAGAGATCTCATCAGTCCAAACAAGGTTATGAAAAATATTCCACACAAAATCTCCAAAAGATTAATCAAAACTTATATGACAAGAGGAACAATCAAAGTCTAAACAAAGTTTAATCAACTTGTTCCACTCAAAGATCCAAGAAAATTGAACCAAGAATTAACTACAAGGTTTAATGAAAATTTGATTAGGAATTCAATTAAAATCAACTAAGAATTCTAGACAAAGTTGTCAAAAAGAAATTCAAGTTAAAAATAAGTCCTAAACAACATAAAAATAACGAAAAAATCTAATTGTCTAAACAACTATCCACAATCACAACAATCAAAGTAAAATTAACGCTTAGTCGAAATTTAAATCGAAGTCAAAATCTAACATAAATCAAACAAGATGATTAAAAAGAATTTAATCAAAAAATTCTACACAAAACTTCAACAAACTCTAATCGAAGTCTAAGATTAAAAAACCCACAACCAAACTATAATTAACCAACAAATTTTCTAATCACAATTAAAAGACACAACCAAATTCTAATAAAAATCTCCAACCAAATTCTAATTACAATAAAAAATCTACAACCAAATTCTAATTACAATTCTAATTAAAATTCTAAATAAACAATTCTAATAGCCAAAACTGAGGTGCATCAATTATATTGTGGGTGCAGAGAGGAACATGGTGTAATGGCTGAGGTTTAAGGGCTTGAAATATATGGCCCAATGAGTTCTGTTCAGCCAAGAGGGGTGTGGAGTACTTTAGAAGGTGTGAAAAGTTAATTAAGCATGGTCATGGGCCTATGAGTCCGGTTCAATATACTCAAGACTTAACCTAAAAATACTAAGATGTTGCCCCCGTCTTCTTCTTCATTCAACATGTCGTCGTGCTCTCCTATTCTCCCTCTTCTTCTTCAATGGTTCCGTAAGGAACCAACCAACATATCGTTGCGCCGGCACGCCTTGCGGCGGCGGCCACAACAATTCGCTCTTCCCTCTAATCCAGTCTTCTACCTCACCCGCTTTTCCTCTTCTTCCTCCACATTCCCAAATAAATCTCAAGCCCTAACTAATCTCTCTACTCAGCATAATGCAACGCAAACTGGTATAGAAGAAAATGCGAGGCTACCAATAAGATCTAAGCAACAATCCACTTACAAAGCATTTACATGGTGTAAGCGAGATTTGGAAGCAAACGAGCATACCTGCGTGACGGCGAGTCGACGACGATGACGATGCTTTGATGCGATACTACAAATTCCTTGTTGCGATTCTCTCTGCGAAGCTTGAGGTGAGACTCCTTAATCGTTCTTGAATTCTGCAGTGATTTTCAATCTGTCTTCATCTCCTTCTCGATTCTGTTACGTTGTTATGCAGTTGCTGTTTGAATCTTCCTCTATTCTTTCTATGAACTCGCTGCGTTCAAGTTGTTGTTATTGTGTTGATGTTGTGAATTCCTGCAATTGAATCCTGATGATTGAGATTGAATGATTGCGTTTGGTTTTGCATTGTTCATGCAGGTTTTGCTTCGATGAAGATATGATGATGATGAAGATTGTTGCAAAGTTGAAGATCAATGAAATTGAAAGTGGTGAAGATCGCTAAAGCTTATTGTGTGAATCAGGGTTATTGAAGATTGATGGAGAATTTCCAAAGTGTGAATTGAAGACGATGATTTGTGAGTTGCAAGTACTTGCGAACTGAAGATGGTGAAGAGAAGGTTGGTGTTCTTGAAGCTGCGGATTATGAATTTGAGTGGTGAGTTTTCTTCTTCTACCTTGTGGTTGATGCAGTGTTGCGGGTCGAAGATGATGAAAAGTGTTTGCTGTGATTTCAGCAGAATTTGGAAAAGTGATGAAGAATTGGTGTGAATCCGTGAGGGTGAAGATGAATGGGAGAAGGTGTGAGAGCAAGAATTGTCTCTATAAGTTGTATCTATATTTTAATGATAACAAGCGTATTTGTGAAAGAACCATTTTGTGTTCTAACATGTGTTGTGTGTAGGTCATAATTATAGAAGATATCAGATCCAGCAAAGCACCAGCCAGATGAGCTTAATTGATAATATGCGAAGTTACTATGTGTGACACAAGTTGCAAGAAGCAAGAACGCTTCTGTATCTGATCATGATCAGTCAGATCCAAGGATGCCAAGATTATTGTTGCAATGCTCTTGTGGATGCTCTCTGAAAGTGGTTGATATTCTAAAGATAGCGAAGCTTCTGAAGAAGATAATCTTCTGGAGAACCGAAGTGCTGAAGACTCTCATGACTTGAAGCTCTGAAGGCAAAAGGCTCTGAAGACTAAGTGCAGAAAGACTTTGAAGACTTATGTGTTCTGAAGATTACAGTTCCAAAGGTTAAGTGCTGAAGACTCTGAAGACAGATTCCTAATTGACAAGTTCTAAAGTTTCGAAAGACTTGAAGAAGTAAAGGATAACGTACTTAAAGACAAGTTCTGAAGTTCTGAAGGCTGATTCCTAATGGATGACTTCGAAAGACTGAAGACTTGAAGTTTCAGATATCCTATTAAGAAGACTCTACTCATGCTTCATTAAATTACCATCAGAAGCCTCTGAAGTTTGGAAGTCAAATGTTACCGTTGTAAATGACTGTACACAGTACCCAAGAAGATATATCCCGTCACTTCTCCCACGGTTAAAAGGAGATGTGTCAGTACAATATCATTATTACACAACGTCTCTTTTCTATAGCCAACAGTATTTCAAACGACTATATTTTACTGGGCTATTTAAATGGAAATGAGAAAAAGCTTGTGTGTGTCGAAGATAGAGAGATCAAGAAAATGAATGAAAAATTCCCATCAAGGAAGAATTGATCAAGTCATTGTGTGAAGATAGTAACAACAATGAGTTCTCATTGTAACACTTAGAATATCCAAAGTTGTCATCTATTTACACATGGCCATTGTTGTTGAAGCTCAAAGATCAAATCAACACAACAACAACAATTTGTAACAGAAGTTGTTGATGAAGAAGACAACATTGCAAATCAGTCAAGTCATTAACCACCTTCTCGTCAGCACTACATTGAAGATCTGAAGCAAGGAGTTGTTGCTCAAAGCTTGCTCACCCCTGAAGACGAAGAAGAAGAAGATCTACAGGATGTCAACAATTGTCATATTCAAATACATCTTGGTAGTTTCTTAGAATAGCAAGGAGCTGCTGCTCATATCTTGCTTAAACACTTGTGTGTTCTTTGTACTTAAACTTAGGAGTAATCTGCTTGTAAAGAAGCATTTATGTAATCTCCTGTTAACTAATTCTTGGTGAATTAGGATTCCTTGAGTGGTCAGTGTGACCGGAGACTCGAGAAGACAATGGTTGGGTGTCATTGCGGTAAATCCTGAAATAGGGTCAGTAGCGTTATATTCATTGCGATGAATCCCTGAACGTCTAGTTGTTGAAATCCTAGCAGTAAATCTTGTGAGATTGGAACCTACAGGTCAATGTTCGTTATATTCATTAAGTTGAATCCCTAAACAGTTCATTGTGTGTTAGTCACCAGCGTTAGCTCTGCATCTGTAATCTGTTGGATTATAGTGGATTAAGACCTTGTGTTCAAGGCGAAATCACCTGAGGAGGGTGGACTGGATTAGCCTTGTGGTGAACTAGGATATATCGTGTGTTCTTTACTCTTGCTATGCTTTATGTTCTTATTTATGTTTCTAAGTTATCAGAACCCTCATAAGCAAGTCAGAACCTTACATCCAAACTCTAATAATCTTCCGCTCTGCAAGTTCTGAATATTACATATAGTGTTCATACTCTTAGTGGTTCTCATACTTTATGCATTGCCATGTCTGAATGTTCTTCGCATGTCAGAGTCTCTCAACGAACTCTGACGTTAGCATAACCCCCCTTTCTTGTGTCTTTCTCGCACCTTCAGAAGGAACTTAGAGAAGCAGAGAGTGCGTGAAGATATTGAAGTGTCAAAGAGAGAAAAATCTCTTACCAATTCAGTTGTAGCGAAGGATTGTAGGGAATTTGGGAGGGTAGAACAATCTTTACAATTGGATTCTGTTACAGGTTATTTGTAATAAAATTCTATTATAATAATTTGTTAGAGTTTGTTGGGAGATTGTGAAAACTGTTAGTGAGTTTTTTTCTGTGAAATTTTGATTCAATTGCCTTTCACTTATCATTTTCTTAACCTGCTATGCTCTCGTTGATCTTGTACGTAACGAAGCCAAATCCATTTGTCCTTCTGCATTTAAATGCTTGTAATTTGCAACTGCTTCCTCTATTTCACCATGAATATGAAAAATGTTGTGCAAATTTTCATTTGTAACTAGGGGTAAGTTTCCAATATAAAGCTTTCTAAGTGAAAGACCAGGATCACCATTAGTTTTGGTTCGGCCCTTTATTGTGCTGGTCTTCTTCAATTTCCATGTTTGGGAGAAAATGCCACCAAGACTTCCCAAAAGCTTTTCTCCCCGACTTAAATCATGGTCAATGCCCGCAGCAATATCATGACTCCTTGTAATCTGCTCGCCTTGATAATGCAACATAACCAACGTCTTAGAAGCCTCCTCTCGCATCTCCTCAGTTATCTTTAGACAAGTGTTTACCGATTCGGTAGTCTCTTCAGCCTTGTAAACAACATAGTTCTCCAAATCCTCCACTGACTGGCTCTCCAACCTCCTCAGAATCACGAAAATTATTCTTGTACATGTACCAATTACCGTAAGACAAAGCATAAGAAGACGATGAAGACTGACCATAATGAGCATCGCCATCATCAAATGGATTGGTATTAGTTTCTCCCTGAACTAGGTTATCCTCAGAAGAAATCTTCCTTGAAGGTTTATACTTTATGTTATCCTTTTTCTCTTCATCAGAATCAAATGGGTTGTTATTCTTAGAGCTAGCTTTAGCTTCTTTCAAAGGAGATTTCTTTGAACCAAACATTCTCACTCTTTCTCTGAAAAAATTAAGTGTGTGTGTTGAAGTTAGAGAAGGGAATGGGGGAGGATGTAATATGGTTTAAGGAAGTTGTGCAATTGAAGGATATTGGGAAGAAAATGGTTAATAATTTGAAAATGGATCTAAATTGGATCGGTAATTGATTTAAAATGGAATTGGGTTTAATGAAATGGCTTTAGAAACGGACTAAATGGATTTACCATGGAATTGGATATTGAATTAGGTTTGGATAAGGAGAGGTTTGGATATGTAATTGGATTTGGAAAGAAAAATGGTTAATAATTTTAAATAAATGGATACAGTATTTTGACACAAACTTGAACAAATCCATGACCATGATTTTGTGATTAACTTAAACATGAACTCAACGAAGCTTGAACGAGTGAACTTATGACCAAAACTCGTAAAGAGCCTTTTAACAAACTTATTCATTTAAAATGAATTTTGAATGAGTGACTGGATAACCTTTTGCCTTGAACCCATAAATCACGATTGCGCTATGAACTTTCATTGACATCCCCATCTTGAGGATACTTTACATTCAAACCATGATTGGACATATATATTAAGGCCTTCTCAATAGCTTGTGCCTTAAGCAATGAGGGAACCTTGACTGATACACTGATGAATAATCTTCATAAGTAAACCCTTAAAAACCACATACCTAGGGAAATAAACCCTAATTAATGCTCCTTGGAATCCTTGAAAAAGAAAACCTTTGCCTGATGAACCATGATAAGAAGACACTCATGATGACAAGAGTTCAGACCTTCGTCTCACCTTGAAATAGGGAAAACCAGAAATCACAAGAAATATGCTTTGATCCCATGTCTCAGTATCCCAATGAAATGCATGATTGGGATGTTATGACCGAATGTAAAATGCAGATGAATGTGACACACATGCCAGTTAAGGTTAGAAAACATAGGGCAAATTTTGGGGTGCTACATGTATCTGCATGGATAACACCAATTGCAAGTTAGGAAGCAGTTGCCATAGGGAGATTTTGATTTGACTTGCCCCAGTGTATCTGAATAGTGTGCCCTGGATTAACCGTCTCTTGGAGAGGTTGATCTCTTGTGCTCTTGGGATGGCCTGCCCCAATGTGAATCCTGAAGTGATTTTTCCCCTGGCTGATCGATCTTTGGAGGAATGCCTCTGACCAACTGATCTTTGAGAGATTTACTGAATCTCGACATGACTGCCTCAAATTGGTTGAATCTTAGAGTGGCTAGGAGCTATTTGCTCAACGGAGTTTTCAGGCATTTTTCCCCTTGAGGTGATCAAGTTTCCCATTGTAGAAACCCTTTTGATGTCAAGTGCTTGTATGCAAGTAAAAAGTGTTCGTTTTGAAAGTGATAATGCTAATGCCATGCATATTTCAGTTTTGAAATCCAAGTATGTTCATTAAGATTATGACATATAGTGAATGAATCACTATTTAGAATTTCGTGTCAATATCAGCACAAATGATAAGCAAATCTTTAGGAGTCAGCTTTGACGCGACTCCATTGTAGTATGCTGTCGAAATAAACCCTGCTTCAGTTAGGTCTTTTGAGGGTTGTAACGTGGACTGGTTCATGGTTTAAGAAAGAAAGGATATAAGGCTCAAAATTTATTTTAACCCACCTATTCTCCTTGATGTTCTCCAGTTCTATATTCAGCTAGTTTGACACAAGCGTTCACCTTTCAAAAAGGGCTTTGAATGATGGAAGTGACGGTAAAGGAACCGACGAGGGTTTTGGAGCGGCAGTCACTCACCTTTTATTTTTGTCACATGTGATCACACGAACTTGTTCTTGTTGAGAATTTTTCTCTTTTGATTCTCTGTTTTATTCTTTTGTTTTCCCTAATTTTTGTGTAGACTGATTATTGAGTTTGCAATCTACCGGGATGCCCTAATTTTTTGCATAAGTCGTTTGTTTTTTACTTAGCAGGCTTTTTGTCTTTTTTTTTTTTTTTTTTTTGCTTTTGCTTTTGTGATTTGGATTTTTTAACAAATCATGTGACATTTGTTTGTTTGATTTGTAGGGTGAGTTGTGACTGCCTCATTCCTTTGGTCGGTGAGGGACAACCAATGTGGATTTGTGATTTTTCTGACCTCTTGCGAGGGATAGGATGTGGTTGATCCTCAAAATGGGGTACTCCTCTTTTGAAATTTGAATGCAAAGTCAAACTAACTGAAGACTACCTTGCCCCTGGTTAAGATTGAGGGTTTTATGTGCACCGAAAGAAACTCCTACTTCAAGGCCCAAAGGTGTTGACTAGGGATTATCTTCCTTATACCTCAGGTGTTTGGGAATTTGAACAAATGCCTTACATCGTCAACAAGGTTTTATTCAAAAGCATACAGACAGTGATCTCATGTCTTTTTTATTTCATCATTCTCTTTTTGATTTTGCTTAATCAAGTGTTTGATAATGATGAAAAGTATGAGTGAACACGAATGAATTTATTCAAAACATGCATATGAATTTCATTATTATTATCATTTGAAAACAAACAAGTTTTACAAATGAACAGTGCTTGCCAAACAAAAAGATTACAAATGGAAATGATGGAATGACATGATGATTGCCGATATTGAGGAAGTGCTCTCAGGCTTGACCAATTATTTCAAGGGGGTCTTTTGCAATATTGGCCCCTACACAGTCAAGGGATTTTCGTTCACCCACAGGTTCTCACCTTGAACGGTTAAGTGTTTCTTGTCAATCAATTGTTGGACTTTATCTTTGAAAGCGTTGTAATCCTCAGCCGAATGCCCAACCGACCCAGTATGATATCCGCATTGCATATTGGAATCATACCTAGGTGGGAATGGTTTTGGAGGAGGCTTCAGAGCTTTGAGAACCAACAGCGAGTTCTGAACCAGATATGGGAGAAGTTGACTGTATGTCACATGGATCGGATCTAGAGGAGCATTCCTTTGTTCTAGATTATTTCGGGGCTTATGCTGGTTCTGACGCTTCCGGACTTGGGTTTACTGGTTATGAGTCTGAGGATGTTGTTGATATTGGGTTGCAGCAACATACCAGAATTAATAGTACGGCGTAGGAGCCCGAGGTGATGGAGGATGAATCTGATGAGTAGCATATTGTGGGAACACTTGAACAGGGCACATCAATCCAGGATTAACCGTCTGATTAACAGTTTGGCCAAATTGGATCCCATACGGTGCGTAGGGTGCCCCAAGATAAGCAAGTGGAGGTGTAACAACAGAGGGTGCCCCAGGATAGGCAAAAGGCATTGTAGAATTAGCAGACTGAAAAACTTGGTAGGGGTATCGCTCAACAGGTTGAGTGGCTAGAGGAATCTGAATATGAGTGGGAAGACACCTATTCTCAGCTTCAGCAGATCTTTCAGCAATCGCAGGTGCAAAATTTTGGCAAGGCTTCTCTGTAAACCATAGAAACTTCTGATCGAGGAGCTCTTGGACTCTGTTCTTAAAGATGACACATGATTCTGTAGAATGCCCCGCATATCCAACATGGTGTCCACATGTGGCATTAGGATTATGCTTAGGATGATAAGGAAACTTGGTTGGCTCGATCTCTTTAGGAACTATTACCCCAACATGAATCAGAATAGGTAGTAGATGCGTGTAAGTCATGGGAATTGGATCAAGACGGGGGCGTCTCCTCCCCGGTAGATTGCTTGCATTCGTATTCGTGATCTTATCCACCTTTTTTCCATTATGGGCTTGCTCATCAATCAAAACCTGAGCTGAGAAGTTCGTTGTCATAGTGTCCATGAGTAGTTCCATAACCATGTCAACCTTTCCTTTCTTGTGCATTGCGTTCTCAATCCCAACCTGTTCCACGATTCTTTGGCTTTTGGCGTCAGAAAATCGTTGTCTTTGGGGTGATGAAGGGAAGAAAGTGAAATTTTTCTGGTTTGGATGTATGTAATGCAAATGTATGTATGCATATGTTGCTTATGCAGATGGAATACAAATGAGATATACAACACCCAATGATGCAAAGGTTAGATGATGCAAAAGTTCAACATACATATGATGATGCAAAAAGTCTGAAACACATGATGATGCAATAACAGTATGCAAAAGCGTAAGTTAGAGATGCAACATTTTCTGGATGATCTGCATATGTAGCTCTATGTCGGTGCAAAGATCTGAAGTACGTGAGAGAACAAAGGTATGAAGAGTCTTGGTTTCCTGCAAAAACCCAATATCCCCCTCACAGGTGTGATCTAATCCTGATCAAGGGTTCCTAATGGTCCTCAGCTTCTTAGGATCTCAGGTCAAAAGTAATAATATGTCCACCATTTATGGTTTAGCATTATTACCCCTCAAGGAGGCCTTCACTGATTTCCAATGATCGGTCTATAGAGTCATAAGTTTTCTAAGTCGACACCCTGACATGCACAAGATGCGCAAGTTAGAATATCTCCCAAGAAAACCTCGTTTGAATGTAGGTTTCATGTAAACCAAACGTACCAAGACACTACATAGGCCACACTACTCTCCACTCTAATCATGTGTGTACACTCAAGTTTGGGTATTGGGCTTATCTCTCAAGCAGCAACCCAACCCAACAACAGTAGAGAATGTAGCAGATATCGAGAATATACAGCATATGAATATTCAAAACAGTAAAAAATGCAGTAAATAGACATAAAAATAAAGCAAGTAAAACACAAAAGATAAACACCCAAACAAGCAAGAGAGCAAACAAAACTAGGCGATACCCCAATTTGCAAGAGCAAGGACTCCCCAACAGAGTCGCCAGCTGAAGCTAACGGGATTATACCTGAGTGAATCGTACACTCAAAGATACAACAGAGTTGCCACCGAACATTATTTAGTCCCAGAGGACAGGGAAAATATCGATAAAACCCAAGGGGAAGAGAAACAAGTAAGGGGGTCGGTTATGCGAAAAGAAGGTACTAGCACCTTACGCATCTGTCGTACTCGACGGGAACCATTTCGCTTGCTTCTAGGCTTGGATGGGTTATCTATCTAAATGCTTCTAGCTAAAAGAAAGAGGAGAGAGAAGAGAAAAAGAGAAAGAAAGAAAGTGCTCGCGGAGGATTAGGGCCCTCGTGCCTACGTACCCTCATAGTGCAATGAGGAAATCAGAGCGCCGTAGTTCAAGGAACCAGGGAAAGAGAAGAAGAATGGGAGAAGGTGGCTCACCAAGATTTCACAATCTCGTGCCTACGTATCCTCACAGTACAATGAGGAAATCAGAGCCTACGTAGTTCGGGGAACAAAGACAGAAAAGGAAAAGGAAAGTGGTGTCAAAACCAAGAGCAAAAGAAGGAGAGAAAACTTCGCTAGGGATGCAAAGAGTTGGTGTCAAAACCAAGAAAGGAGTGCAAAGGAAAGATAGTAACTATTCTGAGGATAAAGTGAAAAAATGGTGTCCAATAAGATAAAGGAGCAGAAGAATAATAGTGACTCTACTGGGGAGTAAGAGAACAAAGCGACTGTGCTGGGGATCAGAGGGTTAGCGACCCTACTGGGGGCCAAACAAAGGGGACGGTGTTGAAACGAAGAGAAAAAGGATTCGGTATGTTAACTGACTGGTAGTGGTTAACCAAAGAGAAAGAGATTAAAACTCTGTGGGGAAAAGGGTTTGGTGTCAACAGGTAGGCTATGTTGAACCAAAAGGAGAGAATATTGAACCAAGCGAAGGTGTTTGACTCTGAGGGGATTTCGATATATTAACTGATAAACAGTGGTTAACCGAAGAAAGAAAAGATTGCAACTCCGCTGGGAGAAAGGTTTTAACATATAGACTGTGATAAGCCAAAAGAGTGGGTGTAGAACAAAGTGAAGGTTGTGACCCAAAGGACGGGTGTGGAACCAAGCGAAGGTTATGACCCAAATGACGGGTGTGGAACCAAGCAAAGGTTGTGACCCAAAGGACGGGTGTAGGACCAAGCAAAGTTCGTGACCCAAAGGACACATGTGGGACCAAACGAAGGTTATGACCGAAAGGACGGGTGTTGTACCAAGCAAAGATCATGACCCAAATGATGGGTGTCGAACCAAGCAAAGGTTGTGATAGAGGACGGGTGTTGAACTAAGCAAAGGTTGTGACAAAGGACGAGTGTGGAACCAAGCAAAGGTTGTGACCCAAAGGAGTTCGGTACTCTGACTGAATAAGCAGTATCTGACCAAAGAAAAGGGTATTTGAACCAAAAGAAGGTTACTAACCCAAGGGTGCGAGTATTCGAACCAAGAGAAGGTTACTAACTCACAGGGGTATTGGTTTTAAAAAGGATTGTGATTAACCAAAAAGAATGAGTGATTAACCAAGAGAAGGTGATTAACTCAAAATGAGCTTAGTATGTTAACATACGGGCTGTGGTTAACTGAGAAAAATGGTGATTAACTAAGAGAAGGTGATTAACCCAAGAGGAACTATGTATGTTAATAGATAGGTTGTGGTTAACTGAAAAGAAGTGCGAATTGGTGTTTTAACTGACAAGCAGTGATTAACCAAACAAAGGGAGAGGAACCAAGAGAAGGTTGCAAATTCTGCAAGGGTTTAGGTGTTTAACAGGAAAACTGTGTTTGACCGAATAAAAGGATTGCAACTTGTTGGGGGAAATAGAGCATTGGTATTAACATTATGACTGTGATTAACCAAAGAAAGACTGATTGTGAATCTTCTAGGGAACCAATAAGCAATGATTGATCACAAGAGAAGGGTATTGAAACAAAGAGTGTTTGCTAACCCAAGGTGACAAGGACCTTTAACCAAGAAAAATGGTGATTGATCAAAAGAGAGATTGAAAGGTGCAAGAGTGAGAGTGATCAAGGATCGACTCGACTGGGGATCGAGAAACACTATAGCTTGAGGGTAGAGGTGACTATTCTCGGTGGGAGGACCAGACACCCTTACAAAAAATAGTAAGAATGAGGGTAGGATAAACTTCATCCTCATTTCTTCTCTAGCGCTCAAAGTATAATATGGATATTGAAAACGGACAGCATAACAACGCCAATCTGTATAGTGCTCTAGTGCGTCGTGCGAATCTCCAACTGTGCAGGGGATCAAGAGAACAAAACCCTAAAGGATCCTAAAGATAAGATAAAGGGATAATCAACTATTCAAAACACGATTTCGATCAATCGATCAAAGGGAGTGAGTAAGCCAACAATCTTTCACTAGTCAAAAGATCGTCTAAGCAACGCGCGTATTATTGATTGTACAAAATCAAACTTGCCCAATGAAGAACAAATTTAATGCGAACAAGAATGAAATTGCAAAGGCAGTACCAAATGTCAATTAGCATGTTTCACAAATCATGTTAACATGTGAACAAAGGTGTGCAAGAATCAACATGTTCATATAATGTCAAGAGTGCAAACAATTACAAGAATTAACAAATTGTGCATCCAAAGTTTTCATTCAAGCTTCATCCTGAGGCTAAGTAGCTCATAAAACACCCACAAATATCAAGCATATCAAGCAATGGAAGTTAGCTGAGGAAATGATGTCAAACAAGCTTAAAAATGCACAAAAATGGCACTCTGTTACAGTGGTAATCGATAACCACATGAAGGTAATCGATTACCTGCTTAAAAATAGCAGAATTAGTGAAAAAAGGTGCAAAGTAGTCGATTACCACTATAACAGTGGCAAAAAAACAAATTTTCAAAAAGCACTTTCAGCACCTAATCACTTATCCAATGCACCACATGTTATAGTATGAATTTATGCACGAAAATTACATGAAATAGGAGCAATTAATCCTCAATTAAAGTATTAAACATGAAGATAAAAGTTCAAACAATCACATGATTAATCAACACGAAAAACTACAGAAACTACATCGTAAATGCGTGAAAGTGATCGAAACAGTAGATTGAGTAAGAATAACCAACCTACAAGGCGGAGATTTGCCTTGGATGTTGTAGCAAAGGAAATGTGATGAAAATAAGTAGAGAAAACCAGAGAAAACCAGAGAATTCTGCACTTGCGATCCAAACCGTAGCGAAACCGATCAAAAACGCGAAAATGCACCGAATGCGAGTTTGCACTGAATTGTTTGTGTTGATTACTTGAGATGAAGTAGAAACTACTGTAACTCCAAGAATCCAAGCAAGAATGAATTAGAATGGAGATTAAGCTCAAGAGAAAAGAACTTTCAATATGAAAATTGCTACTCTTCAATGGTGGAATTGAGCTCTAGTGTGGTTTGGGGAAGAAGATGAAGATGAATGTGTAGAACTTGCAGAAAAATGCAGAGAGAAATGAGAGAATTGAGAGTGAAGAATATGAGAAATGATTGAAATGGTTGAAGGTCCCTTGTGAAATGGTGGAGCTTTGTTTATACATAGTGGAGGTTTGGAGTTGCTAGGTTTGGAATGTGCTTTGGAGTGAGATTTGGAGCTTGCTTTGGAGTTAGTTACACTCAACTCACTGAGTCGGAAGTTGACTCAGTTAGTTAGTTGGTTAACTCAGTGGAGCAATCCCAATGCAAATCAAAATCGAGTGGTTCACATGCTTGGAAATTAAGTAACATGGTGGACTCAATTCAAAGTGATGTATTGGAATAAATGTAAGTGGAGTGTCGTGAATGGTCTTGAACTGTCTAGAATGTTCCACACAATGCTAGAACCAAGTAGAACACAAGAGAAAAGAGAGTGCAAAGATGTTGTCATGAAAATACAGCAGAAACTGCAAATTTGCACTGGGTGATCGATTACCCTATTTTGCCTAGCAAAATGGCAATTGATTACCACAGGCAAAATTTGCCCAGATTGCTTAGAAACAAGTGCTAGGGCCTCGATTTTAATTTTCCATCTCTTGATTTGATGAATAGGCATGGAAACCCTTGTTTTTGGCTTGTGTTGATGATGTGATGACCTTGGGAGGATAAAATTAATCGGGCTTTGAAAACCTGAATATTTCTGCAACAAAACCACAGATAAAAAGTGTTAATGTGTATGTCAGTGATGCGAATGCACATGCTTATGCAAAAGGCAAAAGGGGAGGTCAAATTTTGGGTTACGACAATGGCAAATAATATTATAAAAAATAATGGGGTGAATAATCACCAAGGTATAAACATAGGAAGCCACTGAAGCACAAGAAGTATCAAAAGATGAAAAATAACAAAAACAAATACATGAAAAGAAATTAAAACAATAAAAAAAAAACCTAACAACAGTACTGGATAAGAAGTCCCCACAGAAAATGATCCAAGCTACATACAAAGGCTACCTCACTAAAACTAGGTTAGATTTCAAGCGGCCATAACCATCATCAATAGATTAAATCCCATCAAAAGAGAGCCAAAACATTCAAAATCCAAAACCTACCTCTAAACCAAGGTAAACACTCGATCCACTATAGGTGTATGAACATGATAGTGTTATGAAGGTGGGACAATATCATTTGCATACTGAAGGTGGGACACCACCAACCCAACTGACACAACCCTAAACCCATAGTAAAAAGCAATTTCCTCTACCTTCGAGACTATACCATTAAGGCCCTCAACCACTAGAAGAAAATGAAAAAGAGCAAGAGGAATCCCTTGTATCAAGTATCTTTGGATGTTTATCTCTTGGGTAAGACACCATTTACCAACACCACAAGATAACAAAAAAAAAAACACAGGCTCTCATCCATGACCTCCACTTCTCACTGAACCCAAATTTGATAGGCATATAATCCAGGAAGTTTCAATTTACTAAATGATACACATTTTCAAAATCTACCTTAAGGATGGGAAAAGCTCTTTAGGTTTTCTTGGCCATGTCTTCCACCTTGATGACAACCATCACACCATCCAATAACATCCCCCCTTAAGGAAAGCTAACTAGTTGGGGATATTAGTTTTTCAATCACCGATCCAATCCTATTTGTCAACACTTTAGCCACCAACTTGTACAAGGATCCCACTAACAATATAGGCCTAAAATTTCCCAAAAGTGAGGGATTTTACTTTGGAGATCAGAGTCATAAAGATGCAAATCTACGATGTAGAGACGCAAACCTATAGAATTGATCAAACATGACCCTAAAGTCTTCTCGCAACAATACAAACACACCATGAAGATAACTCTTCATGGTGTATTCGTATTGTTGCATTAATTTTTTGCTTGCCTATGAATTGATGAAACAAATGACCGTGTTTTTTATTCTCTTATGCAGTTCAGGAGGTTTGGCTTTCTCTCTTATCAGAAAAATGGTTTTGATGCGTGTGGTTTGCATATATAATGGTAGAAGGAAAATTTTACTTTGAACTCATATTTTGCGTTTCTATAAGCATGTCTTGCTGGCGGGGAATGGTAGTGTTTGACACCATTTTCATCTAAACTGAAACAAAACCATCTAATAACAATGGGATACGGTGGTAATAGTTGAATTCAAATGATATATTAGCAACGTGTAAAAATTTTTAGCACCAAAAAATACACAAAAATGACGGATTTTTCTAGATATTAAATATGCAAGCGACACTTTTGCTTCATAGGATACATCTTCAACTCATTGACATCTTAGAACAAAGCTCGACATGCCTTATACTATGATTTTTGGCTATATTTGTATTTGGAGTAAGACCGACCCCACTGAAACTAGTGTTTATAAAACTACGTATATTTTCTTCTAAGGAATCACATATATTTTCATAATTTCTTCTAAGGAATAACAAAGCAAGAGAGATACTCTTGCAAGTTTAATCAGAAAGGGAACAAGTCCCGTTTGCAACGTATTTTCTATAAGCAGGTCTGCATATATAGTGGTAGAAGGAAAGTCCCACATCGAATTTGGAACAATAAAGTTGAGTGTTTATAAAAGACTTGTCCACACTCCAATAATAAATCTTGACTATTGGGCTCATACTCTAAAGAACATGGGCTTTAGGCCCAAATATTTTAAATTAAAGTTTACGAAAATTAATTTAAATTGATCTTCAAAATAGATAAATTAGAATAAATAAAAACATTTAATTATTAAATGTAATAATAAAAAAATCATTCTACCACCTCAGCTGCCACGTGGATCAACTTGAAACTTTTAAAAGGAAGAGGACCAAAATGGACCCTGAGTCATAGGTAGAGGGCTAAAAAGGGTATTAAGCCATTATTAAATCTAAAAGGCTTGGGACCTCAATTGATTGACATACTTAAGAATAATAGGACATTGATTAGAAATATCCCTTGGGAGGCCCTAATGAGATATCACACGCCAGTGATCCTACCATCTAATAGAAATCAGAATAAGATCATTCTTGCTAGTGCCTCTCATCGGGTTAAAATTAAGTGAATTTTCTCCCAATAAGAGGTAAATCTAAAAAGCCCCATTTGAGGGATAAAACTTGAAAAGTCATGACAATCTGGAATCCATGAAAAATTAAAAGTAAATCCATCTCCAACCCTCTCATCCGAAGAACAAATGAAATTGAAATCACATAGAACACACCAGATGGCACATTCTAAGCTAACATTTTTGGAAATCAAGTCAGCCCGCGTAAATTCCTTCTCTGCCAAAGAGCTATCAGAATACACGTTTATTACAAAACACACATCTTTGGATGAAACCCACTCTAATAAAATACCCAAGAAACCCGAACCATAAAATGAAGAAAAATATCTACCTTTTGTAAGAACAATATTTGGTTCTGCAATACTACTTCTAAGTTTTGATGATATTAAATGAGTATTTCTGTATGAATAATTTTGTACAACTAACATTTGTTATTTTTGAGAACCTAACAAACAGGATATGCTTCCGTAAATTGGCGCGAATACAATGCTAAAGGAAAATACTTCGCCTATACACTTGAAAAACGTAACTCATTTCAAGATAATATGAAGTTCACAAGACTCTGATACAAAAGGAAAAGAGAACGAGTGCTGAGGATCTGAAGATAAAGGTTCTGATTGAACGAAGTCCAGATGCTGAAGACTTATGCTCTCTAATCAAGGTTCTGAAAAGCTAACCAAAGTCTCTACTTATGCTTCAACTAGATACTATCAGAATCCTCTGAAGATATGAAGACAATGCACCAAGCCAATAAGGTTCTGAAGGCCAAATGCTGAAGACTCTGAAGACGTTGATCTGAGGATTCGAAGACTTAAAGATCTTAAGAACCAAGCTATGTTTTCCCTTCTTACTCATGCTCGTAAATAACCTCTGAAGTTAAGAAGCCAAGAAGACAAAGCTACATAGTACAGCTGTACCACAATACAAAGCGAAAATATTTTGGTAACTGTGCAAACGGTACAAACGAGGATAACCTGGCAAGACAGGACGCAAAAGCTAATATCTGCCCTCACGCTTCTAGCCGTCAGCCTAGATAGCTATCATGATTACTTTTCAACGGTTCTTTCTACACGGCTATATAAGGAAGCAAAAGACTTGAAGAAAGATACACATGAACAAACTGCAAAAATACTTTCCAACTGAAATCTTTCTTAAGTCAATTCTGATCGAAACTTGTTTACATTTTTAGCTTATTTAAGAAGCATTTTTCTATAAATGAAATTTATTCAAACTTAGAGGTTGTTCCTTAAGAAAGACCGTGTGGTTGTATTTCTTAAGAAGTCTAGGACGTGTGTCTTAGAGGTTGTTCCTTAAGAAAAACCTGTGTGGTTGTATTTCTTGAGAAGTCTAGGACGTGTGTCTTAGAGGTTGTTCCTTGAGAAAGACCTGTGAGGTTGTATTTCTTGAGAAGTCTAGAACTTGAGAGTTTTAGAGGTTGTGTCACTCACCAGCGTATTGGCTAATGCATTGTATTAATTTGATTGAATAATGGATTAAGACCTCGTTGAGAGAGGCAAAATCACCTTGGCGGGTGGACTAGATTAACTTGAGTGTTTTCTCAAGTGAACTAGTATAAACATAACGTGTCATCTCTTTCAAGCTTTGTCAAAGGTTTTTACTCATTAACAAAAGAAAATCAAGAGAGGAAGTTTTTATAAGAAACGTTTTTATTTTGAAAAACCAATTCAAACCCCCCTTTCTTGTGTTTTTCACACCTTCAATTGGTATCAGAGCTCCAGTTCCAAAGTGATAAATAGATTGAATTTTTATCAGGCACTTAACAGTGTTCAGTACCGATCCAAGTGTGAAAAACCATGAATACACCACCTGAGTCAAGTGTCATTATAAATGAAAGAGATTCTTATAGTGCAAAACCTCATATCTTTGATGGGGAGAAATTTAATTATTGGAAAGATAGAATTGAAAGTTATTTTTTTTCGTTTGACTTAGATCTCTGGGATCTGGTAGTCGATGGCTACAATCACCCTGTTGATTCTACAAGCAAAAAAGATTGAAAGAAGTGAATTTACAGATGCACAAAAGAAAAATTACAAGAATCCTCACAGAGCAAGAACTATTCTGTTAAATGCAATTTCATATACAGAATACGAAAAAATTACAAACAAAGAAACCGCAAAGTCTATTTTTTACTCTCTTCATATGACCCATGAAGGCAACACTCAAGTCAAGGAGACAAAGGCTCTTGCACTAATTCAAAAATATGAGGTCTTCAAAATGGAAGACGATGAATCTGTGGAAACCATGTTCTCAAGGTTTCAAATGCTTGTTGCAGGACTCAGAGTTCTGGACAAAGGCTATTCCACTACTGATCATGTTAAGAAAATTATCAGAAGTCTACCTGCAAAATGGAGACCAATGGTGACTGCTTTAAAACTAGCAAAGGATTTGAATAGTATAACTCTTGAGGAATTAATCAGTTCCTTAAGAAGTCATGAGATAGAACTTCAAGGAGATGAACCTTAGAAGAAAACTAAATCCATAGCTCTAAAAGCTAAATCTGAAAAGAAAAAGGCGTATCAAGTAGAGGAAGAAGTGGAAGAATCTGAAGAAGATTCAGATGAAGACGGTATATCTCTCAGCTCAAGGAAAATAAGTCAACTATGGAGGTACAAAAGGAATAAGTTTAGAGGACCAAGAAGAAGATTTGAGTCTACACACAGTCAAAGGAGAACTTATGGAAAAGACGTTACATGCTTCAAATGCAAAGAACCTGGACATATCAAAAATGATTGTCCAAAGTTTAAGAAAGATGAAAGACCTAAGAAGACTAAAAAGGATCTTATGGCAACTTGGGATGATTCAGAGTCAGAAGATGATTCCGATGGAGAACATGTCAATGTAGCGTTCATAGCTAATACCAACGACGTCCTATCAGAAGGAGAACCATCAGATTCTGACGACGAAAGAGAGGTACTTTCTTCTTTATCCCGTTTTGAACTCGAAATAGGACTATCTAAACTTATAGAAAGATATCAAATCCTTCTAAGAAAACACAAAACTCTGAAAAAGACTTTTGTGGTTCCTTCAGAAGATCTTACTAAAAGCAAGCAAACCATTTCTGAATTAAATGAAAAATTATTTTTCTTAGAAAAATTAAATGCTGCTTTAAAAAGTAAAATCTCTAAGTTAGAAGAAGAAATCACTTCCAACATGACTAACACTAATGAAGTAGTCAGGTATGATAGAGCTTTTCAACACTTTCTAGCTAAAAGCATAGATAGAAGCAAAATGGCTTCAATGATTTATGGAGTCAGTAGGAATGGTAATAGAGGTCTCGGATACTCAGGACCATCACAACCATATGATGAGACCAAGAGTACCAAAATAATACCTCTGTCCAAATATTTTGTGCCCTCTGGCACTAACTTAAAATGTTCTGAACCAAAAGGTTCAAGATCTATTACTACACAGACACAAACATTAATGAAAACTTCTAAGCCTGAACACTTTGCACAAGTTCCACATTATTATTCTACTGTAAGAAAATCCAAAGGTGTTAGAACCCTTGGAAAAACTAATGTAAAAGGACCCACAAAATGGGTACCTAAGAATGAGATAGTTTATGTTGCAGATATCCTTAATAGCACCACTGAAACACCAGTCATGGTACCTGGACAATGGATGCTCGCGACACATGACGGGAGAAAGGCATATGTTCCAAGAGTTGAAACTTAAACCTGGAGGCGTTGTAGGTTTCGGAGGAAATCAGAAAGGAAGGATTATTGGCTTCGAAACTGTTGGAAATGGTAAGCTTCCTTCTATTAATAATGTTCTGTTAGTTGAAGGTCTAATGCATAATCTTTTGTCAATTAGTCAACTTAGTGACAATGGTTATGATGTAATTTTCAATCAAACGTCCTGTAAGGCTGTTAGTCAAAAGGATGGATATGTTCTGTTCAACAAAAAAAGGAAGAACAATACATACAAAATTAAATTATCAGATTTAAAACATCAGAATGTAAAATGTCTTTTGTCTGTAAATGAAGAGCAATGGGTTTGGCACAGACGTCTTGCCAAATCTGAAATATTCTTCAGATGCTCTTTGTGAATCATGTCAGAAAGGCAAGTTTTCAAAAACTTCCTTTAAAGCAAAGAATATTGTTTCAACCTCTAGACCGTTAGAACTTCTTCACATTGATCTTTTTGGACAAGTGAAAACTGCCTCTATCAATGGTAAGAAATATGGACTAGTCATCGTTGATGATTACAGTCGTTGGACATGGGTAAAATTCTTAAAACACAAGGATGAGTCACATTCTGTGTTTGCTTCCTTCTGCACTCAAGTACAAAATGAGAAAAATTGCAAAATAGTTAAAGTCAGAAGTGATCATGGTGGAGAATTTGAAAACAAGGATTTTGAAGAACTTTTTGATTCACATGGAATATCTCATGATTTTTCTTGTCCTAGAACTCCACAGCAAAATGGAGTTGTAGAAAGAAAGAACATAACTTTACAAGAAATGGCTCGTACCATGATCCAAGAAACTGACATGGCAAAGCATTTTTGGGCAGCAGCAATCAACACAGCATACTACATTCAAAATAGAATATCTATAAGACCTATTTTAAATAAAACTCCTTATGAATTGTGGAAGAATAAAATTCCCAACATTTCCTACTTTCATCCATTTGGATGTACCTGTTTTATGTTGAACACTAAAGAGAATCTTGGCAAGTTTGAATCCAAAGCACAGAAGTGTCTGCTGTTAGGATACTATGAACACTCAAAAGGTTACAGAGTCTATAACACATAATCACGGATTGTGGAAGAATTAATTCATGTTAGATTCAATGACAGACCTGACCCTGAAAAGTCAGAGCTAGTTGAAAAGCTTGCAGGTTTGGAGACCAGCTTTTCAGAACACAAAGAAAAGACAGAAGAAGTCAAAGATCAAGAAGATCCCACTCTGAACACTCTTGATGTTACTCAAAATACTCCACAACAAAAGAAAATAAGATTATCAACATCACATCCTGAGGAACTGATTCTGGGTAGCAAGGACGCTCCAGTCAGAACCAGATCATCCTTCAAATCATCAGAAGAAACACTCGTAGAATTGGTGTCTTTAATACCAGCTACAGTTGAAGAAGCTCTTATGGACAAGGACTGGGTTCTGGCTATGGAAGAAGAACTCAATCAATTCTCAAAGAATGATGTATGGGATCTAGTTCCAAGACCTAAGGATGTTCATGTAATCGGAACCAAGTGGGTATTCAGGAATAAACTAAATGAGAAGGGAGAAGTTGTCAGAAACAAAGCACGACTTGTTGCTCAAGGTTACAGTCAACAAGAAGGAATATATTACAACGAAACCTTTGCTCAAGTCGCCAAACTTGAAGCAATACAATTATTAATTTAATTTTTAGTAAATCATAACATCACTCTATATCAGATGGATGTTAAGAGTGCATTCCTAAATGGCTATATATCAGAAGAAGTTTATGTCAAACAACCTCCTAGTTTTGAAAACCCAGAAAAATCAGATTTTGTTTTTAAACTTAAAAAGTCTCTCTATGGTCTGAAGCAAGCTCTCAGAGCTTGGTACGATAGATTGAGTAAATTTCTTTTAGAAAACAATTTCACCAGAGGAAAGGTTGACAATACTCTTTTCTGCAAAACATTTAAGAATGACATTCTTATAGTTCAAATCTATGTCGATGATATTATTTTTGGTTATGCTAATCCTTCTTTATGCGAAGAATTTTCAAAGTTAATGCAACCAGAATTCGAAATGAGTCTGTTGGGCGAGTTGAAGTTCTTCCTGGGAATACAAATTGATCAGAAACTAGAAGCAACTTACATTCATCAAAGTAAATACACTAAAGAACTTCTAAAGAAATTCAACACGATGGACTGCAATACAGCAAAAAATCCAATGCATCCAACATGTGTCATGAGAAAAGAAGAAACAGAAGATAAGGTTTGTCAGAAGCTCTATCATGGTATGATAGGCTTTCTCTTGTATTTAACTGCTTCTAGACCTGATATATTATTCAGTGTACATTTATGTGCTAGATTCCAATCAGATCCTAGAGAATCTCACTTAACTGCTGTTAAGCGAATTCTGAGGTATCTAAAGGGAACAACTAACCTTGGTCTGGTGTATGAGAAAACATCAGAGTATACTCTTTCTGGTTACTGTGATGCAGATTATGCTGGAGATAGATTGGAAGGAAAGAGCACATCTGGTAACTGTCAGTTCCTAGGGAACGACCTAATCTCATGGTCAAGCAAGAGACAATCTACAATTGCTCTCTCAATAGCAGAAGCAGAATACATATCAGCTTCCTTATACAGTACACAAATGTTATGGATGAAAAATCAGCTAGAAGATTATCAGATATACGAGAGTAACATTCCTATCTTTTGTGATAATACTGCTGCTATTTGGTTAAGTAAAAATCCAATTTTACACTCTAGGGATAAACACATTGAAATAAAACACCATTTTATCAGAGACTATGTCCAGAAGGGAACCTTATGCTTGAAATTTATTGATACAGACCATCAATGGGCTGATATTTTTATGAAACCCTTAGCTGAAGATAGATTTCAAATTATTTTAAAGCATCTGAAAATGGACTACTGTCCAGAGTAAGAGTACTTTAAAATCAAATGTGTTCAGTCGGAGAAATATTTTTTTTTAAATCATCATAATCACTTTTGTTAAACGTGTCTCAGTTCTGATAACATTTTTTAAACATGACATGTCATTTGATTAGAAAATATTTTTTTTGCATGTGATTAGATTATAGCTAAATCACTATATTTATTCAAATCAAACGAACAATAATTTTCTTGAGATTGACTTAAAAACTTTATTACATTTATTCACTTATCCCCTGTACGGTGTCTGTCTCTTAAGCTTTCAAAAACATTCTTATTCCCACTCTCACTAAAAAAGAAACCCTAAAAACCCTAATCGCTTTCCTTCTCTCAAACCAACTCAATCCCTGTTCTTATCCTCTCCGATCCTAACTATCATTCAAGAATAAACCGTCAAGCTTTCCAAAGAAATGGAAACATCATCAACAAGGTCATTATCTTCCTCATCAGTAGCGCCGTCTACAACCTCAGTGGCCACCGCTACAATCGCTTCAACTTCATTATCTCTTCCCACGATCGATGCAAACCACGTAACACAGAGAAGTTCCTCTGTTACTTGTGTTGTGCATACAAATGAGTTAATCGTTCTGAAAGAGCTCGATGTTGACTTCAACAATCTTCGTGATAATGGGTTTAACCTAATTGATCAACTAAATACTCAAGGATGGACAAGTTACTTTGACAGACTTAGAGGTCCAACCTTTGATGACCTAGTAAAGGAATTCTGGACACAAGCTAAAACTGATGATCTCCATGTCGTTTCTTTCGTTATGGATCAAAAGATCATTATCACTGAAAAATCTATTTCAGACCTGCTAAGGATGCAGTTTTTGGAAGGAAAAAGGGTTTATGGAATAACTGAAAAATCGGACTCTGTCATCAACCAAGCAATTTTTAAAAATTGTCAGCCTGGAACAACAGAGTACAAAAACAAGAATTTACGTGACAATCTGAGGATTTGGCATAAAATTATTCTTGGATGTATCAATCCAAGACCTCCAAATAGTGTTGCAGATTTCTTCAACGCAAATCAAAAGTGCATGTTGTACTACTTGCACAAGAATGAGAAAATGTGTCTTTCATCCATTTTATTCTACTACCTGGGAGATATGATGCGTAAGACAAGAACAACAGCCTCACCAGATAGGAAGATTGTAAACTACATTCCCTTTGGAAGACTTCTCTCTGATATCTTTGTTGAAAGTGGCCTAGTAGGGTATCTAATCAAGGAAGCTAAATATACAGATTATCTAACTAGTAGAGTAGGAGAAGCTTTCAATGCTGTGAACCTTAAGCATATGAAAATGATTACAAGTGTTGATGTGAAACCCATATCTATCCCTCATGACAGTGTGATCAACAACAGACATCCAGTAACGAACTACCCCGTCTATCATAAAGAAGATAATCCAACATCAATTGCTTCGTACGTTGCTATAATGAGAGAAGAAGGGCATGACATGCCAAAATCCAGAATTGAAGATGTCGCTTCTAAACCTAAATATATCACCAGGAGTAAGAGGAAGCAAACTGAAGAGGGTGCTGAGCTTAAGAAGAAGAAAAAGGATGAAACTGAAACCACCAAAAATTCCAGACTGAAGTCTCTTCTTCTTGAGAAAATCAATTAATCTGCAATCAATTCTTCTAGGCCCATGAATATCACTGAGACTGTTGCTGCACCATCATCATCTCAACCAACCTTCATTCTTACCTCCAATCCACAAGTGAAGTTTAAACCACCATCTTTTTCAATACCTCCTCTAACTACCACTATCCAATCTTCACCCAACTCATCAATCAGTACTCCTATCTCGTTTGAAGTTGTTCCAACCTACACCTCGACAATAACCACTTCAATCATTCAGTCAAATGAACAAGGTTCTACGAACCTAATCTCTGAATCTCAAGTCCTCAGCATTGAATCCATCTCTGAGGAAACCATCTCTGAGTCTCTAGAGGTTGTCACACCTTAAACCCTCATAGGTTCGGACACTCTAGAAATCTCCTCTCCTATTGATCAACAAATAATTGTACTTGCTCCTACTGAGATTACTTCATCTCAGCCAGCACCATCTGAACCTAATGGTGTTAATTATAATCTTGCTTTAGTCATTTATGACATACCGCTTCCAACAACTTTTGAAAAGTGCACAAGTCAATTTTGTGATAAAGCACTAAAGAAGTTTGCAAAGTTAAGAGCAGAAATCAGCAAAAGTGCCAAGCCTGTAGAACTTAAAAGCTCTTGTCAAACTTTCCAGAAATTGCTGGATTCTGAACTTACAAGAATTGTAAGCTTTTCAGACGGTACTATAACTGCTGGACTTCAGTTAGCACAAGAAAGAGCAGAAGCTGAAGAGCGAATGAGGGAACTCAGGCTCTTAGCTGCAAAACAGAAAGAAGCTGAAGAGAAAGTTGTTGAACAGGCAAGACTTCTTGCAGAAAAAGCTACTGAAGAAGCAAGAATGGCGCAAAAGGCAAGAATGGATGCTGAAGACATTGATACGGCTAACCAAGATGCTATAGTTGTTCCCACATCTGATCCTGCTGTAAAGCATTTGGAAAACGCAATTGATGAAATCAGAAAAGAACAACAGAAGTTCAGAGAGAACTTTGAAGAACAAAAGACTATCAATACTAATCTTCAGAGCATGCTTCAGAAGATATGGGACAAGATGTCCTCTGGAAGCACCTAAGTTTCAGTCTCTTTTATTTTTCATTATTTTGTTTTTCAGATTTTAAAATCTATGTTTTTCACCCTTGAACCACTAATCTTTTTTATCAATGACAAAAAGGGGGAGAAGTAATATGCATGTGATATTTTGATTCCATAGTCAATCTCTGAAAAATAATGTTGTTTACATGCTAACAGATAAACTGTTATTTTCTATTAGATTGTTTTTCTTTTTCGGGAATCCTGATCCAATTCAAACATCACTAAGTAAATCAATAAAGAATCAAGACTATGATGACTTCAGTATATGACATAATGAAATCAGGGGGAGCCCAAGCAGAGAAATTCATCAAGTCTAAGAATCAGGGGGAGCACTTCATACGAAAGATAAGCTATCTTTAGAACCCGTTATATTCCCTGCATTATATATCAAAATTGTGTCATCAAAATACATAGTTTTGTCATCATCAAAAAGGGGGAGATTGTGAGAACAAGATTTGGTTCTGCAATACTACTTTTAAGTTTTGATGATATCAAATGAGTATTTCTGTATGAGCAATTTTGTACAACTAACGTTTGTTATTTTTGAGAACCTAACAAACAGGATATGCTTCCGTAAATTGGCGCGAATACAATGCTAAAGGAAAATACTTCGCCTATACACTTGAAAAGCAGAACTCATTTCAAGATAATATGAAGTTCACAAGACTCTGATACAAAAGGAAAAGAGAACGAGTGTTTAGGATCTGAAGACAAAGGTTCTGATTGAACGAAGTCCAGATGCTGAAGACTTATGCTCTCTAATCAAGGTTCTGAAGACCTAACCAAAGTCTCTACTCATGCTTCAACCAGATACTATCAGAAGTCTCTGAAGATATGAAGACAACGCACCAAGCGAACAAGGTTCTGAAGACCAAGTGCTGAAGACTCTGAAGACGCTGATCTGAGGATTTGAAGACTTGAAGATCTTAAGAACCAAGCTATAGTTTCCTTTCTTACTCATGCTCGTAAATAGCCTCTGGAGTTGAGAAGCCAAGAAGACAAAGCTACATAGTACAACTGTACCACAATATAAAGCGAAAATATTTTGGTAACTGTGCAAACGGTACAAATGAGGATAACCTGACAAGACAGGAAGTAAAAGCTAATATCTGCCCTCACGCTTCTAGCCACCAGCCTAGATAGCTATCATGATTACTTTTCAACGGCTCTTTCTACACGGCTATATAAGGAAGCAAAAGACTTGAAGAAAGATACACACGAACGAACTGCAAAAATACTTTCCAACTGAAATCTTTCTTAAATCAATTCTGATCAAAACTTGTTTACATTTTCAGCTTGTTTAAGAAGCATTTTTCTATAAACGAAATTTATTCATACTTAGAGGTTGTTCCTTTAGAAAGACTATGTGGTTGTATTTCTTAAGAATTCTAGGACGTGTGTCTTAGAGGTTGTTCCTTAAGAAAAACCTGTGTGGTTGTATTTCTTGAGTAGTCTAGGATGCGTGTCTTAGAGGTTGTTCCTTGAGAAAGACCTGTGAGGTTGTATTTCTTGAGAAGTCTAGAACTTGAGAGTTTTAGAAGTTGTGTCACTCACCAACGTATTGGCTAGTGTAATGTATTAATTTGATTGAATAGTGGATTAAGAGCTTGTTGAGAGAGGTAAAATCACCTTGGAGGGTGGACTAGATTAACTTGAGTGTTTTCTCAAGTGAACTAGTATAAACATAACGTGTCATCTCTTTCAAGCTTTGTCAAAGGTTTTTACTCATTAACAAAAGAAAATCAAGAGAGGAAGTTTTTATAAGAAACGTTTTTATTTTGAAAAACCAATTAAAACCCCCCTTTCTTGTTGTTGGTTCTTGGATTGGCTAGAATTTTGGTAAAACAAAGTTGTGCAATGTTGATGTCACATGGGTGATGTCTTAACATTGAGTCTTAACATTGGTTTATGTTAAGTGCTTAAGTTGGATGTCTGATGTCACATGCGATGTTGTGACATCAGGTCTGCAGAAGATTAATAACATTAGGTTTAGTGATGTTGTTAGGGTTGGCGTCTTAGCTGGATATTGGGAGAGCTGTTAGTCTCATTGGTTGCAGATATCTTGGGATAGATATTTTCTGTTACAAACAGATTTGATGCAGATTTGTAGGAGTGTTTAAAGGCTAAAGATTTAAGAAGATTTTGAGAGAGAAAATTTGTCGAAGATTCAGTTTTAAATAACAAATCAGGTCAGATATTGTAGCAGGTCCAAGACCAGATCAAATAGCTATATAAAGCGTATCAATCCTTTGAAGAAAGGAACGAAGAAAGAGAGCTAAAGACTGAGAGTCGTTTGAGTCTTCGTGTTTGTATTGTAAACCATTCTAGTGTGAATTGGTATTGTTATTTTGAGTTGTTCTTGATCAAAGCTGTGAAGCAGAATCAAGTTGTGTTTTTCAAAGTGTGTGATCTTTGAATTATATCATTGAAGTGATTTAGGGATTGAGTAGTGTTCTCATACCTAAGTGGTCTCTTAGGTAGAAGGTTCATTAAGTAGAGATTAAGTTTAGGAGATGTCAACTGGGTTGTTGAGTCTGTAAATTAATTCTACTGATAGTGAAATTCATCCCTGGTTTGGTAGCCCCCAGACGTAGGTAGTTAGACCGAACTGGGTGAACAATTCTTTGTGTACTCTGCTGTTGTTTTACATTGTCCATTGCAGAGTGTGTTGTTGTGACATCACACGTAACATCACATATCTGGTACCAAAATTTCAATTGGTATCAGAGCAGGCATCCTGCTCTGCATCTGGGTGAGATCTAGGGCTGATACTTTCTGGTAAAGATGGACAAGGAAGTTGGTGGATTTGTGAATAGACCCCCTATTTTGGATGGCTCTAATTATGATTATTGGAAGCCAAGGATGATTACATTTTTGAAATCCTTGGACAACAGGGCTTGGAAGGCTATCATAAAAGAATGGAAATCACCTGTTGTTGTTGAGAAGGATGATGCTGGGAAAGAAATAGAAGGCAACTCAAAACTGAAACCTGAAGAAGAATGGACCAAGGAAGAAGATGAGCTTGCCCTTGGAAATTCCAAAGCTTTAAATGTTATTTTCAATGGAGTTGATAAGAACATATTCAGGTTGATCAATACCTGTGAAGTTGTTAAGAAAGCTTGGGACATCTTAAAGACTACCCATGAAGGAACTTCAAGGGTTAAGATGTCAAGACTTCAACTTATGACATCAAAGTTTGAAAGTCTAAAGATGAAGGAAGATGAAACCATTCATGACTTTCATATAAGTATTCTTGAGTTGTCCAATGCCTCTAGTGCTCTTGGAGAAAAGATGACTGAAGAAAAGCTGGTGCGGAAAATCCTTAGATCCCTTCCCAAGAGGTACAAGATGAAGGTGACTGCAATTGAAGAAGCTCAAGACATCAGCAAATTGAGGGTTGATGAGCTTATTGGATCTCTTCAAGCATTTGAGCTAGGGTTAAGTGAAGAGGAACCTGAGAAGAAGTCCAAGAGTATAGGTTTGGTTTACAGTTCTGAAGAAGCCAAGAAAGGGAAAGAGGATGATTCTCATGAAGAGTTGTCTCAGGCTATTGCTTTGCTGGGTAAACAGTTCAACAAAGTTATGAAGAGGATAAATAGGAGTTATAATCCCAATGTCAAGAACATTACCTCTGACATCAACAGATCAGGAGAACAAGGGAAGAAGTCTAAAGATGAAGAAAAATCCAATAATGAGAAAAGGATACAATGCTTTGAGTGTGAAGGGTATGGACATGTCAAGAAGGAATGTCCTACTTTTCTAAAGAAGCAGAAAGGGTTATCAGCTTCTTGGTCTAACAGTGAGAGTGAATCTGAAGAAAATTCAGCTAAACTTGTTAGAGCTATGGTTGAGGTTTATGAGTTAGATGATGAATCTGGTGATGATGAGGTTACTTATGATGAACTTGCTGTCACTTATAAAGATATTTTCATAAGAAGTGAACAAGTGTGTCTTGAAGGAGACGAGCTGAAGAAAACCATAGTGCAGTTAAAAGATGAAAAGACTGAGCTTGAAGCTGAAGTCAGTATGCTTAACTATAAACTGGACACTATGACCAAAACTATCAGAATGTTGAACAATGGTACTGATGCATTAGACAACATTCTTAATATTGTGAAGATGGGTGCAGACAAATGTGTTTTGGGATTCACCAGTGATGCAGGTTCTATCACCTCCAAACCAGTGATGTTAAAACTGATGTTAAAACATCCTGACAGAACTCCATCTAAGAAGAAATACAGACACTGGAGATGTCACCATTATGGATGTTTTGGACACATTAAGGCTTATTGTTATAAGCTACATGGATATCCTCAGAAGGCTCATCAAGTTGTTCCCAAACAGAGCTGTTATAAAGGTAGGCAGGTTACCAAGCCTAATAAGCAATGGGTCCCTAAAGTTAAGGTTACCAGCTTGATAGCTCACACTTCTTTAAGGGTTTCTACCAAAGAAGATTGGTACTTTGACAGTGGGTGTTCAAGGCACATGACTGGAGTAAAGAATCTGTTGGTAGATGTGAAGCTTTATTCTTTAGGCTATGTTACATTTGGTGATGGGGTCAAAGGAGAGATCAAGGGGAGTGGTAAACTGAACTGTGTTGGTGCTCCCAGACTGGAGGATGTTCTTCTTGTTAAAGGACTGACAGCAAATTTGATTAGCATTAGTCAACTTTGTGATCAAGGATTCAAAGTAGACTTTACAAAGTCTGAATGCATTGTCAAAGATGATAAAGGAGAAGTCATTATGAAGGGAGCCAGGTCTAAGGACAATTGTTATCTTTGGGTGCCACAAGACTCAAGTTCTTCCACTTGTGTTTTTGCTAAAGAAGATGATGTCAAAATCTGGCATCAGAAGTTGGGACATCTTCACCTAAAGGGAATGAAGAGAATTATCTCCTCAGAAGCAGTCAGAGGAATTCCCAAACTTAATATTGAGGAAGGAAAAGTGTGTGGAGTCTGTCAAAAAGAGAAGCGGACAAAGATGTCTCATCTGAAGCTTCAACATGACACCACCTCCAAGGTCTTGGAACTACTTCATATGGACTTGATGGGACCTATGCAAGTGGAAAGTCTGGGTGGAAAGAAATATGCATATGTGGTTGTGGATGACTATTCTAGGTACACCTGGGTGAGCTTCATCAAAGACAAATCAGAGGTGTTTGATGTTTTTAAAGATCTTTGTCAAAGACTCCAAAGAGAAAAGGAGACTAATGTTATCAGGATAAGAAGTGACCATGGGAGAGTGTTTGAGAATAGCAAGTTTGAAGAATTTTGCTCTGCTGAAGGTATAAGTCATGAGTTTTCATCTCCTATTACTCCTCAGCAAAATGGAGTAGTTGAGAGGAAGAACAGAACTATCCAAGAGTCTGCTAGAGCTATGATCCATGCCAAGAAACTTCCCTATCATTTCTGGCCTGAAGCCATGAATACTGCCTGCTAAATTCACAACAGGGTTACTCTGAGAAGAGGCACTTCATCCACTCTGTATGAATTATGGAAGGGAAGAAAACCTAATGTTAAATACTTCCATGTTTTTGGAAGTAGATGATATATTCTGGGTGATAGAGAACAGAGAAGAAAATTGGATTCCAAAAGTAATGAAGGAATATTTTTGGGATACTCTACCAACAGCATAGCGTATAGGGTTTTCAATTCTAGAACCAAGGTGATGATGGAGTCCATCAATGTGGTGATTGATGACAATGATAAGCAGGAAGATGATGATGTCCTAGATGATGTTGGAACATCAGTTAGTGAAGTTGCACCAGAAACTGAAGACAAAAGTCCAACTCCTAGTGTTGCTGCTGCTGAGCCTGAAACTGAGCAACCTCATAAAGATCCCTCTATCAGAGTACAGAAGGACCACCCAAAGGAGCTCATTATAGGTGATCCAAATTCTGGAGTGAGGACTAGGTCAAGAGATGTTATAGCAAGTTCATGTTTTGTGTCCAAAATTGAGCCAAAGAATGTCAAGGAAGCATTGACTTATGAGTTTTGGATAAATGCAATGCATGAAGAGCTGGGGCAATTCAAGAGGAATGAAGTTTGGGAGCTTGTACCTAGGCCTGATGGAGTTAATGTGATTGGCACCAAGTGGATCTACAAGAATAAATCTGATGAACAAGGAGTGGTCACCAGAAACAAGGCCAGATTAGTTGCTCAGGGATACACTCAGGTAGAAGGAATTGATTATGATGAAACCTTTGCTCCTGTGGCAAGACTGGAATCTATCAGATTGCTCTTAGGGGTGGCTTGTAATTTCAAATTCAAGCTTTTTCAGATGGATGTTAAAAGTGCCTTCTTGAATGGTTACTTAACTGAAGAGGTATATATTGATCAACCAAAAGGATTTGTTGATCCAACATTTCCGGACCATGTGTACAAACTAAGGAAAGCTCTATATGGTTTGAAGTAAGCACCAAGAGCTTGGTATGAAAGGCTTACTGAATTCCTGGTTATGAAGGGCTACAGAAAAGGAGGGATTGCCAAGACTTTGTTTGTTAAAGAGGAAGGAGGAAAAATGATGATAGCTCAAATCTATGTTGATGACATAGTATTTGGTGGGATGTTAGATGCAATGGTGAAACATTTTGTGGAACAGATGCAGTCTAAATTTGAAATGAGTCTTGTTGGTGAGCTAAACTATTTTCTTGGTCTACAAGTTAGACAAATGGAGGACTCCATATTCATTTCTCAGAGCAAGTATGCAAAGAACATAGTGAAGAAGTTTGGTCTAGAGAATGCTAATCACAAGAGGACTCCTGCTCCTACTCATCTAAAATTATCCAAGGATGAACATGGTGTCAGTGTGGATCAAAGTTTATATAGAAGCATGATTGGGAGTCTATTGTATCTCATAGCTAGCAGACCTGACATTGCTTTTGCTATTGGAGTTTGTGCCAGATACCAATCTAAGCCTAAGGTTAGTCACTTGAATCAAGTAAAGAGGATCCTGAAATATGTTAATGGCACTAGTGACTATGGGATGTTGTATAGTCATGGATTTGGGACTGAGTTAAGGGGATATTGTGATGCTGACTGGGCTGGGAGTGCTGATGATAGGAAAAGCACTTCAGGAGGTTGTTTCTTCTTAGGGAATAATCTGATATCATGGTTTAGTAAAAAGCAGAACTGTGTGTCCCTTTCTACTGCTGAAGTTGAGTACATAGCAGTAGGGAGTAATTGTTCTCAACTTGTTTGGATGAAGCAGGTGTTAATAGAATACAATGTCAAGCAAAATGTCATGACATTGTACTGTGATAATTTGAGTGCTATCAATCTCTCTAAGAATCCTATTCAGCATAGCAGAACCAAGCATATTGATATAAGGCATCATTTTATAAGAGATTTGGTTGAAGACAAAGTAGTTGCCTTGGAACATGTTGCTACAGATAAACAATTAGCTGACATTTTTACTAAAGCCTTAGATGCAAACCAATTTGAAAGTTTGAGAAGTAAATTGGGAATTTGCATTTATGAAGATTAAATGTGCTAGAGAGTGTATTAAGCAGTTGTATTCTTTATTAGAAATTGATTTTATTCAACTGCTGAAAGCATACAGGTTTGAAGTACATCGTTAGTTACAAATTTTCCCAACCCCTTGCATCTAGAAAAGCTTTCCAGTCTTCATCCCAATAATCATCAGCAGCTTGTTGTTGCACAGGAAGCTTCTTGCTTGGTTTCATGGTTGTTTCTGATGTTTTGTCTGTTCTTGTTGCTCCTGAAGAAGTTCCAGCTGTTGTCTGTGTTTTGCTCTTCTTCTTCAGTGGATCTGGTTTCTTGTCCTACTGCTTGAGGTTCTTTGCTGCATCTTTGGAGTTTGACTGGCTCATTCTTGGTTGTTGTGTGGTGCTGCTAGAAGGAAGAATGCTTGTTTTTATAATGCAAACAAGGAGCTTTGTTTGTATCGCCTGACCAGTCAAGGTGTTAGAACTTGTTTTTTTGGGAAACCTTGGTGTTTGACTGTGTCATTTATTATGTCAGGACATTGTGTTTGGTGATTGTCCAATTGTGGCTAAAAAGGGGGAGAGTTAGCCTAGCCTTTATGTGTAGAGTGTGACCTATCTAAGATCTGGTGTGGTGCAGATGTTGAGGGGGAGTGTGCATGTTGAACAGCTGGTTATGCTGGTTCTGGTTTTGAGGGGGAGCTTGACCCGTCCTTTGCTGAGCTGATGATGTATGTGCAGCATTTTGTAGTATGAGCTGTTTTGAAGGAGTGCTGCTTCTGCCAACTGCAAGGAGTTTTTAATTTTTCTAATTGTTATCCGCTGCTGTAGTCTCTGATGTTGCAGAGATTGTTTTAGCCAAAGGGGGAGATTGTTGGTTCTTGAATTGGCTAGAATTTTGGTAAAACAAAGTTGTGCAACGTTGATGTCACATGGGTGATGTCTTAACATTGAGTCTTAACATTGGTTTATGTTAAGTGCTTAAGTTGGATGTCTGATGTCACATGCGATGTTGTGACATCAGGTCTGCAGAAGATTAATAACATCAGGTTTAGTGATGTTGTTAGGGTTGGCGTTTTAGCTGGATATTGGGAGAGCTGTTAGTCTCATTGGTTACGGATATCTTGGGATAGATATTTTCTGTAACAAACAGATTTGATGCAGATTTGTAGGAGTGTTTAAAGGCTGAAGATTTAAGAAGATTTTGAGAGAGAAAATCTGTCGAAGATTTAGTTTTAAATAACATATCAGGTCAGATATTGTAGCAGGTCCAAGACCAGATCAAATAGCTATATAAAGCGTATCAATCCTTTGAAGAAAGGAACGAAGAAAGAGAGCTAAAGACTGAAAGTCGTTTGAGTCTTTGTGTTTGTATTGTAAACCATTCTAGTGTGAATTGGTATTGTTATTTTGAGTTGTTCTTGATCAAAGCTGTGAAGCAGAATCAAGTTGTGTTTTTCAAAGTGTGTGATCTTTGAATTATATCATTGAAGTGATTTAGGGATTGAGTAGTGTTCTCATACCTAAGTGGTCTCTTAGGTAGAAGGTTCATTAAGTAGAGATTAAGTTTAGGAGATGTCAACTGGGTTGTTGAGTCTGTAAATTAATTCTACTGATAGTGAAATTCATCCCTGGCTTAGTAGCCCCCAGACGTAGGTAGTTAGACCAAACTGGGTGAACAATTCTTTGTATACTCTGCTGTTGTTTTACATTGTCCATTGCAGAGTGTGTTGTTGTGACATCACACGTAACATCACATATCTGGTACCAAAATTTCAATTGGTATCAGAGCAGGCATCCTGCTCTGTATCTGGGTGAGATCTAGGGCTGATACTTTCTGGTAAAGATGGACATGGAAGTTAGTGGATTTGTGAATAGACCCCCTATTTTGGATGGCTCTAATTATGATTATTGGAAGCCAAGGATGATTACATTTTTGAAATCCTTGGACAACAGGGCTTGGAAGGCTATCATAAAAGAATGGAAAGCACCTGTTGTTGTTGAGAAGGATGATGCTGGGAAAGAAATAGAAGGCAGCTCAAAACTGAAACCTGAAGAAGAATGGACCAAGGAAGAAGATGAGCTTGCCCTTGGAAATTCCAAAGCTTTAAATGCTATTTTCAATGGAGTTGATAAGAACATATTCAGGTTGATCAATACCTGTGAAGTTGCTAAGAAAGCTTGGGACATCTTAAAGACTACCCATGAAGGAACTTCAAGGGTTAAGATGTCAAGACTTCAACTTCTGACATCAAAGTTTGAAAGTCTAAAGATGAAGGAAGATGAAACTATTCATGACTTTCATATGAGTATTCTTGAGCTGTCCAATGCCTCTAGTGCTCTTGGAGAAAAGATGACTGAAGAAAAGCTGGTGAGGAAAATCCTTAGATCCCTTCCCAAGAGGTACAAGATGAAGATGACTGCAATTGAAGAAGCTCAAGACATCAGCAAAATGAGGGCTGATGAGCTTATTGGATCTCTTCAAACATTTGAGCTAGGGTTAAGTGAAGAGGAACCTGAGAAGAAGTCCAAGAGTATAGGTTTGGTTTACAGTTCTGAAGAAGCCAAGAAAGGGAAAGAGGGTGATTCTCAGGAAAAGCTATCTCAGGCTATTGCTTTGCTGGGTAAACAGTTCAACAAAGTTATGAAGAGGATAAATAGGAGTTATAATCCCAATGTCAAGAACATTACCTCTGACATCAACAGATCAGGAGAATAAGGGAAGAAGTCTAAAGATGAAGAAAAATCCAGTAATGAGAAAAGGATACAATGCTTTGAGTGTGAAGGGTATGGACATGTCAAGAAGGAATGTCCTACTTTTCTAAAGAAGCAGAAAGGGTTATCAGCTTCTTGGTCTAACAGTGAGAGTGAATCTGAAGAAAATTCAGCTAAACTTGTTAGAGCTATGGTTGAGGTTTATGAGTCAGATGATGAATCTGGTGATGATGAGGTTACTTATGATGAACTTGCTGTCACTTATAAAGATATTTTCATAAGAAGTGAACAAGTGTGTCTTGAAGGAGAAGAGCTGAAGAAAACCATAGTGCAGTTAAAAGCTGAAAATACTGAGCTTGAAGCTGAAGTCAGTATGCTTAACTATAAACTGGACACTATGACCAAAACTATCAGAATGTTGAACAATGGTACTGATGCATTAGACAACATTCTTAATATTGTAAAGATGGGTGCAGACAAATGTGGTTTGGGATTCACCAGTGATGCAGGTTCAATCACCTCCAAACCAGTGATGTTAAAACTGATGTTAAAACATCCTGACAGAACTCCATCTAAGAAGAAATATAGACACTGGAGATGTCACCATTGTGGATGTTTTGGACACGTTAAGGCTTATTGTTATAAGCTACATGGATATCCTCAGAAGGCTCATCAAGTTGTTCCCAAACAGAGCTGTTATAAAGGTAGGCAGGTTACCAAGCCTAAGAAGCAATGGGTCCCTAAAGTTAAGGTTACCAGCTTGACAGCTCACACTTCTTTAAGGGTTTCTACCAAAGAAGATTGGTACTTTGACAGTGGGTGTTCAAGGCACATGACTGGAGTAAAGAATCTGTTGGTAGATGTGAAGCTTCATTCTTCAGGCTATGTTACATTTGGTGATGGGGTCAAAGGAGAGATCAAGGGGAGTGGTAAACTGAACTGTGTTGGTGCTCCCAGACTAGAGGATGTTCTTCTTGTTAAAAGTCTGACAGCAAATTTGATTAGCATTAGTCAACTTTGTGATCAAGGATTCAAAGTAGACTTTACAAAGTCTGAATGCATTGTCAAAGATGATAAAGGAGAAGTCATTATGAAGGGAGCCAGGTCTAAGGACAATTGTTATCTTTGGGTGCCACAAGACTCAAGTTCTTCCACTTGTGTTTTTGCTAAAGAAGATGATGTCAAAATCTGGCATCAGAAGTTGGGACATCTTCACCTAAAGGGAATGAAGATAATTATCTCCTCAGAAGCAGTCAGAGGAATTCCCAAACTTAATATTGAGGAAGTAAAAGTGTGTGGAGTCTGTCAAAACGGGAAGCGGACAAAGATGTCTCATCTGAAGCTTCAACATGACACCACCTCCAAGGTCTTGGAACTACTTCATATGGACTTGATGGGACCTATGCAGGTGGAAAGTCTGGGTGGAAAGAAATATGCATATGTGATTGTGGATGACTATTCTAGGTACACCTGGGTGAGCTTCATCAAAGACAAATCAGAGGTGTTTGATGTTTTTAAAGATCTTTGTCAAAGACTCCAAAGAGAAAAGGAGAGTAATGTTACCAGGATAAGAAGTGACCATGGGAGAGAGTTTGAGAATAGCAAGTTTAAAGAATTTTGCTCTGCTGAAGGTATAAGTCATGAGTTTTCATCTCCTATTACTCCTCAGTAAAATGGAGTAGTTGAGAGGAAGAACAGAACTATCCAAGAGTCTGCTAGAGCTATGATCCATGCCAAGAAACTTCCCTATCATTTCTGGCCTGAAGCCATGAATACTGCCTGCTACATTCACAACAGGGTTACTCTGAGAAGAGGCACTTCATCCACTCTGTATGAATTATGGAAGGGAAGAAAACCTAATGTTAAATACTTCCATGTTTTTGAAAGTAGATGTTATATTCTGGCTGATAGAGAACAGAGAAGAAAATTGGATTCCAAAAGTAATGAAGGAATATTTTTGGGATACTCTACCAACAGCAGAGCGTATAGGGTTTTCAATTCTAGAACCAAGGTGATGATGGAGTCCATCAATGTGGTGATTGATGACAATGATAAGCAGGAAGATGATGATGTCCTAGATGATGTTGGAACATCAGTTAGTGAAGTTGCACCAGAAACTGAAGACAAAAGTCCAACTCATAGTGTTGCTGCTGCTGAGCCTAAAACTGAGCAACCTCATAAAGATCCCTCTATCAGAGTGCAGAAGGACCACCCAAAGGAGCTCATTATAGGTGATCCAAATTCTAGAGTGAGGACTAGGTCAAGAGATGTTATAGCAAGTTCATGTTTTGTGTCCAAAATTGAGCCAAAGAATGTCAAGGAAGCATTGACTGGTGAGTTTTGGATAAATGCAATGCATGAAGAGCTGGAGCAATTCAAGAGGAATGAAGTTTGGGAGCTTGTACCTAGGCCTGATGGAGTTAATGTGATTGGCACCAAGTGGATCTACAAGAATAAATCTGATGAACAAGGAGTGGTCACCAGAAACAAGGCCAGATTAGTTGCTCAGGGATACACTCAGGTAGAAGGAATTGATTATGATGAAACCTTTGCTCCTGTGGCAAGACTGGAATCTATCAGATTGCTCTTAGGGGTGGCTTGTAATTTCAAATTCAAGCTTTTTCAGATGGATGTTAAAAGTGCCTTCTTGAATGGTTACTTAACTGAAGAGGTATATGTTGATCAACCAAAAGGATTTGTTGATCCAACATTTCCTGACCATGTGTACAAACTAAGGAAAGCTCTATATGGTTTGAAGCAAGCACCAAGAGCTTAGTATGAAAGGCTTACTGAATTCCTGGTTATGAAGGGCTACAGAAAAGGAGGGATTGCCAAGACTTTGTTTGTTAAAGAGGAAGGAGGAAAACTGATGATAGCTCAAATCTATGTTGATGACATAGTATTTGGTGGGATGTCAGATGCAATGGTGAAACATTTTGTGGAACAGATGCCGTCTAAATTTGAAATGAGTCTAGTTGGTGAGCTAAACTATTTTCTTGGTCTACAAGTTAGACAAATGGAGGACTCCATATTCATTTCTCAGAGCAAGTATGCAAAGAACATAGTGAAGAAGTTTGGTCTAGAGAATGCTAATCACAAGAGGACTCCTGCTCCTACTCATCTAAAATTATCCAAGGATGAACATGGTGTCAGTGTGGATCAAAGTTTATATAGAAGCATGATTGGGAGTCTATTGTATCTCATAGCTAGCAGACCTGACATTGCTTTTGCTGTTGGAGTTTGTGCCAGATACCAATCTAAGCCTAAGGTTAGTCACTTGAATCAAGTAAAAAGGATCCTAAAATATGTTAATGGCACTAGTGACTATGGGATGTTGTATAGTCATGGATCTGGGACTGAGTTAAGGGGATATTGTGATGCTGACTGGGCTGGGAGTGCTGATGATAGGAAAAGCACTTCAGGAGGTTGTTTCTTCTTAGGGAATAATCTGATATCATGGTTTAGTAAAAAGCAGAACTCTGTGTCCCTTTCTACTGCTGAAGTTGAGTACATAGCAGCAGGGAGTAGTTGTTCTCAACTTTTTTGGATGAAGCAGATGTTAATAGAATACAATGTCAAGCAAGATGTCATGACATTGTACTATGATAATTTGAGTGCTATCAATCTCTCTAAGAATCCTATTCAGCATAGTAGAACCAAGCATATTGATATAAGGCATCATTTTATAAGGGATTTGGTTGAAGACAAAGTAGTTGCCTTGGAACATGTTGCTACAGATAAACAATTAGCTGACATTTTTACTAAAGCCTTAGATGCAAACCAATTTGAAAGTTTGAGAAGTAAATTGGGAATTTGCATTTATGAAGATTAAATGTGCTAGAGAGTGTATTAAGCAGTTGTATTCTTTATTAGAAATTAATTTTATTCAACTGCTGAAAGCATACAGGTTTGAAGTACATCGTTAGTTACAAATTTTCCCAACCCCCTGCATCTAGAAAAGCTTTCCAGTCTTCATCCCAATAATCATCAGCAGCTTGTTGTTGCACAGGAAGCTTCTTGCTTGGTTTCATGGTTGTTTCTGATGTTTTGTCTGTTCTTGTTGCTCCTGAAGAAGTTCCAGCTATTGTCTGTGTTTTGCTCTTCTTCTTCAGTGGATCTGGTTTCTTGTCCTACTGCTTGAGGTTCTTTGCTGCATCTTTGGAGTTTGACTGGCTCATTCTTGGTTGTTGTGTGGTGCTGCTAGAAGGAAGAATGCTTGTTTTTATAATGCAAACAAGGAGCTTTGTTTGTATCGCCTGACCAGTCAAGGTGTTAGAACTTGTTTTTTTGGGAAACCTTGGTGTTTGACTGTGTCATTTATTATGTCAGGACATTGTGTTTGGTGATTGTCCAATTGTGGCTAAAAAGGGGGAGAGTTAACCTAGCCTTTATGTGTAGAGTGTGACCTATCTAAGATCTGGTGTGGTGCAGATGTTGAGGGGGAGTGTGCATGTTGAACAGCTGGTTATGCTGGTTCTGGTTTTGAGGGGGAGCTTGACCCGTCCTTTGCTGAGCTGATGATGTATGTGCAGCATTTTGTAGTATGAGCTGTTTTGAAGGAGTGCTGCTTCTGCCAACTGCAAGGAGTTTTTAATTTTTCTAATTGTTATCCGCTGCTGTAGTCTCTGATGTTGCAGAGATTGTTTTAGCCAAAGGGGGAGATTGTTGGTTCTTGAATTGGCTAGAATTTTGGTAAAACAAAGTTGTGCAACGTTGATGTCACATGGGTGATGTCTTAACATTGAGTCTTAACATTGGTTTATGTTAAGTGCTTAAGTTGGATGTCTGATGTCACATGCGATGTTGTGACATCAGGTCTGCAGAAGATTAATAACATCGGGTTTAGTGATGTTGTTAGGGTTGGCGTTTTAGCTGGATATTGGGAGAGCTGTTAGTCTCATTAGTTGCGGATATCTTGGGATAGATATTTTCTGTTACAAATAGATTTGATGCAGATTTGTATGAGTGTTTAATGGCTGAAGATTTAAGAAGATTTTGAGAGAGAAAATCTATCAAAGATTCAGTTTTAAATAACAAATCAAGTCAGATATTGTAACAGATCCAAGACCAGATCAAATAGCTATATAAAGCGTATCAATCCTTTAAAGAAAGGAACGAAGAAAGAGAGCTAAAGACTGAGAGTCGTTTGAGTCTTCGTGTTTGTATTGTAAACCATTCTAGTGTGAATTGGTATTGTTATTTTGAGTTGTTCTTGATCAAAGCTGTGAAGCAGAATCAAGTTGTGTTTTTCAAAGTGTGTGATCTTTGAATTATATCACTGAAGTGATTTAGGGATTGAGTAGTGTTCTCATACCTAAGTGGTCTCTTAGGTAGAAGGTTCATTAAGTAGAGATTAAGTTTAGGAGATGTCAACTGGGTTGTTGAGTCTGTAAATTAATTCTACTGATAGTGAAATTCATCCCTGGCTTGGTAGCCCCCAGACGTAGGTAGTTAGACCGAACTGGGTGAACAATTCTTTGTGTACTCTACTGTTGTTTTACATTGTCCATTGCAGAGTGTGTTGTTGTGACATCACACGTAACATCACATATCTGGTACTAGAATTTCACTTGTGTTTTTCACACCTTCACCTTTCGGAATACACAAGATAGAAAGAAAATCATGACTTCTGCCAACTGACGGTCGGAAACATAACAGATTTCCCCACAAAGAATGAACCAGAGAGGGGGAGACTTTACTCAAGTTAGTCTCTTGGATTGTTATAAAAACTGATCAGAGGTGATCAGACTGGATCGTCGTGGCCTTCACGTAGGACAGATGAGGAAGATTGTAGGAAAAAAAGGGGGTGGTACCTGTAAGGTACTCCGATGCCAAAGTAAGTGTTTGGTCGAAAGGGAGAAAGCAAGTACTGAAGTAAGATTTCAAGTATTGAATATTTGATACCTGCCCATCTCATATGAGAGGGTATTTATAGAGGAAACCCCCAGCGCGGAGCCAAGGTCTCTCATATGACCAAAGATATCTAGTCGACCACTGAGAGACTGCCAGGTAGAGGGCCAGGCGCGTGGTCCTTTAACCTGGTCCAACTGTTTCCATAAGATCCAGGGAGACAGTTGGTCGCGTGAACTGCCAAGCAAGTGAGGGGGACGTGCCCTACGGCTAGTTCATGCCCAATGGCTAGTTCCTGCCCAACGGTTAGTTCCTAGCTATTGGGTCTGGCTAATAGCTGGACTGGATTGAACTTTACCCTGATGGGGGGCAAAGCGCCTGCCCAGTCCAGAACAGGAGCCCCTCAAGTCTTTTCTCTAGGGAAGAGTAATGACTTGAGGTAGTCACATGGATAGTTACCTTTGGATGATGCGTTTGGGGACATGTCCTTTACCTTTGCTAATACAGATGTGGTCGTCGTTGGTGTTTTAACCTGCCCGACCAGCCTTTAGCGTACGAGGAACACACTTTAAAAAAGGGGGACATTCTATGTCGACCAGACTTTAAAGAGGATGCCCGTCGAAGTGGCGTGTTTATGTCGACCAGGCTTGACCAGCGTGCTCGCGAGAAATGACTTTTTATGTCGAGGAGCAATATCATCGATGTGACTCGCGCGTGTCATCGGGGAGGACATGTCCGTGGGAGCTGTATCGTTTTACTTTGGGAATGTCAAACGAAGGTTCCCTTTTTAGACACGTGTTAGACATGCAATCCTTGGCAGACCTAGAGACGCCTAGGCTATGATGGCCTTTGCGCTTCTCCACGCATGGAAATGCTTATGGTGGGGAGAGTTCATTTGAAACACCTCACTCAAATTTATCTCGTCAGCCTTCTTTGCTCTGCAACTTGTTTCTTCACCAGAGTTTTCTCTCTGTCGTCGATCTTCAAGGCCTAGCTTGTGATCTTCATCTTCTTCCTTCGATTAACTAAGTAAGTTCTTTCTCTTTCTCTAGAATTCCTATATTGTTCATCATTTTCTGGAAATGTTCATGAATTTTCCGGTGGTATGTGAATTTTCCGGTTGAAGATTCATGTGTTCTTCAATAATTTCACGAAGAACACGAAGAACATGAAGAACATGGGATGAATGTTTAAAATTATTGATTATGTTGGTGTAGATCTTCCTAGGTTATGGTTAGGATTAGTTTTAGGTTTGTAGTCGGGCACTAGGCCTGTTCGACATGGAACTCTGGTTTTTGTGCGACGAGCTTGCTTCACTGAGTAAGCCAAAGTCTTTGTTGAATCGCGGAGACTCGTCCCCGTAGTCGGGGACAGTTTAGTCGTCATATTTGTCGTGGTCAAAATGGACTCGAGGTTGTCCTCGACTTCTTCCTCGCCCTTTCACTTGACTAGTGGTGGAAGGGTGGATTTGATCTTGGTCGTCGAATTCACTTTTCCTTCCTCTACTTTTCAGGTGAAAATGGCTGATCTCCGCGAAGAAGTCGTGCCCGACGCCCATGCCGCGCAGAAGGAGGCAGAGCAGTCCATTGAATATACTAACGTCCAGGTGGCGAGAGGGGACCTTAAATGGATTGCACATGAACCCTTGTCGATGAAGTTGACGTTTAATGAAGAGGAGATTCGAGAGTTCCCTTATCTGGAAGATCGGGCAAAGGATGTGCCAGTGCAGTGGAGGGTTATCTGCCCGACGAAAAATGACAGGATTTGTTCGGTTTATCCGGGGATGCGGTTCCCCATGTATGAATTTGCCTTCGTGGAGGCTAAGTTTCGTTTTCCCTTTACCGACTTCCAGGAGGCCATCTTTCGCCACTTGGAGTTGTGCCCTGCCCAGCTTCATCCGAACGCGTTGGCTTTTATACGTGCTTTCGAGCTGGTGTGCCGTTTTCTGAATGTTGGGGCGACAGTGGTCCTGTTCTTCTGCATCTTTCAACTTCAACGAAGCACCACAGGCTTGAAGCAAAACTGGGAGTTTTTCAAACAGCAGAGCAGGCTCTTCTGGCCGTACTAAGAGTCTGTTCGACACTTCAAAGACAGGTTCTTGGTGGTGAAGCCTGTCTCCGAAGTGGCCAATAGGTCTATTTCAACGCTCGAAACTGTGACCATTGATTGTCGACAGGTCGTGAGGCCCGTGTCTAAGTTTCCTTTGGAGTGGGTATTTGCCCATTTTAGGTATATGACCGACTAATTCCTTGTTAAGCACGAGCAGCTAAGCGAGGGGGACAAGAAATCCTACCGAGCTTTACATGCTTACTTGGAGACCTTTAGTCCAGCTTTTGTGGTAGACAAGGACGATAAAGAGTTGCTCGGGGAGGACGAAGAGCCTGCCCAGGCAGCTCGCTTCATCAATACCAAAGCCCTTCTTGAGTGCGAGAACGGAGACATTGCGTTCCAACTCCTCGATATATTTTGTTCTTGTGCCCGTGTTAGTTAATCTCTGTCTTATTGTATTGACGTTTCTTTCTTTATGTTCGCAGGAAAGATGGCCGATATGAGGGAGCGCCTGGTGAGATCCCAAGCAGCTAAGAACCAAAAGAAGGCGCCCTCGATGCCAAAAGCTGGTGCAGCCAAGTCCCAGGCGACGTTGGAGAAGTTTATGGCCGACACTGTTCCTACTCCGGGGACAACCTCTACTCCCCCGACTCCAGACACATCCCATAAGAGAAAGAGGGATGATATTGGTTCCTCCCCGGCGGACTGCTTGGGTGGTTTTTATGGTGATAAATTTATGTTGCCCTCGTGCTATCTTCAGGGGCAAATGTTTGACGGGGAGGGCTCTATCGTCGTCCCAGAACTTGACGCCTCAGCGATCTTGTCCACAGACCCTCAGGTGCGGAGAAAACTTCTCTTCCAAGACGCGGTCGGCATGATCAAGATATTAGAAGCGGCGATGGCCCTTGGAGATGCAGAGGTGGTTCCTCTTGCCGACCTTAAGAAGGCTAAGACTAGGATCACTGACTTAGAGCTGGAAAATGTGGAGATATATAACGAGCTGAAGAAGCTGCAAGGGCACCAGGAGGCCAAGATATTACTTCAAAAAGAAGTAACTCAGATGAAGGCAGAGGTGGCCAAGGTCAACGAGGAGAACGCTCATTTGAAGGCGAAGGTAGCTGAACTAGAGGGGTCGTCAGCAGTCGGTCAGGACGAGACTGACGACGAGAAGACCCTTAAAACGCGGAGGGACCTGATTGAGAGGATCCATCTTCTCGGAGAGGATAATCTGGGGGCAACTAAATTTGGTTTCAATGCTGCCTTGGAGCAGTTGAAAGCTATCAACTCCGATGTCCAGCTGCTGACCGAGGGTATGGGCCTTCTCAACATGGTCGTTGATGGCAAGGTGGTTCCTCTTGGTGTTCCCTATGAGACCGTTTAGTTTGTTTTATGATTGTACTTTGTATTTTGCGGGCCTGCGTGCCTTTTAATGTAATGTTTTGTTGGGCACAACCCTTTCAATGTACAACTGACTTCTTCTGGCCTAGTGACCGAGGTTATAAATATTTGTTTGGTATTTTCTTATATATGCTTGTTTGAATGGACGTTTGCTCGACTTTTTCTTGTGGCGCCTGACAGTCTAGAAACTTGTCGAGGAGGGCGAAGTGGTTTCACCGGTGGTGAGACTAGGGTCTCGGTTGAGACACTAATCCCATAGGCTTGGACTGTTCCCATCACGAGCTGGGCGTCCTGCCTGATTGGCGTGACAATGGCGGAGCTCAATTGAGGTATCCTCGTTGTGCGCAGAGTCTGCTCGTCCCATAAGGAGAAACTGGTCGGCGTTGTAAAATGGATCGTGCTTACACCGGGGCATGATCTTGTGGCCGAGCCGACTCCCTATATAGGGGATCTCGTCGGCAGTTAGTCCGACCTCGCAGTTGGTTCTAACTGTAGTATTGTTTTAGCTTTTCAGTGTTCCATGGTTGGGCAAATGGTTCTCCGTCCAGAGTTTCTAAGTAGTAGGCTCCGGTGCCCGTTTTGAACTTGACCCTGTAGGGTCCTTCCTAGTTTGCGGTCAGCTTTCCTTCATGTGAATCCTTCTAGTTTCTGCGTAGGACCAAACTTCCGACGAGGAAGTCGCGTTTTATGACTCTAGCATCGTGGCACAAGGTTATTTGTTGTTTCAGCGAAGCTTCGCGAAGAGCTGCTCCTGATCGTATTTCTTCTACCAGATCGAGCTTTTCTTTTAAGGCTTCGTCGTTCGTCTCCTCGTAGAGGGGAGCTTCCGTTCATCTGGAAGGTTCTCTGATCTCCACCGGTATCACCGCCTCAGTTCCGTAAGCTAATCGGAAAGAGGTTTCCCTGGTTGTGGAGTGTGGTGTTGTTCTGTAGGCCCAGAGCACACTATGTAGCTCTTCGACCCATTTCTTCTTGGCTTCGCCCAGCCTACGCTTTAGTCCACGAAGGATCACCCTATTTGCAGCCTCCACTTGCCCATTGGTCTGGGGATGCTCGGCGGAGGTGAAATGCTGCTTCGTGCCTAGTTTGGCGACGAAGTCTTGGAACTTCCTGTCCGTGAATTGGGTCCCATTGTCAGTCACAAGGGCCTGGGGCACCCCAAATCGTGCAAGGACATTCCTTTTGTAGAAGTGAAGTATGTTGAAGGTTGTGATCTTGGCGAGGGTGTCGCTACGCAAAAAATACAGAGTCGCCACCGAACTTTATTTATTCCGAAGAAAGGGAAAATATCAATAAAACCCCTAAAAGGTGTTGAACATGGTCTCGCAACCAAATTCGGTTTCGGAAGTCGGTTATGCAAGGGGAATGTATTAACACCCCTCACATCCATCGTACTCGATGGGAAACATCTTGTTTGTCTACGTGAATGGGTGTCGTTCATCTAAAGGTTACTTGCTAAAGGGAAAATGGATGGGTTTTAAATTAGTGTGCTCGCCAAGGATTGGGGCCCTTGTGCTTACGTATCTTCTTTGTGAAATGAAGAATCAGAGCTTCTGTAATTCGGGGGACTACGGGTGGAAGTGAAGGAAGGTAGCTCGCCAAGTTCTCGCAATCTTGTGCCTACGTATCTTCATTGACCAATGAAGAATCAGAGCGTCCGTAGTTCGTGAGACTAGATGATTGTGGGTTTGTTATTTTTAATGGGCGATGTTAACGTTCGCATCCTAACAATAGGTTTTGCCGCTCGCACGTAAGGAGACTTATGCTTTAGCCTGTGTTGCGATAGAATGGAAATAACATGCCCCTTTGAAAAGGTTTTGATTTTCTCCCTTGAGGCAAGATGTCACGTTTGATTGGTGAAATTGCTTTTAGAGGAAAAAGTTTATTTTGAAAGATGTAAGGTGAGTTTGATTGTAGGTACTTAGAGGGAGACGAGTATCCAATCATAGGCTAAGTACGACCCACAATCGAATACTCAAGAGTTGAGGGGACAATGGTATCTCAACCACTCCTTTTCTCCTAAGAGGACCAGATTAAACTCTTGTTGTTATTAGGCATTTTGAAATGAAGACAAGCGTTGAGTCCCTAGCCAATCAGGGCCAACAACCCAAGTACTCGAGAAATGGGATGCACAAGTACGTACACTCCACTCTTTTTTTCTCCTAAGTTATTGTGAAAATGGTTTGAAAAAGTGACTTGGCGTTGGACTAAGTGTTTGGTATTTTTGAATTATGAGAGGTGAGATAGGAAAGAGATGACGAGTGGGAGGTGAGAATTGATGAAGGTTGATGGCGATGCACTAGGCGATCGACTTACAAGGGTTAGTACATGCCAGGATTGCTTGTTATTGATGGGATGGAACGGATGAAGATAGATGAGAGGTGTAGGAGCATCCTAAGAAGAAGTAAGAGAAGCATTCCATTTAATAAGTTAAAAAATGGCTCGACGTTGAATCGAGTTTTTATTTGTCTTTTTGTTTTGAAATTGTTTTCTAAACGCTTTCAATTTTATCTTTCTTGACGATTAAGCAAGCATCAATCATAAAAAGGTAAAGTCCTAAACTATTACATTTAATGGGAGTGAGGGAGCATAAGGAACCCGCCAAGGGGGGAGAACTATTCTAGGGCATAAAAGTAATAAATGGAAAAAAAATGGTATAAACCATGAAAGTACAATGAAGTGATTAAAGTTCTAAATGTCCGAATGAGAAGTTCTCAAGTTACCTCACAAAACAAAGTAGAACGGTTAGTATGACGTAATCATGAATGAATGTGAGAATCATGAGTAAAATGGATCTAAATGAGGTGTGACATTACTTAAAGACAAAGGCTAAAAATCAACAAATTGACATATTAAAATCACTCCAATCATGATAACAAAATTCTAGCAAAATGGTTACATGAAAGATGCTACAAATGATTATCAAGACTCACTGAGCTAATTCACAAAATTCAAAAGAAGCATGTTGTAAAATTTTAGTAGAGTATATAGAAATTTCAACAAGAATTATAGTCAAAATTCTATAAAACACCATAAAATTCTACAAAGTAACACCACAAAATCTAAACAATTATAATATCATTTTTAAACAATTAGCACCATATAATTTCTAAACAATTAACTTATTAGAAATTCTGCAAAATCATAAAAAGAAACTAAAAAATATCAAATAAATCTTAATATTCTAAAAAGAATTAAAAAAAATAATAATAATAACTACTGCAATGTGCCAAAATGCTTACACGCCCCTCAGATCCGATGGATCTGGATTGATGGCTCAGTTGCACCTTTGGATGAACTCTTCCTAGCCGTCAGATGTGCATCTCATCCACAATGGATGGCTGGGATGTAAGTTCCTACCATACACCCCAAAGAGATTGTGTCCACCGTGTACCTCTCATTTGAAACACACAATAAGGAGATGCATAGAGGTTCAGCAATTTCCTCTCTCTCACCTTCGTTCACTCATATTCTTCCTCCGCATCGTGAATCGCCTCCGGTGGCGGCGGAGTCACAACCGATCAAATAAATATCTCACAATACTCGTCGTAACACGCTCTATACGAATCCCCAAATAGAAACTTCCGATGCCTAATCTAATGGAAGGATCGAGCGAAAGGGGATCGTGAACCCTAGGGACGAAGATTATGATTACGCGAAATCAATGGAGCCTCAGGTCACGTAGCCTTGGGGGAAGGTGTAGCGAGCGATTTTGGACGTGGTTCTTAAGCACTGTCGCTCTGGGGTACTATAGGTCGATTCATTTTTTATCCTATTGAAGCTGACAAAGGAAGGGAAATAGATGTCTCCAACTAACCCTGCTTGCAAACTGAGTTTAAACAGCTGACTGTTAATTTACAGATGCTATCAATGTGGAGGGTCTCTCTTTGGTTATTTTGAAATGCTGGGATTACTCATGGTGGATTTTGTTAGGACACTGTGCCAGCCTGGATGGAGGTAAGGGACTTTGGGGTTTTTGATTAGTGTGCTCGCTAAGATTTTTCTTTCAATCTTATGCCTACGTATTCCCATTTACCGAAACAGGGAAATCAGAGCGATCGTAGTTCCTCCTATTCTATGGGAGGAAATGGTGTTTTGGGTGTCTTGTTCAAAGCCCAAGACGTGAAGCTAAAGGTGGTTTGTATCTTGTTTAAAGCCCAAGATGTGAAGCTGAAGGGTCTATTTGTATCTTGTTTGAAGCCCAAGATATAAAGCTAAAAGGGTCTTGACTTTAGAGAGAATTTGTCATCTCTAAAGAGGAGTTGTTGATGTTTGTATGTTGTGAGCAAGGCACAACTTTGATGCTAAAAGGTTAATTGGCTCAACCTAGGTTTCCTTATACAAAGCCTAAGAGGAGGCTATTGGCCCAACAAGAGGGTGTTTTTGTGTGTCTCGTACGATGCCCGAGAGAGAGGCTAAAAGGGTTGACTCAACAAGAGAGTGCTTTTGTATGTGTCTTGTACAAAGCCCAAGACGGAGGCTAAAGGTTGTTTGACTCAACAAGAGAGTCTTTTATACTCAACAAGAGAGTGATTTGTATCTCGTACAAAGCCCGAGATGGAGGCTAAAAGTGGTTAATGACTCAACAAGAGAGTCTTTTATACTCAGCAAGAGAGTGTTTTGTATCTCGTACAAAACCCGAGATGGAGGCTAGAGGTGATTGATGACTCAACAAGAGAGTCTTTTATACTCAACAAGAAAGTGGTTATGTGTCTTGTACAAAGCCCAAGACGGAGGCTAAAGGTTGGTGACTCAACAAGAGAGTCTTTTATACTCAATAAGAGAATGATTTTTGTTGTATCTCGTACGAAGCCCGAGATGGAGGCTAAAGGGTGATTCAATAAGAGAATCTTTTATACTCAACAAGAGAGTGTGAAAAGGTTAGCTCCGCTGGGGAGAATCATTTGTACAAAGCCCAAGAGGAGGCTATGGTGCTGGTGACTGTTTCAGTTGAGTGACCAGTATGTTGGATAAAAGAGAAAATCAATTCTTATATGAGTAATGTTGTACTCATGGATTTGATCAGAGGATCAGGGTTATTTCCTGTTCTTTAAGGAAATGGGGAATCTAAAGGGTATTGAGATTGTCTAGGTCCACGGGTGTTCTTCCCTTTTTTGAAAGGTACTTGAGAATGTCTTTGATACTCAAGGGTTCTCGAACGTCCAAGTCTAGAGTTTTATCTTTTGTACTATACTTAAGTGACAGTACGTTTGTGGTAGAAAGATCTAGACTCTTTGAAAGTCTGTTCTATTAAGATAACTAATTTCTGTTCCTATACCTTTAAGAGGTCGTCGGGACAATTTGTACGAAGCCCAAGAGGAGCCTGGAAACTTTTAAGAAGCCGAGGGACCATTTGTACGAAGCCCAAGAGGAGGCTATGAAAACTTCTAAGAAGCCGACGGGTCCTTGTACAACGCCCAAGAGGAGGCGGAGGATGCTTTTAGGAAGCCTGTGGGTCCTTGCACTAAGCCCAAGAGGAGGCTGATGAACAGTTCCAGAAGGGGTTTCACTTGGAACAATGGCCTTCTGTATAATGAAATGTTCAAAGGGGAATTTCCTTAGACCTAGTTATCTAAGACAATTTTACTGTTTTGAAACCGGGAGGACGTCGGATGTAAGGAGACGAGGTTTTGTCTAGACGTAGTTGCCGGGGGAACTCTAAATATCTATACTAGTATTACACAGTCAATATGAGTTTATGAAAGAAGACTTACAGTGAAACAGCCCCACAGTACAGTTATATACATATGATAGCGGTAAATGAAAGCGGGTAAACACATACTCGGTTGTAGAGCTTCCATGTTGTTTGATTAGTTGTTCAACAAAGAAAGATTGAAAACAACAGTATATTTCATAATCAAAGGAGAAAGTGCTTTGAAAAGATTGTTGGGGCTTACAGCTCAAGGAGAGGCTCAGGGTTTTATCAGTGATCGCACTGTCGTTTTGTACAGGGACTTATAGAAGTGACTGAGGCCCAAGAAAGGTTTTTCTGTACAAAGGGGATGGGTCTTACACTCTTTCAAGAGGCCCAAAAAGGTTTTGAATGGGTCTAATAGCTCGAGGAGAGGCCCAAAATGATTTAGAGAAAAGAAATGGGGCTTATAACACGAGGGTAGGCCCATATGATTTGGTTTTGAACTGGCGATCGCGCCGAGATTTTTGAAAATACCGTGGGTCTTATACAACGACTGAGGCCCAAAAGTTTTTGGTTTCAAAAGGGGATTGAGTCTTACACTTTATTAGAGGCCCAAAAAGGTTTTGAATGGGTCTTATAGCTCGAGGAGAGGCCAAGGGTTTGTTTTACATGGGCGATAACCATGCCTGAACTTTTGAAATACAACGGGACTTATACAATAAGTGAGGCCCAAAAAAGGTTTGTATTTATAAAGGATTAGGTCTTACACTCTATTAGAGGCCCATAAGTGTATGAAAAAGTTTGTTTGAGTGAAAATCAAGGAAACCCTAAATTTGTTTTCTTTTAAAAGGAAATATTTAAAGAAAATCAAATAAAAATGATAAAAAATACCAAATAAGTTTGAATAAACCACTTGTGATTTTTGTTGAGGGTTTGGAAAATGAGGTTTTTGTCACAAGATAAATTAAAACTCATTTGGTTTTGATTTTCAAAGTAAATATTCACTTTTAAAATGTTTAAAAAACAATAAAAATGAATTTATTCACAAAAATACTAACTATATTAAATAATTAGTATATATTTAATTTTTTTGTGGAATAAAATATTTAAACATTTTTTTGACTTTTTGCAAATAGAACCAATAAAAAATAATTAAAATTGAGTGAGTTATTAATTTTTCAAATCATTTAAAATAAATATGAAAAATAACAAAAATAAGAAAAAGTGGTAAAAAAGAGATCTGGGGTGAGGGGGATTCGAACCCCATACCTCTCGCTTGCCAATACACACAAAACCAGCTGATCAACCACTGGGGCGCAATGCCAATTCAAATAACATATGGCAAGTGAAAAATATATAGAGAACTTGGTTGGAAAACCTGAAGAATGGCGCCATGGCCATCTTCTTCCTCTAGCTCGTGCATGAAGCCCCCTATCTCTCTCATCTCTCAACCATTTGACATGATTCAAATACCAAACTCATGCGTTTTTTCACAAGGAACAAGATGGCAATACTTGATTTTATTTATTTTCAGTGTATAACAAATTATATCATTATGGCCGTATGAACCTTAATTTTGCAAAAGCAGTCGTGCAGGCATGATTATGAGGGCTATGATCAAATTTCTTGAGGGAAAACAATCAACATATGATGGCAAGCAATTGGAAAAAATATCATGCGAGGAAATATGCATGGATCATGAAGATGGAGTTCTGAGGCTTACCTTGATGCAAGCTGAAATGGAACTCTGTACAGATGATGTTCTAGATACAATTTAATGATCCCTACAGCTTAAATGGATATTATGGAGTGTGTTGCAAGCTTTGGAACACTCTGAAAACTTCTGGATCAAGTTGGAGAACTCCAACTGCATAATTGAAGCATAATGGTTTGGTTGAAGGGTGATTTTGAGCTAGGGGTGTTACAGTTGGTGTTTAAGTGTTTGGACACCTCAAATACATCATATGTGATGTGTCTGAGCAATTGTAATGGATTGCCTAGGGTTGCAACTCAAAACCCGATGGTGGTTGCTCAAAAACAAAGAAACTTGATACTTAAGAAAGAATGAGAGAAAGCAGTGTTGTAACTGGATTTGGTGTGAGTTGAATGATCCATTGGAACCTCTATTTATAGGTGATCAACTCTTGTCTTGGAGGAATAGTGAATGGCTGCTGGATCATATCACATTCAAAGGGATTGGCTTGGTGGCATTTCTTCTCATGCAAGGCAAACTAGCCTCTCCTAAGAGCAGGGCTATGTCTTGACCAAATTCACATTCTTCAGATGTTTTAATTGTTGTTTAATCAGAGAACTTGACTGAGGAGAGTGAGAATCTTGACAATGCACTATTCCACATTAATGCCCTTTGAATTCAAGGCAAAATGTGCCAAAATGCATGAACTTCAAGTTGGAAAATACTTTGGCTTTGTGACTCAGTTTTGTAGGTTGGATCAGATGCATTGTGATTGGTTTGAGTACAGGTGGCACAATGATCCTTGGTTTTGATTCAAAAATCGTGTGTGGCAAGCAAACATGCAAACTGATTTTTCCAAAACAGCTTGCAGCAGCATGACTTTGGGCATGAATTCCTCTTAGCTCAAGTTGAATCAATTAATGCTGAGATGCTCTTTGGATTCTTAGAAACATATGCAACAACATTGATGTTTACCTTTGGCCTTGATTCAGCTTGCAACTATGTGAAAAAGTCTCACAAGTTTTGGTGTTTTCAACAAAATCTGTCTTGGCCAGAATTTTTGTAAGTGTTGGAAAATGATGTATTTTCATGTTTTCAGCCATTTTGGCCCACTCATAGCTCAAAATCCACAATGAATTGGAGTGAGGTGTAGTTGAAGCTTTTGTGGAGGGTTATGAGAGCTACAAATCCAGCTTTGGATGGGGAGAAATGGATTTGTGGTTTAGGAGTTATGATCCTCCAAAGTTGGTACCCTAGCCACTTTATTTTATAACTTAGAAAATTTTCTAAGTTTTTATGGTTACCCCTTTTACAAGTTATCCCACTTTTCTTGATTTTTCTTGATGAATGATGATTCCAATCACATATTAACATCATTTTAGGGTTAAAAAATGATTTTTATGAAAAATCTCAAAAAGTCAAAGTTTGACTTTTATGCACAGTTGACTTTTGTTAGATGAATTCCAAACTGTGCAATCCTCTATGAAATCAAGTCCTTGACCTAAATCAAACTTGATGGACATGTTCTATAGGTGTTATAGGGTGTATTGAATCATGTCTTAGGGTTTGGGAGCATGCCTGGGTCAAAAGTCAAAGGTACAATTGACTTTTCCCGCGAAACCCTAACAGTGGTTCTGATGAAATTGAAACTTGTTGCTCAAGCTTCTTGGATCAATCCATTGTTGCAAATGGATCAATATGGTGTGTTAGGGAGCCTCAAATCATGTCTTGAGGTCTTGGATCATGTTTTGTGCCAAAAGTTAACTTAGGGGTGAATTAGGTCAAGAAACCCTAATTCCTGATTTTTTATGAATGCTTTCCCAGAGACTAAATTGACTTGATGATTGGGTTTATGATGTTCCATGGAGCATCTTGGGTTGTATTGTGAGGAATTGGTTCATGCCCAGAGGAAAATTTCCATCTGGAGGCCCTGGTCGACCAAATCCCTAATGTGGTGACACTGTCGATCTTGAAGCTTAATCCACTTGGAATGCTGCAACCTTGTGCTTAATTCTTGTTGTGGGAGCTCTCTTGATCCATGGTGGATGTTTGAGAGGCTTAGACAAGTTGAAGATTGTTATTTCCTTGGTTTTATGGTTGGCATTATTTTGCTAAAACTCATGTAGCAGCAGATGTTGAATGAAGATGTCTAATAATATGTTTCATTACTCTCTGTTCAACATGCCGAATGAAGATGTTCCATGACTGCTCATAGGACATCGCGCTGTGAAGTCAGTTCTTAATGCAGATTCTGTTACAATGATTTGTAACTGAATATTCTATGAATAATTGGTTATCCTATGTGGCATCCAAAGCATTTTTGGATTAGGGTTATTTGTTGGTTTTCGGATTTGCTGCTGTTTCTAATTATGGAGACATAATAGGAAACTTTGGATTGAAGACCTATTTTATTGGAGTTAATTTTGCAGATTTGTGAGCAGTCTAATTGCTGCGTTTTTGAAGCCCAATTCAGTCCAGATTTCAAGCTATAAATAGACTGATGTAAACCTAGTTTTAGATGTCAAACTTACATGTATTTTTAGGGTTGTGTGCTTGTGTTTTGTGAGCCTAAATGGTATCTTATGATAACAGTATAAGGACTGTAGTGTAAGTTGTGTAAGGTTGCTCATAAGCTTTTAAGCATTGAGTAGCTGTGTGTTAATTCTCATAAGCTGTGAAGTATTGAGAATTTGTGTTTCGACCATTGTTACTTGTCTTGTAAGGAACCAGTCACGGGTTGTGATTGAAGAGGGATTTGAGGAGGGCCTCATACCTAGGGGAGTCTTAGGTAGAAGTCATAAGAAGGGTAGTGATTAAGTGAGCTGATTGAACCGGTGTGGTTATCAGTGAATTGATACTATCGAATATTGATTTCATCCCTGGCTTGGTAGCCCCCAGATGTAGGATAGTTAGATCCGAACTGGGTTAACAATTTCTGGTGTTCTTTACATTTTCTGCACACTTTTGTATTGAACTTGTTCATTATTGTTGGATATCAGTGTCTCGACATCTCGATAGGACATCTGATATATAGGCCAGAATTTCAATTGGTATCAGAGCAGGCACCCTTTGTTATTTCTGGGTGAGATTCAAGGAAGGTACTTTCTGGTACAATGGACAAGGATGGAGGAGCTCTGAATAAACCACCTCTGCTGGATGGTTCTAACTATGAGTATTGGAAACCTAGGATGATAGCTTTCATCAAGTCCATGGATGATCAAGCATGTAAAGCTGTTCTCAAAGGTTGGGAGCCTCCAAAGGTAAGAGATGGAGAAGGAAATCTTACCGATGTTCTGAAGGAAGAAGAGGACTGAGATGATGCTGACTACAAAGGATCTGTTGGAAATTCTAAAGCCATGAATGCATTGTTCAATGGTGTCAACAGAAATATCTTCAGGCTGATTGAGCATTGTACTATTGCCAAAGAGGCTTGGCAGGTCTTAAAAGTTGCTCATGAAGGGACCTCAAAGGTGAAAATGTCAAAGCTTCAGCTTCTCACTAGCAAGTTTGAGAGTTTGAAGATGAAAGAGGATGAGAGCATTCATGATTTTCATATGAACATTATTGAGATAGATAATGCCTCTAGTGCCTTAGGAGAAAAGATGTCTGACAGCAAGCTGGTCAGGAAGATTCTCAGGTCTCTTCCTAAGAGATTTGATATGAAGGTTACTGCTATAGAGGAAGCTCAGGACATTGACAAGATGAAGGTGGATGAGCTTATGGGATCACTCCAAACTTTTGAGTTAGGACTCGGTGAAAAAGCTGAAAAGAATAAGAGTATAGCATTTGTGTCAAGTGCTGATGACTCAGATGATGAAGGAAAACTAGTCAAAGATGAAGATGTGTCCAAAGAGCTAGTGTTGCTTGGAAGACAATTTAATAAAGTGTTGAAAAGGATGGACTGGAAGTCAAGAGAAAATGTTCGGAACAAGTCTCTCGACATCAACAAAGACCAGGATGGAGGCAGAAGATCCAGAACTGAAGAAGACTCTAATCAAGGGATGAGAGTTCAATGCTATGAATGTGAAGGATTTGGGCACGTAAAAACTGAGTGTCCCACTTATCTCAAAAGACAGAAGAAGGGATTATCTATGACATGGTCAGAAGATGATTCTGAAACTGACGCTGATGAGAAATCTGCAAAGTTGGTGACAACATTAACAGGAGTATGTGAATCAGATGAAGAATCTGAAGAGCTTACTTTTGAAGAGCTGGCTATCTCTTATAAGAAGTTGTGCATTGAACATGAAGAAGTATGTCAACAGAAAGAAGAACAAGCATGTGCCATTGTTCATTTAGAAGCTGAGAATACTGAGCATATGTCTACTATAGCTAATCTACAAAGTGAAGTAAATGTTTTGAATTCAAAACTGGACAACATGATAAAAAATGTCAGAATGTTAAATGGGAGTTCGGATGTAATTGATGAAATTCTGAAGTCAGGAAGAGAAGTTGGAGATGTTAGGGGTCTAGGGTTTGAAAGTTCCAGCGAGATGGACAAAGGAAAATGGCCTGAAGTGACACCTGCTCAACTTGAGAAAGAGTCAAAGATGTCTTATAACATGTTGCAACATCCTCGTATACATCAGAAGAATGTGACAAGAAGAAAGAATCAAAGATGGAAATGCCACTATTGTGGGAGGCTTGGCCATATAAAACCTTTCTGCTATAGACTATATGGCTACCCCAAGGTTGGCTTACAGTCCAGTAGGAAACGAAAGTGGGTTGGGGTAACAAAAGTGTGAACTCCTAAGAGTAGTACAGAGGAACACATAGCTCATAAGTCCTTCAGTGTCTTTGCAAAAGAAAAGTGGTACTTCGACAGTGGATGTTCCAGGCACATGACTGGTATCATGGGATGTCTATCAGATGTTGAGTCTCAACCCGTAAACTACGTGACCTTTGGTAATGGATCAAAAAGAAGAGTAATAGATGTTGGAAAACTGGACTGTGCAGGACAACCTAATCTGGAGAAGGTATTACTTGTTGAAGGACTAGATGCAAACTTGATAAGCATAAGTCAATTATGTGATCAAGGTCTCAAGGTCAACTTTACCAATTCTGAATGTCAGATCACAAATAAGAAGGGCAAGATTATCATGAGAGGTAAGAGAGAGTCAGATAACTGCTATCTGTGGAGTTCTGAGAACACTGAAAGAAGAGTGGAGACTAAGAAAGATACTGGGAAGACTGTCAAGGTAAAACAGGTGCTGATAAATTGTAAAGCAACTCATGATGTTTGCTTGATGAAATATAATAATAAGTTTAAACTTAGTAAGTATGCCAGCAAGGTAAGGTTAGAAGGAAAATTTGATAAGTGCGAAATTGAGGCGAGTTGGGTAATCAAATTCTGTGAATAACGCTCTACTCTGGGCCCAGACCTTAAAAGTATAAATAGGCGGGCAAACACACCTTATTTTCAGCAAACTTACTCTACACAAATTCCTCTTGCACCCTCTCTTCAAAGCTCTCGCGGCTTAGGGTTTTCTGCTAACATTCTCAAGACTGTACCGTGTGATCAATTAAACATGTCCCAACATCCTAACTCCGAATCCATGCACGAGAACACTGGTTCTCCATGAATCAATGCTGGAGATGCAGAATCATTGAGGATGATAAATCTCTCTGACCTAGTGCTCGACATTGCTCCTTTGAGTGTTATGTCGGCTGACCCTAAAGGCAAACAGCAAGCTTCTCACACAACAAACGTCAACATTCCAGGTAAGAAGTCTAAACCTTTCTCTCCTAGAAAAAAGGCCCACTCCATGACTAGTTTGTATGCTGACCAAGTAAGCCCTAATAAAAACGTGGCTGAAAAGGGATCTAACTCTGGCTTAGTTGAGAAGAAGAAGGATTCTAAAGATGTAAACAAGAATTCCACTGATAATGATGCTGTTAAAAAGGATAGGGAACTTAGGAGGGTTGTTGCCTCGATTCTGAGTGGAATTAAGGCAAATGTCGAGTCTAATGCTCCAACATCAGGGACAGAAAATATCAATAGCAGCCCTACTGATAGGACTGATGGTGAGGTTCCCATGCATGTGGACCGTGAGAGAAGAAGTAAAAGGAAAGCTGATGTAAGGAATGACGATGTTATTAATGTTGATGACCTCACTTCTGATGAGGAACCTATTGCTGGAATGCTGAGAAAAATTCAGAGAAGAAGAAGAAGAAAAACTGTGATAAGTGAAGGCTCCAAGTCGTCGAAATTGCGTGGTAAAACTGGAGGTGGGGAAAGAAAAGTTCAAGTAGGGCCTCCTAAACATTGGAGCAAGGTTGTAGTGCCCACTAAGAAAAGAAAAATTACTGATCAAAGCGACTCTGACTATGAAGTTGAAACAGATGTCCAGGACATCATTGGTATGAAAACCTCCACCTGTAAGAAGGCTGCTACTGAAAGTTCTATGAGAAATACAGATAGATGGAGAATTATAGATCAGAGGAGGATTGCTCTGGAGAGAGAATTGGGGAAGGATTTTGAAAAGTACAAGGAAATCATGGAGCTCATTACAGCGGCTGGAATGATGAGAACTGTGTCCAAGTTTAGACTCTGCTATGGAAATCTAGTCAAAGAATTTGTGGTGAATATATCAGAAGAGTGTGATGAGAACAGGGGCAACACTCTCAGGAAAGTTTGTGTGAGAGGAGAAGCTGTCACCTTTTCACCTGAAATTATCAACAACTATCTGGGCAGGAGTAATGAACCTCAACCTGAGTTAGAGGTTACTGATAATACTGTTTGCAAGGAGATAACAGGTGGCTGTATGAGACATTGGCCAAATGCAGAGAAGCTGTCGTCTGGTAAACTAAGTGTCAAATATGCCATCCTCCACAGGATTGCTGTGGTAAATTGGGTTCCTACAAATCACACATCTACTATCTCTTCTACACTTGGCAGATTCATATATGCTATAGGGAAGAAGATTTCCTTTGATTTTAGATCATACATCTTTGAGCAGATCTTGAAACAAGCTAGCTCACCTGCTGTCAAGATGCCTATTGGTTTCCCTTCCTTGATCTGTGGTATTATTCTAGAACAGTGTCCTAATCTTGTGTTGAGGGGTGACACGACACTCAAAAGGAAACCTCCTCTATCCCTTCACTACAAGCTACTGGGTGGAGCACGTGTCCCAGACATTGTTGGGACATCTACACAGACTCCTGGTCCTGCTAATCTTGATGATGAAGTCATTGCTCAGTTGCAAGAAACTTGCAAGGAGCTGGAAGAATCTATCAGGAGAGATACAACAAGGAAGACAAAGCTCGAGCAGCTGATTAAAGCCTTGGTTGAAAAGAGAAATGCTGCTAAAGAGCAAGAGCTGACTGAAGATGACGGACAAGGTGAATCTACTGAGTCTGATAGAAGGAGTGTCCAGCAGTCTGATGATTCTGGTTCTGAGAAGGGTGCTTCTGAATCTGAAGGTGAAAGTGATGAGGTTGCTGAAGAGGACAGTGCTGAATAGCTATAGGCTATCTGCAAGTTTACTTTCTGTTTTTGTTTGTTTTTTCTCTTTTAGGACAACTTAATTCTGTTTTGGTTTTGAACAATATACTACTATGTAATTTGGTTACATTTGTCTATGACCTCTCTTTGTCATATTTGTGGCTAAAAAGGGGGAGTAGTAAGTGTGAGGGGGAGCAGCATTGTTATGTGCTTGTGCTGTTGAAGGGGAGTGTGTGTGCTGCAGGTAGAGTGTGTGTGCTGCAGGTAGATTCTGTGTGCTGCAGGTAGAGTGTGTGTGCTGCAGGTAGATTCTGTGTGCTGCAGGTGGATGGTGTGTTGCTGCTGTTGAGGGGGAGTTGCTATGATGAGATGTTTACTGGACTGTGTGTGTATATGCAGCTAAGGGGGAGTTTTTTTTGCTGCTATTAATGGTGTTTTTTTTACGCTGCTGATACTGATGGTATTTAAGTGTGTGTGGATTTTTAGCCAAAAATAAGCCAAAGGGGGAGACTGTTATTTCCTTGGTTTTATGGTTAGCATTATTTTGCTAAAACTCATGTAGCAGCAGATGTTGAATGAAGATGTCTAATAATATGTTTCATTACTCTCTGTTCAACATGTCGAATGAAGATGTTCCATGACTGCTCATAGGACATCGCGCTGTGAAGTCAGTTCTTAATGCAGATTCTGTTACAATGATTTGTAACTGAATATTCTGTGAATAATTGGTTATCCTGTGTGGCATCCAAAGCATTTTTGGATTAGGGTTATTTGTTGGTTTTCGGATTTGCTGATGTTTCTAATTATGGAGACATAATAGGAAACTTTGGATTGAAGACCTATTTTATTGGAGTTAATTTTGCAGATTTGTGAGCAGTCTAATTGCTGCGTTTTTGAAGCCCAATTCAGTCCAGATTTCAAACTATAAATAGACTGATGTAAACCTAGTTTTAGGTGTCGAACTTACATGTATTTTTAGGGTTGTGTGCTTGTGTTTTGTGAGCCTAACTGGTATCTTATGATAACAGTATAAGGACTGTAGTGTAAGTTGTGTAAGGTTGCTCATAAGCTTTTAAGCATTGAGTAGCTGTGTGTTAATTCTCATAAGCTGTGAAGTATTGAGAATTTGTGTTTCTACCATTGTTACTTGTCTTGTAAGGAACCAGTCACGGGTTGTGATTGAAGAGGGATTTGAGGAGGGCCTCATACCTAGGGGAGTCTTAGGTAGAAGTCATAGGAATGGTAGTGATTAAGTGAGCTGATTGAACCGGGTGTGGTTATCAGTGAATTGATACTATCGAATATTGATTTCATCCCTGGCTTGGTAGCCCCCAGATGTAGGATAGTTAGATCCGAACTGGGTTAACAATTTCTGGTGTTCTTTACATTTTCTGCACACTTTTGTATTAAACTTGTTCATTGTTGTTGTATATCAGTGTCTCGACATCTCGATAGGACATCTGATATATAAGTCAGAATTTCAAAGATCATGTCATTCCTTGATTGATCCTTTGTCTAAAGGCTCTGAGAGGGCTTGAAACCCTAAGTTTGATTGTAGTGAATGCTCACCCATCTTTGGGGAGACTAATGAGGTATGATGGTCCATCCATATTGTGATGATGATTTGCACAATGATGGGGAATCTTAGTGGTCAAAATTTGGGGTATGACAGAAGACTTCGTTTCAATACTCTCTACATGGCGATACCAGGAGATGCGTGAAAGAAGAAAGCGAACGAGAACCTACCTCACGGTGGCGGCTTTGAAGATTCCGGCGAAGTTGATGATGATGTCCAAGTACTTGAATCTCTTCCTTCTCTTCTCATCGGCAAATACTTCTTCATCTTTTTTTATTTCTTCTCGTTGTTGCGAGGTGTTGTAATGTTGAGATTGAGAGGAGCCAAGTTCGACCTTGATGAGGCTTCAATGTGAAGCTTCACAAGGTCTGTTCAAAGAGCTTTAGGTAGGGTATGTGGATGAGGACAGAGGTAGGAGGAAGATTCAAAGAATGAGAGTTTGGGGAAGATGAATGAGGAAGGTTCAGAGAGGTTTGAAAATGGAGGGAAAAATGGTGTGCATGAAAACTCCATTTTGAGAGGGAATGAAAGTCTTATATAATCAGAATGGGATCAATCACAACCTTTGGATGTGAAGGAAAACAGTTAGAGTTTGGATGGTGGAGATAAACTTAACTCAGTTAATTGACTCGGTTAGTTGGGATAAACTCAGTGAGTGAGTTTCTGTTAAAAATAGTTATGTTAGTTGAAGGAGGTTAGTTAAACAATTGGGGTGGTTAACAATTCTGTTTAAGTTAGTTAGGAGAGATGTAACTGTTTTTTGAAGTTGGTTAGTTAAGACAGTTAGGTTAGTTGGAGTTTTAGTAATTAGTTATGATGTGTGGTTTTCTGTTGTGATGTAATTAGTCATGAAAATAGCTGAAGTTTGTTGGGAGAAATTCTATTGGCCTTAAATTGTTATGAATGTGGTTATGTTGAAGGTTAGTGGGAACATTTATAGGAAAGAGTGGGAGATGATAGCTGTTGTAAATTATTGACGGCAATCGTTATTCTGCAGGTGGAGGTGTATGAGATCAGGATGCTATCAGGTGCACCTGTGGTGGAACGACATCAAACGGCGGCATTGTATTGTAAGTAGTACATGAACTGTTAATTGCGGTTGCCACCCCTGTGAAGTAGCAAATGCCCATGCCTTAAATAAGGTAACACCTTCAAATTCTGATCACTGATTTTGCTCAAACTCTCCTGATTAACCATGACCATTGAACCATCTTTGAGTATACCTTTATATTGCTGTCCTTGTGATCCTTCTCCTGTTAGATTCGACGAGTCGAAGTTGTCGGTTGCATCTTCAATTTCTTTTATTCTGAAAATGCGGTAAGGTGGTAGTCCTTTTGAAGCTATTCTTACTAGCTGAGGAACATTTCTCCTTGGATCAATAATTGGCCTTGGATATGCAATGACATAGACTTTTGTTGCATTGGACTTTCTCAAAATGAACAGGAAGAGTAGAATAAAAAACACTGCAGCTCCTACGAAACCTCTACTAATACCGATTTGTACTCCTAGTCCTGATATTATGCTTGTATCTTTCATTGCAGGTCGAACGTAAAACGGGATGGTTTGTTGGATTGCCCTTGTCGGGAGGAGTAAAACAAAGATAGAACTTGAAACAGCTTTCTAAACCAGTGTGGGAAGGCTTGAATTCCGAACCTGATCGAACTCAGACATCCTGGATCACTAGGGCTGTATTGGTATGCACGCATTTTCTCGTCACGGTTTGCATTATATTGTGAACCAAATGATTCGTAGCTCCTCTTGTTACTTGTTGAATGCAACTTGTCTTGCTTATGTGATGATTGTATGTGATGCTATAGGTTAGGTTAGCTTGAGAAACTGTTATGGTTATTAGGAGACTCTATTAGTTGGTGGTATGTTAGATATGGGTAGAGGGCACTTTGTTTTGTGAGGATGCAAGTATTACACTTTAAAAAAATGCTTGACATGAACGTGTACTGTTATAAGGTTGGTTATGTTAGTGAGTAACACGACTTTGGCCAATGAAGAAAGCGGTTTTGGATACGAATGTTAATGACTATAGGTTAGTAGAAACTAGGACAAGTTTAATTTGAAGTGAAGGTGTTATGTTAACTGAATGGGCTTTAAATTTTGTTGAATTTGCTAAGCTATTGTTAGTAAGGATTTGGATGCTTGGAAAATGAATTAATTGGCGAACCATGAATCAATATTGGTGAACCTATTCAAATGAGACTTGAATTTCGTTTTGACTTCAATATGCTATTGCAATGCCTGTAATGGTTGTGACTTGGAAATTGAAGTGTGTTGGAATTAGCTATGAAAGTTGGTTTTATTAATGAAATGACAAACAATACTTGACCCCCTGGTTCTTATGTTTTGCAGTTTTCACTGAGTTTCGCAGTAATCAACTTGAGTCTCGATATGCACGGTTCGCCTATGATGCTGAAGTTTACGGAAAACCATGGTTGCATCAACAAATCAGTTGTTTTTTCTTGATCAGACATCACTTGCGTGGAGGCTTTATTGCTCACAAATACGTTTGCAACGTATCCCGTGATTAGCAGCAGAGACTACTCTATTGACAGATGCTGCGTGGTAGAACAGATGTGCCGTTGGAATTTCTTCCGGTGCAAGCAATGAGTACAGGAGCTGGAGTCCTGTCATGAGAAAACTTATCTCCATGAAACTCTGTCATATCATCAAATGGAGGTTGAGAAGAAAGAGACACTAGAGTGAATTTGGTTTTCCAAAAGGCATGACTACAAAGCTCGGGCCACTGTTTTCTTTTGTCCAAATCTGAAATGGCTGCAAACATTTCAAGAGGAGTGGCCGCAATGGGATTGTTGTCATTTGTAGCAATTGCTGAAATTCATGCACCTGCTTTCTTAGCTGTCCATGTTGCATAAGTTCGTATTAATTTTAACACGACAAGCAGCTATGAGAGAACTGACAGAGGTATTTGCAAACAGATTTCTCTTATCATCTTTGCATCCAACGATAAAAGTTTCCCTTTCACGACAATGATGACCATCATCATCAACGACACATTATATAGCCATAAACTATATCTCTGAATCTCCCTTGCAGTGCATGAGACCGTTTGGAGTAAGATCGACAATGACTGATACGAAACCGGAAACAGAAAGTACGGTAACAGTTTCGCTTGGGTATATTGTTTAAGTGAACATGTAGGAAATTCCGCTGCATTTTGACTGGTGCATTTTATTGGATTCAAATTATGTTGAATGAAATTTGGATGGAATTCTATCATGAATGCTTCTTGATTGTAACTGTGTTTATCAATTCTCTGTCCAGGACAGATCTGCCAGCATCAAGTGTAGACCGCGATACTGAATGCGCAATGCAGTGCATCTTTCTCGGGCCGTGAGTCCCAAGAATATTTACCAAGTTTTATCGGCAATGATCTCTCGCGTAAGATGGACTGAGTTGGTTGTATTTCTTCTTCAGTACAGGCGGATTCGCACGGGGCTGTTTGAGCAAAACAATTCATTGATGAAGACTAAACAATCGTTTCGCAAGATGAGACAACAGGGTCTGCTATCTTGACTTCTACTTCAAAATATAGCTCTCTCAGGTCCTTCATAATTTAATCCAAGTACAGCTCCCTAGTCCCTAAAGGACAACTTTGCGACTCACCTTGTTTTAGTGGCTTATGGCTATTTTACCATTGGCAGGATATTGACCCGAGGGGCTTGAATATGTATATAGGGTTGGGTTTGTAATGTATGGTAGGATATTGTTTTTTTTTAATGTAATTTTGGTTGAATTGTGGCTTAAAAAAATGGGTAAAGAAATAGTTTAAGATGATATTGGGTATGGAATTAAAACTAGATTTAGTTTGGATATGAATTGGATAATTGGTCTTGAAATGGATATTGAATGGACTTGGATGGTTATGGATTTAAGATATGGATCTTGGATAAAAATGGGTTAAAACATGGATTTTGAAAAATGGATATGTATTTAGGAAAACTTGTTTTAGTTTAGAATGGAGCTTGAATTTGTTTCTTTTGGTTATGGCTCTTGGATTTGAAATTTGTAATGGACATGGATTGTGAATTGGACTTAAATGGTTTAAGAGTGGATCACAACTCAAAAATTCAACAAGGAGGACATTATAAATAACTAAATTTATTGTTAAAAGAAATTGAATTCCATTAACAACAAACCTAGTCATCAGCATAATGTAATCTTAGCCAAATAGAAATGTGAAAATCCAGTAACAATGTCAAAGTCATTGGAGGTGCTTCTGAATTGAAACTGAACTTCAGATTGAAATGATGAATCACTTGACCAGGTCACCAACAAGTCAACCCTGTATGAACGGATTCCCAATCTTCTTATATCAATACCTTAAATGTTTTGATCCAATCCCTTCTTAACAACCATATGATCAGGGAATTAAACCCTAATCACTGATGATGATAATTAGTACCAGAAGATGCTCCTGATGATTGTATAGTCAGACCTTGAGGACCCAGCTGATAACCATAGGCACAAAGGGACAAACCCTGATTCCATGATCTTTGCATTTTCCTTTGAAGCAATACTTGCAAAAGAGATACGAAACCCTAGTGCTATGTGTGTACCCTGATTCTCCAAGACCACTGATCCAAATAGTCAAGCCTTAATGTTAATGAATGCATGATGTGCTTAAGATGCCCTAATTGAGGGTATGCATATGATGAAAATGACAAGCATAAGCCAAAACATTTAGATGAAAAGGTAGGACAAATTTGGGGTATGACAGAGGGCTTCAGCTTCGATCCACTTCGTAAATTAACTGACGACCATGATTAAAAATTTGTTTTGGTAGGATCCCATTATGAAGGGGCCGAGGACATCCATCCCCCACCAGGCGAAGGGACACAGTGAGGACAAAGTCTTCAACTCGTTAGGGGGTGCCAGGTGCATGTCCCCGTGGCGTTGGCATCAGTCACATTTTTGGACGTGCTCTTTTGCGTCTTGCTGCATGTCCGGCCAATAATATCCTGCTCGCAGTGTCTTTCGTGCCAATGATCTCCCTCCCAAATGTTGTGCGTTGATGCCCTCATGAATCTCTGGGAGAATTTTGGGAACCTTGTCCTCCTTAACACATTTTAGGAGGGGGATGGAGAATCCTCGTCAGTAGAGTTTGTCCTCGATCAACACGTATGAGCACGCCCATCATTTAGTAACGCTGGCCTCCTTGCTATCCTCGGGCAGTTCCCCTTTGGTGAGGTAGTTGTACACGGGGGTCATCCAGCAGTGGCTGTCTCCGATGGCGTAGATGTCGAGCAGTTCTGATGGTTTCTCGATGCTGGGTTGGGAGAGTATTTCTTGTATGACGGATTTATTATCTCCTTTCTTTCTGGTGCTGGCCAACTTGGACAAGACGTCTGCTCGCGTGTTTCGTTCGCGAGGGATGTGTTGGACTTCCCATGCGTCAAACTTGGTAATTCTTTCCATTACTAGCGTCAGATATTCGACCACCTGGTCATTCTTTGCTTAAAACTCTCCCCGTACCTGGGATGCTACGAGCGGGGAATCGGTGTAAATACCTTTTTGGCGCCCAAGTCTTTGGCTAGTCGCAGTCCTGCGAGGAAGGCCTCGTATTCGGCTTGGTTGTTAGAGGTGGGGAAGGCCAGGACTAGCGATACTTCGATTAGTATTCCTTTCTCGTTTTTGAGGATAATACCTGCTCCGCTACCCAAGGAGCTGGACGCTCCGTCCATGTAGATGGTTCACCTCTGCGTTTCGCTTGGCGGGGACGGTAGAGGCGTCATCTCCGCTACGAAGTCGGCCAGGACTTGTGCCTTAAGGGCCTTTCTGCCCTCGTAGTGAATGTTGAATTCTAAAAATTTCAGGGACCATTTGAGCATTCGTCCGACCATATCTGGTCGGCAAAGCAACTGCCTGATGGGTTGCTCTGTGCGTACTACTATAGTGTGGGTCAGGAAATAGTGTCTGAGTCTTCTTGCGGCGGTAATGAGGGCAAAAACGACTTTCTCTATCTGCGCATACCTGATCTCTGGCCCTTACAGGGCCTTGCTGGTGAAATAAATGGGCTTTTGTCCGCCCGTCGTCTCGCGAATGAGTGCGGCGCTAATGGCTTCGCTGGTGATGGAGAGATATAAATACAAGGTTTCCTCGTGCTCTGGTCGGGATAGCACGGGAGGCTCTGATAGGGCTTGCTTGAGATGGTCAGGGTCTGTTCGCACTCGTCTGTCCATTTGAATATGGCCTCCTTTCTGAGGAGTTTAAAGAAGGGCAGGGTGTGCTGGGCAGACCTGGCTACGAAACGAGAGAGCAAAGCGAGCATCCCGTTGAGGGATTGTATGAACTTTTTTGACTTGGGCGTGGGGAACTCTGCGAATGCCTGACATTTGTCAGGGTTTGCTTTTATCCCCCTCTCGGTAAGATAGAACCCGAGGAACTTTTCTGCTCCTACGCCGAAGGTGCATTTTTCTGGATTAAAGCGCATTTTGCACTTCCTGGCCTGGTCGAAGACCTTCTGCAAGTGGGCCGTATGGTCGGATTCCTCTTGGGATTTTACGATCATATCGTCTATGTAAACTTCGAGCATGTCTTCGATTTCTAATCGGAAGACCTTGTTCATCATGCGTTGGTATGTGGCCCCAACGTTTTTCAGACCGAAGGGCATTACATTGTAGTAATAGTTCCCCGACGAGGTCATGAATGCAGTGTACTTCTTGTCCTTTTCGGCCATAGGGATTTGGTTGTATCCCGAGTATGCGTCCATTAAGGACAAGAGTTTGAAACCTGCAGAATTATCTACGAGCTTATCTATGCTCGGTAAGGGATAAGCATCTTTCGGGCAAGACCGGTTGAGATCGGTGTAGTCAATGCACGTGCGTCATTTTCCACTATGTTTCTTAACAAGTACATTATTGGACAGCCAGGTTGTATACCTGGCCTTTGAAATGAATTTTGCCTCTAAGAGGTCTTGTACAAGTTTTTCGGCAGCCTGTGCCTTTTGGTTGAGTTATTTCTGCCTGCGATGTGCAACGGCGTGAACAACTGGATCGATGGTCAAATGGTGACATACTGTCTCAGGGTCCAAGCCGGGCATGTCGGCGGCACTCCAAGCAAAGAGGTCAGCGTTGTCTTCCAAGCATTTCTTCAGTTGTTGCTTGACCTCGTCGGGCAATCCAGCACAATCTTCACCCCTCTGTTGGGGTTATTGCCGAAAGGGATAACTTCAAATTCCCCGTCTGGAACCGGGCGCATGAGGGCTGATGTGGAGGAGCTGTCCGTCCCCATTGACGCCCCTTCGCCGCTATCTTCCTCGCCCTTGTCTGAGATTCGACTGTCCAGGTTGATAGTGTGTATAGGGAGTGCAGGTTTCTTGTCGGTTTGGCTATCTTCGGACGGCTGATCTTCCTTCCTTGCTCGCTTGACCACTTTGGGTGCTGCACCAATCTGGCTTTGTCCTCGGGTTGCTGCTTCAAAACATCTACGGGCGGCTTCTATATCCCCATGGAGTGTCGCAAGTGACCTTTCTCAGTATATTACTTCAACTTGAGGTGGACGGTTGAAGGGATAACAATTAGCTCTGCGAGGGCTGGTCTCCCTAGGATGCATTGGTATAGCGACGGGCAATCAATCACCAGGAACTGGGTTTTGATCGACCTGGATGCTTCCTCCTCCCCGAATGTCACCGGAAGCTCCACATATCCCCAAGGTCTAGTCGTGGCCCCGTTGAAACCCTGCAAATCGGACCCCACATAGGGTGAGAGATTCTTCTAGTCCAGCTTGAGAGCTTGAAACAGCCCGGTGTACATTATGTCCACCGAACTACCCTTGTCGACAAGGATCCTTCTGACATCGGTGCTTGCCAACCTTGCTTAGATGAGCAAAGGGATGTGCGAATACGGAGAACCCCCAGGTAGCTCCTCGTGGTAAAAGGTGATCGGTTGGGAACGCCTCTTGATCTTTTCTAGTGTGGATAGCCGGTCAAGACTGCAGTTAATGAGCTGCTCAAACTTCCTCTTGACAGATCCCACCGTCAGCTCGTTATACCCCCCGCATGAGATAACCATGGCTGCAGGGAATGCTTCCCAAGTGTTGTGTGTAACGCCCCGAATATTTAATTATTTATTTAATTAAATATTTAATTAATTATCTGTGATTATTCGGTTAATTTTGTGTTGAGGAGATTTAATTGATAAGTTAGTATTTAAGTTTGTTTAGTCGTAGAATTATATTAGAAATAATATAATTAAAATATTATTAAGTAATTCCCGAATAATTGATGAATATGTCGAATATATGGTTTAAGTCGTTAAGTTGATAGTCAGGTAAAATTAGCCGAGAAATTAACACTAGGATTAATATTGTATTTTTATTAAATTGATTTTGTGAGAAATAGTACTACTGGGCCTACATTGGGGTTTTTAGTAGCAATTAAGGGTGTGTGAGAACTTAAGCCCAATTAGAAACTAATGCTTATAATTCTATTAAATTAAAATAAGAGGAATAGAATAGAAGTGTGTTGTCTAAGAGGAAGAAAAAGAACAGAACGTGAGCATTGGAGGAAGATGAGAAAAACGGCGAACAGTGAATTAGGGAGAAGAGGGTTGGAGGAAAAAATTGCTACCGGTGTCAAAAATCAAGAAATTCGAGCTACCTTCGATCCAATCAGGTAAGGGTGGGGTTCGAATTTTATAACCGGGAGAATGATAGTTAGTATGTAGGAATTGGGATTTATATAATTTTTCACTATGTGGTATTTATTGGATTGAAATTGGTATATTATAGAGACCCATTATTATTTGATAGAGCAATTGCAGTATATATATATGTGTTGGACGTAGGGGGGCATTTCTATGGACTTTGTGACAGGGTTACCTAATACCTTAAGAGGACATGATTCGATATGGGTGATTGTTGATAGGCTTACGAATTCGGCTCATTTTATACCTATTAACATCACTTTTCCAGTGTCGAAGTTGGCGGAGATTTATATTCGTGTAATTGTGAAGCTGCATGGTGTCCCTTTGAGTATTGTGTCGAATAGAGATCCGAGGTTTACTTCCGATTTTTGGAAGAGTTTGCAAGAAGCGTTGGGTTCTAAGTTGAGGTTGAGTTCGGCATATCACCCTCAGACGGATGGTCAAACTGAGAGGACTATTCAGTCGTTGGAGGATTTGTTGCGAGCATGTGTTCTCGAGCAAGGGGGTTCGTGGGACACCCATCTACCGTTAATAGAGTTCACTTATAATAACAGTTACCATTCTAGTATCGGAATGGCACCTTTCGAAGCGTTGTATGGTCGGAGATGTATGACTCCTTTATGTTGGCATGAATCCGGAGAAAGTATAGTGCTTGGACCGGAAGTTGTTCGAGAGACTACTGAGAAGGTGAAGTTAATCCGAGAAAAGATGAAAGCTTCCCAAAGTAGACAGAAGAGTTATCATGATAAGTGAAGGAAGGATTTAGAATTCCAAGCTGGTGACCATGTATTTTTTAGAGTCACGCCTGTGACTGGTGTCGGACGAGGTTTTAAGTCTAAGAAGCTCACTCCTCGTTTTATCGGTCCATATCAGATTTTGGACAGAGTTGGAAAAGTTGCTTATCGGGTGGCATTACCGCCAAATCTTTCGAATTTGCACAATGTGTTTCATGTGTCACAACTCCGGAAGTACATTTCAGATCTATCTCATGTAGTTAGTATGGATGACGTGCAAGTACGGGATAATCTTACCGTGGAAACGATGCCTGTACGAATTGCGGAACGTGAGATGAAGACCCTAAGAGGAAAGGAAATTGCATTGGTGAAAGTTGTCTGGTTGGGAGCTGCTGGAGAAAGCATGACATGGGAATTGGAGAGTAAGATGCGAGACTCCTATCCCGAGTTGTTTGAATCAGGTAAATTTTTGAGGACGAAAATATTCTAAGTAGGGGAGAGTTGTAACGCCCCGAATATTTAATTATTTATTTAATTAAATATTTAATTAATTATCTGTGATTATTCGGTTAATTTTGTGTTGAGGAGATTTAATTGATAAGTTGGTTTAGTCGTAGAATTATATTAGAAATAATATAATTAAAATATTATTAAGTAATTCCCGAATAATTGATGAATATGTCGAATATATGGTTTAAGTCGTTAAGTTGATAGTCGGGTAAAATTAGCCGAGAAATTAACACTAGGATTAATATTGTATTTTTATTAAATTGATTTTGTGAGAAATAGTACTATTGGGCCTACATTGGGGTTTTTAGTAGCAATTAAGGGTGTGTGAGAACTTAAGCCCAATTAGAAACTAATGCTTATAATTCTATTAAATTAAAATAAGAGGAATAGAATAGAAATGTGTTGTCTAAGAGGAAGAAAAAGAACAGAACGTGAGCATTGGAGGAAGGGGAGAAAAACGACGAACAGTGAATTAGGGAGAAGAGGGTTGGAGGAAAAAATTGCTACCAGTGTAAAAAATTAAGAAATTCGAGCTACCTTCGATCCAATCAGGTAAGGGTGGGGTTCGAATTTTATAACCGGGAGAATGATAGTTAGTATGTAGGAATTGGGATTTATATAATTTTTCACTATGTGGTATTTATTGGATTGAAATTGGTATATTATAGAGACCCATTATTATTTGATAGAGCAATTGCAGTATATATATATGTGTTGGACGGGGGGGGGGGGGGGGGGGGGGGGGGGGGGGCACCACTTGTTGGTGGGACTCCACTTTTCTTTTCATTCCATGCGCTACAATAGGGGAAGGTAGCATGACTTGTGATTAATTTTTGTTTTAGTTAATTAATATATGAATATATAATTGAAGTGGTGTGTAGCATAGCTATTCCAATTTCCTTGCGCTACAGGTGTGTAGCAGTATAGTCATTGATTAATTTTTTTATGTATATATATGTAGAAGGGGGCGGTGGATGGTGATGGGTAAAGGAGAAAAACAAATCCCTTTAAGTTGCTTCCAGGCGCTACATACTCAAACCTGTAGCATGGTTTTGGTAAATTTTTTTATACAGTTAATTACAAATCACAGCTAGCAAGTCCTTAGCAGGTAGTGATAATTTGGTAGCAGAGTTGTTTTTGATGACAATAAAAATTAGTAGCATAATATGTTGTAGCAGAAAAAAATAAATTAGTAGCAGAACTGGACAGAAAACAGTGTCGAGAGCAAAATTAAGCGGTATATTTAGTTGCCCGGAATCGAATGGAAATTTTTGGGGAAGTTTGTAATAATTAGTAGGCAGTGTGGTTGATTTATTTTGTTGAAAAGATGCTGGAAGTTGAAAACAGTAGGAATTTTAGTCGCCCGGTAGAATTAAGCGGTATATTTAGTTGCCCGGAATCGAATGAAATTTTTTGGGGAAGTTCGTAATAATTAGTAGGCAGTGTGGTTGATTTATTTTATTGAAAAGATGCTGGAAGTTGAAAACAGTAGGAATTTTAGTCGCCCGGTAGAATTAAGCGGTATATTTAGTTGCCCGGAACCGAATGAAAATTTATGGGGAAGTTCGGATATACGAGTAGATACGTGAATGGTGTTTAATTTTGTCAAATTAAGTTGAATGCGTGGATTTGCAAGTACAGTTGATTGAATTGGTTTTCGTCCCAAAATATGGACATGTTTTGTTGGAGGCTTAAATAGCCAAAATTGAAAGTTGTTTATGTTGTGCTGAGTTGTATTTGTTGTGTTGATGTTGTTGATTGTATGTCGTTCATATGTCGCATACATTGCATTGTTTAAGTTGGCCTTGATGGCATTGATTAAGTTGGCCCTTGATGGCACCTGTTTAAGTTGAAAATTGCCTCGATAATCTGGCATATGTTTAAGTTGGGAGTTCTACTCCAAAATGGTACCACATGCATATGCATAAGTTGAGTCGCATTGAGTCGTATTAATGGATTTGTTGTTATGATGAATGTTGATTGGTTGTGATATGGTTATTAGTTGTGAAGTGGTGAAACTTATATGATTCTAATTCTAATATATTAATTATCATACTTTTGATTATATTATTGGATATCTCACCCTTTCTTTGTTTCGCTGTTGCCTTTATATTGGTAACGTGCAGGTAATCCGGAATGAAGGAAGCCTACCTTCATTAGTTCGAGTCGGTGGTTGTCGCTCTGATACGTAGCACTCGGGGGGATAATCGCGTGTTTTCCTATTGATTGAATTATGTTTAAGTTGCTGAATTTTATATTGTTTTTATTAAAAGCTTACATTTGAAGTTGTTTTATGTTAGATGAAGATGCTTTAACTATTTGAATGGTAAAGACTTGTTGATTGGAAGTTGTTGTTTTTGTTGAATTCAAAATTAAGAAAATTTTATGTTGAACTTATGAATCCGCTGCATGAAAGTTAAAGTTGTTATATTTTAAGGACTGAATAGGTTCGAATCAGTTATCCGGAGAGTTGTATTATTTATGTATGAATTACAGGTGATTGTATGATATGTTAAAGTTGAAATGAATGTGACATCCTGCATGTTGTAATTTTATACTCTGATATTATATAATTACGTTGGGTAGAATTAGGGTGTTACATTAGTGGTATCAAAGTAGGTCGGTCGGTCCGGCCAAGTTGTCGAGTCGTAGTGTAGTTTATCAATCGAGTATTGTTAATTAGTTCTAATCGTTGTTTATGTTGCAGTGATAAGTTGAGATGGCTGGAAGGAACGATGCTGCAATGGCTGCTGCAATGCAAGCAATGGCTCAAGCTGTGCAGAATTAATCGAACGCTGGCGAGAATGATGGATCTCGTAGCTTGGCGACATTTCAGAGAGAGATGGGTATCAGAAGATTCGTGTCTTTTCTGATTTGGTCGATAGTTACAGAATTTGGACAGAGTTGGAAAAGTTGCTTATCGGGTGGCATTACCGCCAAATCTATCGAATTTGCACAATGTGTTTCATGTGTCACAACTCCGAAAGTACATTTCAGATCCATCTCATGTGGTTAGTATGGATGACGTGCAAGTACGGGATAATCTTACCGTGGAAACGATGTCTGTACGAATTGCGGAACGTGAGATGAAGACCCTAAGAGGAAAGGAAATTGCATTGGTGAAAGTTGTCTGGTTGGGAGTTGCTGGAGAAAGCATGACATGGGAATTGGAGAGTAAGATGCGAGACTCCTATCCCGAGTTGTTTGAATCAGGTAAATTTTCGAGGACAAAAATATTCTAAGTAGGGGAGAGTTGTAACGCCCCTAATATTTAATTATTTATTTAATTAAATATTTAATTAATTATCTGTGATTATTCGGTTAATTTTGTGTTGAGGAGATTTAATTGATAAGTTGGTTTAGTCGTAGAATTATATTAGAAATAATATAATTAAAATATTATTAAGTAATTCCCGAATAATTGATGAATATGTCGAATATATGGTTTAAGTCGTTAAGTTGATAGTCGGGTAAAATTAGCCGAGAAATTAACACTAGGATTAATATTGTATTTTTATTAAATTGATTTTGTGAGAAATAGTACTATTGGGCCTATATTGGGGTTTTTAGTAGCAATTAAGGGTGTGTGAGAACTTAAGCCCAATTAGAAAGTAATGCTTATAATTCTATTAAATTAAAATAAGAGGAATAGAATAGAAGTGTGTTGTCTAAGAGGAAGAAAAAGAACAGAACGTGAGCATTTGAGGAAGGGGAGAAAAACGACGAACAATGAATTAGGGAGAAGAGGGTTAGAGGAAAAAATTGCTACCGGTGTCAAAAATTAAGAAATTCGAGCTACCTTCGATCCAATCAGGTAAGGGTGGGGTTCGAATTTTATAATCGGGAGAATGATAGTTAGTATGTAGGAATTGGGATTTATATAATTTTTCACTATGTGGTATTTATTGGATTGAAATTGGTATATTATAGAGACCCATTATTATTTGATAGAGCAATTGTAGTATATATATATATATATATATATGTGTGTTGGACGTGGGGAGGGGGGGGGGGGCACTTGTTGGTGGGACTCCACTTTTCTTTTCATTCCATGCGCTACAATAGGGGTAGGTAGCATGACTTGTGATTAATTTTTGTTTTAGTTAATTAATATATGAATATATAATTGAAGTGGTGTGTAGCATAGCTATTCCAATTTCCTTGCGCTATAGGTGTGTAGCAGTATAGTCATTGATTAATTTTTTTTATGTATATATATGTAGAATGGGGCGGTGGATGGTGATGGGTAAAGGAGAAAAACAAATCCCTTTAAGTTGCTTCCAGGCGCTACATACTCAAACCTGCAGCATGGTTTTGGTAAATTTTTTTATACAGTTAATTACAAATCACAGCTAGCAAGTCCTTAGCAGGTAGTGATAATTTGGTAGCAGAGTTGATTTTGATGACAATAAAAATTAGTAGCATAATATGTTGTAGCAGAAAAAAATAAATTAGTAGCAGAACTGGACAGAAAACAGTGTCGAGAGCAAAATTAAGCGGTATATTTAGTTGTCCGGAATCGAATGGAAATTTTTGGGGAAGTTCGTAATAATTAGTAGGCAGTGTGGTTGACTTATTTTGTTGAAAAGATGCTGGAAGTTGAAAACAGTAGGAATTTTAGTTGCCCGGTAGAATTAAGCGGTATATTTAGTTGCCCAAAATAGAATGAAAATTTTTGGGGAAGTTCGTAATAATTAGTAGGCAGTGTGGTTGATTTATTTTGTTGAAAAGATGCTGGAAGTTGAAACAGTAGGAATTTTAGTCGCCCGGTAGAATTAAGCGGTATATTTAGTTGCCCGGAACCGAATGAAAATTTATGGGGAAGTTCGGATATACGAGTAGATACGTGAATGGTGTTTATTTTTGTCAAATTAAGTTGAATGCGTGGATTTGCAGGTACAGTTGATTGAATTGGTTTTCGTCCCAAAATATGGACATGTTTTGTTGGAGGCTTAAATAGCCAAAATTGAAAGTTGTTTATGTTGTGCTGAGTTGTATTTGTTGTGTTGATGTTGTTGATTGTATGTCGTTCATATGTCGCATACATTGCATTGTTTAAGTTGGCCTTGATGACATTGATTAAGTTGGCCCTTGATGGCACCTGTTTAAGTTGAAAATTGCCTCGATAATCTGGCATATGTTTAAGTTGGGAGTTCTACTCCAAAATGGTACCACATGCATATGCATAAGTTGAGTCGCATTGAGTCGTATTAATGGATTTGTTGTTATGATGAATATTGATTGGTTGTGATATGGTTGTTAGTTGTGAAGTGGTGAAACTTGTATGATTCTAATTCTAATTATCATACTTTTGATTATATTATTGGATATCTTACCCTTTCTTTGTTTCGGCGTTGCCTTTATATTGATAACGTGCAGGTAATCCGGAATGAAGGAAGCCTACCTTCATTAGTTCGAGTCGGTGGTTGTCGCTCTGATACGTAGCACTCGGGGGGATAATTGCGTGTTTTCCTATTGATTGAATTATGTTTAAGTTGCTGAATTTTATATTGTTTTTATTAAAAGCTTACATTTGAAGTTGTTTTATGTTAGATGAAGATGCTTTAACTATTTGAATGGTAAAGACTTATTGATTGGAAGTTGTTGTTTTTGTTGAATTCAAAATTAAGAAAATTTTATGTTGAACTTATGAATCCGCTGCATGAAAGTTAAAGTTGTTATATTTTAAAGACTGAACAGGTTCGAATCAGTTATCCGGAGAGTTGTATTATTTATGTATGAATTACAGGTGATTGTATGATATGTTAAAGTTGAAATGAATGTGACATCCTGCATGTTGTAATTTTATACTCTGATATTATATAATTACGTTGGGTAGAATCAGGGTGTTACACTGTGCGCAGACAATCGGGCAGGCTCCTCGAGATAATCAGGGATGGTAAAGTCCTCTGGTTATATAATGGACATAGCGACCTGTGGGGAAGGACTGGATGGAGATGATTCTGTTTCCTTCTTTGCGTCTGAAGCCTCTCGTCGCGAAGACTTACCTTTCTTGATATACTACTTCAAATGGCCCTCATTGATGAGGACCTCAATAGCATATTTACGGTGCACGCAGTCCTCGGTCGTGTGGCCATGGCTGAGGTGAAAATGAAAGTATTTGCTTTTGTCCACGTTGCCTTTGGACGTCGTCGATTTAGGGAACCTGACACCTCCCTGCTTGAACTCTGTATTGAGGCATTCGGAGAGAATACGCTCGCGAGGAGCGGTGAGCAGGGTATACTCCGTGAATCGTCCAGCAGGGCCTTTGCCTTCCCGAGGGCGGTCGTCTCTTCGTCTCTTTCTTCCTTGATGAGACGTCTCCGGCTCGTCTTTTTTTGGTGCTCGGGTGCTTTCTCGATCTCTTGTGTCCCGGGCATGATATGCGGCTACCTTTTCTTCGTACTGTATGTACGCTTCAGCTTTTCGGAGAAGTTCAGTCAACGTTTGAGGAGTCTCGATACCGATAGCTTTGCGGAAATCGCTTTTCGGTCTCAAGCCTTTCTCGAGGATATATTTTTTCATATGGTCCGTAGTACGGAGCTCCACGACTTCTTTGTTAAACCGCTCAATGTATGCTCGCAGGGACTGCCTTGTATGATAGCTTATAAGGTGGCCTCCGACTTGGGATGTCGACAGGAAGCTGTGAAATGCCGGGCGAACCGGCTCTTCAAGTCTCTCCAAGATGTGACCGACCCCCGGGGAAGGCGCTTGAACCAAGCCATAGCCCCTTTCCTGAGGGTGATTGATAATAATCTGCATTTTATGGCTCCACTCACATTGTGGTAGTGGAGCATTGTTCTATGTTCTCTATGTGTTCGCCGGGATCGGTGGTCCCGTCGTTTGTTGGTAGAGCGGGGGGTTTCTCTAACCCGCGAGGAGTCTGGTGTCCATGATCTTCTGTGAGAGGGGGCCGTGGACATCGTCGTCACTGTTTGTGCTCGAAAAACGGGAAAAGGAATAGCTACGACCACGGATTCTGCTTCGTCATGGAGAATGCCTCCACGAATGGCGATGCTCGTGCCTTTCTAAAGGTCTGGATTTCTTTGACATCGGGGAACGTCTTGACTTTCGCAGAAGTGACCGGTGTCGTCTTCGTGCAAGATCGGACGCGGGCTCTTCTGATCTTGATAGTCTTCTTTCCAGGGAGAGGCTTATGGATCTGTCACACCTCCGTTTCTGAGGGGGAGAATGGGGACGTGGAGAAGGGCTGCGAGGTTTCTCCGAGGACAGGCGCTCTTGGAGGACGTGCTCGAGAGCATTGATCTTTTCCCCTTGCTGGAAGATCAAAATGTTTGATCTGTTGAGGGAGGCAATGAGAGCAGCTGTGCTGGAGTCAGCGTTTTGCGGAACCAGAATAGGCTCAAAAACGCGGTTAGCAGCTGGTGCCCGAGGCTTTACTTCATCGGGGGTCGGGGACGCGGTTTTCCCGTCCCGTTGGTCAGTTGCCAGAAGAACAAATCCGACGAGGATGTGGTCGGCGTTATCAGCTATAACAGCGACTGCAGATTCTTGACGGACAACATCATTCTTGGTGGAGGCCATGATGATCGAAAGAGGATTGAAGAGAGCTTTGGTCTTTGAGGTGAAAAAAGAGAGGATCTTGAATCAAAAGACGGGAAAGCTTGATTTTCACAGACGGCGCCACTGATCGGAGGTGATTAGCCTGGATCGTCGTGGGCTTCACGTAGGACAGATGAGGAGGATTGTAGGAGAAAAAAGGGGGGTGGTACCTGCAAGATACTCTGATGCCAAAGTAAGTGTTTGGTCGAAAGGGAGAAAGCAAGTACACAAGTAAGATTTCAAGTATTGAATATTTAATACTTGCCCCTCGCATATGAGAGGGTATTTATAGAGAAAACCCCCAGCGCGGAGCCAAGGTCTCTCATGTGACCAAAGATATCTGGTCGACCACTGAGAGACTTCCAGGTGGAGGGCCAGACGCGTGGTCCTTTGACCTGGTCCAACTGTTTCTGTAAGATCCGGGGAGACAGTTGGTCGCGTGAACTGCCAAGCGAGTGAGGGGGACGTGCCCAACGGCTAGTTCCTGCCCAACGGCTAGTTCTTAGCTATTGGGTCTGGCCAATAGCTGGACTGGATTAGGCCTTGCCCTGCTGGGGGGCAAAGCGCCTGCCCAATCTAGAACAAAAACTAAAAATACAAACATAAGATTTTCACTACAAGAAATTTGCCATATACCAACGAACACATTTAATGACCGTAAAAAAATGTTGGTATAGATAGAATTTAGAGACCAAAATTACAAGCCACCGGTTGATATAGGGTTTCTAATCTCTTAGATAAAAAACACTGAAATTTTCACTCAACCTTTTGAAAACAAACTCTGGTTAGAATCGAACCTGAGGACATGAATATAATATTCTTTTATTATATGTTTTACTCAACATTTTATTTTATAAAAGAAATTTTTTTGTGAAATTTTTGTAAGAGTTTTTTTTGGGGTGTTGTCAAAATCCCAATTCACGAAAACACTTCTTCCGGGAATTCTCCCGCGTCTAAATTTTCCTCTGTGAATTCATTCCCTCCTAAATCATTTATTAATTTGTGTATCACATGGTCGCATCTCATTTACAATTGCATCAATTCTTATTCCTAACCCTAACTATTCATCTTTATTTACGACTACATCAATTCATCAATCTGTGTATCACATGCAAAAATTCAACTTTTGTGTATCACCTGCAACGATTCATCTCATGTGTATCCCTTGCAAAAATTCAACTTTGGTGTATCACCTGTAACGATTCATCTCATGTGTATCACCTGCAAAAACTCAACTTTGGTGTATCACCTGCAACGATTGCTCACAGTACCGCTGTGGGTCCTAGAAATTTCAGAAAACTCGTTCAAAATGGTATCCAAGGTGTCACTCAACTCAAACAACTCTACAAAGATAAGTTTTTTTTTACACTCTATTGTTTACTACTATCTTGTATTTTAGGTTTTTCTCAATTGAGTGTGTATTGTGTTATGCTATGTTCCATGCTGAAAGTGTTTATATGATTCTTTTTCAAGGTGAGTTCATCGTAGTTAAAACTCTTTCGGTATCTCTTAATTTACCGACCATAGTTCCTATTTGGGACACGTTTATTTAAACTTACCATAAAATTCTTCTGATTGCAGTCATCGGTGGCTCCCTGGTGTACCTGATATTTGGTATAAAATGTTTAGTGCATTACATTAATTTGAAAGTAATGTAATATTAATTATGTTTTTAGTTCTTATACTTATGTTTTAGTCTGTATAAATTACAAAGTTGTATGAATTTAGCTTCTCACTGAAAGCGTGCAATTTAGTACTACCTCCGTCCCTAATTATAAGACCCTGTTGAGTTTTTTTCTTGTCCCTTTTTATAAGACCCTCTTCAACTTTCAAAGTGCATTAATTATTATTTTCCAAACATACCCCTAATTATATTACATCTTTTTCTGCACTATGTAATAAATACAATTACATACACATTAACTATTTCTCTCTCCTAAGGATAAACTTGTAAAATTATACAAAATAGTCAATAAGTTTAATACTCTAATCAACTTTCTTAATTCCCGTGTTTTTCTTATTGGGGTCTTATATTTAGGGACGGAGGTAGTAGTTTATAAGAACTAAAAAATGAATATTGAGTGGGTGGGCCTGTTTCATCGCTTTTGGTTCTTTGCAAGCATTTTGTCAAGAAAGGTCCAGTCGGTTCAATTGTTAGTTCAAGTGCTGTTTGTTTTTGCATAATCGTTTGCGAAGAGGTTTTCAGATCGATTGCAACATACAGATGGCTTCAACTGTTAGTCCAAGTGTTATTTCTCCCTCACAAAATTACTCGTACTGAATTGTACTGAAGAGTCTGCAGCAGGCTTTCTTTATACGACTTAAACCAGATGTGGAGTTTTGAATATTTTTCTATTAAGTCAGTATGCCTCTTCTACAGTGGTTGTGCAAGGAGTTTTTGGGTTTTGCTGTTTGTAGCAATATCGCACTTGTTCGGCTTGCCTTTTTACCACTTAAACCAGATGTGGCATTTTAAATATTTTTCTGTCAAGTTAGCATGCCTCTTCTACAGTGGTTCTGCAAGGATGGGGTGAGGCAGAGAGGCTTTGGTTGGAAGGTAAGGACTATATGATGGTGTTTGTATGTTGTGAATTCATAAATATGTTATCGAGATTAGGCTAGGTGGATAGGGAATGCGTTTATCTACACCTCTAAGAAACAAGGATTGAAATAAAGGTTGTATTGTTGAATTTACCCTTTGGAAGATATACATGTTTTCATCAATTTTACATGCTACATATTGCCACATGTGAACAAGCTTTGTTGCATTTTGTTCCAATGTTTTTGGAAGATTAAAAACTGTCGCAATTGATGGAACTTGAACAAGTTTTATCTTCCAAGAAATCATAACACCAATACTTGCTTTCATAATGTTATCTATCACATGATTTGAATTATTTTTGGTTCTGTAGGTGGGATGTTATTCGTACTGATCAGGCATGACTTATACCTTTCTGATCGTACCTGGATCAGACAGTTATTCAGTGGCCAGCAATGTCGTATGGACTTCAGCTCCGGTGATGGTGAAAGACGGCCGGGGGGGGGGGGTGTACCAGCAAGGTACTCCGACGCTCAAGTAAGAAAAAAGGGGAGTAAGCAAGTATAGAAAAGTAGGTGTGAGTTTAGAATGCAATGTAACTTGACCCTCTAAAGTGAGAGGGTATTTATAGAGAGTCCCCAGCGCGGGGCCAATAATTACTTGCATTGGGCTGGATTGCAAGGCCCAATCCAAGTAACTGCTAGGGCTTACGTGGCGTAGTGAAGACCAGCACGTGGTCTTCGCTCTGGTGTAACGGTCCCTAAATCTCCGCAAGTAGGGCAGACCGATTCCTTCGGGAGTGGGAAGTTACAAGAGAACATGTCCTCGCAGGGAGGAGCACGCCCCTGTCGGGGAGAGGTGTGTCTGTAGGCCATATGCTTATGTCCGACAGTCTTTACCTCGCGTGCCCGACGTCCAAGAGGACTGACACGTGCCCGACACGGATATGGCTTTGGCCTTGTTGGGCTTCCGCTGGCCATTGGGCTTGGGTCTGCCCGACAACAAGGCGGGCGCTGGCCCAGTCCAGAACAGGAGCCCCCTAAGTCGTTGCTCTGCAGTGTCAGAGTGATGACTTAGGGATCATCACCATGTCAAGGAAGTATCCCGTCGAGGAAGGGATTTTGAACGAGGAGCGGTTGGTCAACCGGGCAGGAATAAGCCAACTTGCATGTGCTAGTCTGGTTGAGGTTTGGCGACGTTGCGGGGATACGAGAAGTTCGAACCGAGGAGAACAGAAGGACGCGTGTTGGGGAATGAAGTGACATACGTGGAAGAGCGTGTGCCACGCGTCGCATCTTATCATTGCCTAGGGCGGCTATGCTAGGGTAGCGTAATCGATTGCCTAGGAGCCCTCGAGACTCGTGAGACCCTTATAAATAGGGCCCATCTCGTTTCATTTCCATTTTTGCTTTCCATTTGCTCAGACTTTTCCTTCTTTCGTTCTCTCTTCAACCACCGTTCGCCGCCGCCGACAGCCGCACCGGAACCCTATCGAAAGTACATTTGAAGTAAGTTTCTCTCTTTTTTCCTCTTTTGTCTGCATTTGTAGGGTGAATCTATGCTGAACTCATGAAGTTCCCGTGGGAATCACGAAATATCCGGCGAAAACGGCGGAATTTCATAGTTTATTCGTTGAATCTCGCAGGGAGAGACGATGAAATCCACGAGGAGATGAAGAATGCCCGTGGTCGTGAGATGAACGTCTCTCAGTTCTTTTGTTGAATCTCTCGGGGATAAATGATGAAATCCTGGGGAAACGAAGCATGTCATGGAGACGTGGGTCGAATATCTCGGGGTCCCACCCAACGCCGCTCCCCGCGGACCTGAGGATGGTCGCGGGTTCGCGTTTCCCAACGTTCCTTCCTCGCCCTTTCACTTGATCAGCGGTAGAGGGGTGGATTTGATATGGGTCATCGAATTCACCATTTCCTTATGCTTTTCAGGTAAATGGACGTATTACAAGTGGCGGAGACAACCAGCGTCGGGGAGAGGTCGCCCGACGACTGGGCCTATGAGGAGGTCGTAAACATGATGTCTCTGTTTGTCGACGGGGACGAGGACGACATATTTTGCACCATCGAACACCGTCTAGTGGGTTCTGCGAAGACGTGGAACGTGTTCAGGCCGAGGCCACATCATCGAATATGCTCGACATACAGCGGGATGCAGTTTCCCGTATACGAGTTCATGTTTAACGAGGCGGGGTGACGTCTGCCCTTCACGGATTTCCAACAGTCAGTGTTTGTCTGGCTGCGTTTGGCCCCTTCTCAGCTCCACCCCAACTTTCTCGCTTTCACCAGGGCTTTCGAGCTCGTGTGCAAATACCTGAAGGTCGGGGCGACTGTGCCCCTATTTTTTCGTATTTTCCATCTTCAACGGCAGGTCTTCGACGGTAAGCATGGTTAGGTGTCCTTCAAGCAGGTGAGCAGTCTGTTTCACACTTATATGGACTCTGTGAGAGATTTCAAGTATCGGTATTACCTTGTGAGGCCGGTCACACTTGAGGCCATAAACTCAGTGTACCATCGGGTCGTCAAAGAAGTAGATGGGAGGCGAGAGGAGGCACTTGTGCCCAGGTTCCCGTTGTTCTGGACTGAAGAACACTTCAAGAGGGGAACAGACAGCTATATTGTCAGTCCTGGTAAACTCTGTGAAGGGGATCGCTTGGCTCACAAGGCCATAGTCAAGTTCGTCAGTGGGTTTAACAAAGCCAAGTTTGTGACGCCGAACGGGGACTTCCTTCAGGGCAACGACGGGCAGGTCTTAACGAAATGTCGACTGTTCAACACTAGGGCTCACCTCGAGACGTTTTTTTGACGAGAAGGCTCTCGAACTGTTAGGTGGGGTGGCCTCCCCGACCTACTTTTCCCTTCGTCCTCCTTTTCGAATTACTGACCTCTTTGTTTTCTGTGCAGGTAAGATGTTGAGTGCTGAGGAGCGTCTCAAGAAACTGAAAAACACCCGAGCTTCGAAAAAGGGGCGGGTCGAACAGCTCCGAGCACAGTATCTTGTCGCGACTTCGGGGCCTACGGATTCTTCGACCTCTCCCCAAGGGTGTCAGTCTCCTAGTAGCCAAGGGTCTCCGAAACGACAGTGCATAGACGGACAGGTGGATGTCGATTTGACGGTTGAGAACAGTCCTTCCTCTGAGAAGTTCACACTTCCTCCTTGTCGTTTGAGGCCCCACTTCTTCTCGGGTGCCAACTCTCTGGGTATCCCTGCTGCCGAAGTCTAGGCCGTCCTGGGTGCTCCTCAAGCTTCGAGGAGGAAAGCCCTGCTTGAGGACTTGTCCGTCGTTATGCGAGTCTGTTCGACGACTTTAATCTTAAACGACGAGACTTGTCCAGCAGCCGAGCTGACCGGGCTGCAAGAGAGGTTCCATTCTGTTGTTGCCGAGGTGACAAAAGTGGGCAAGGAGCTGACTGAGTGCAAAGAACAAAACCGAGTTCAGGCCAAGCGCCAGAAACAGCAGGCTGAAAACCTGAAACAGCTAGAGGAGGAGTTGAGAAAAGCCGAGGAGGGAAGGAAAAGCCTCTTGGAGAAGGTCGCTAAATTGGAAGATGTTGCTCGCCCCGCTGAGGATGAAACCGAGGAAGATAGATTGTTGACGTCGCGGGCAGCGTTGATTGCTAAACTCCAAGAAACTGAGCAGGACAACCTTGTGGTTGTTGAAATAGGCTTCAAGAATGCTGTGCAGTAGCTTCAGATCCTCAACCCTGGCCTCATTACGGAGGGAGCCCACTCTGACTACGACGTGGTTGATGGTCGAATCGTGCAGCCGATGGAAGAGGAAGAGGTTGACGGGGACGCGACTGGGCATGAGCAGCCAGAGGGAACGACTGCAGAATAGGTTCTGTTTTCTTGTTTTGTTTGGCCTGCGAGCCATTTCGTTTTATTTCTTTTGTTTGCCCGGCCTGCGTGCCAAGGGCTTTTGGAATACTTGTAATACTTGTACAATGGGTTTATGCCAGGTTAATGCATTGGTTTTTGCGTATCTGCGCGTGCGATGTTTGAATGTGTGTGATGTTATTGCATTTGCTATACTTTGTTTGTTTTGTCTAAGTAAGAGATTTTGGGAATTTGCTCGACTTCGATAATCCCCGACCGCGTGGAGAGCTGGTCGGGTGGTCTGAGGCGTACTCCGACCTTCAACGAGGCTAAGGGCTCGGTCGAGGTCTTAGCTTCGTGGCGTGAACTTCCCATCGCGAGCTGGGTGTTCTGCCTAATTGGTACAACGACGACGGAGGTTGACCGAGGTGTCCTCATCAGATCAGAAGTCCTCGCGCACACATAACGCGACCTTTGATCATCGTGTTCTGTATAGGGGTGTCGCACTCGTACCCTAGTGTGTCCCCGTAATTGCGGTGCTAGTGTGTCGCGGGCAGTGTTTAACTGTAGTACTGTTTGAGCTTTTCAGCGTTCCATGGTCGAGCAAGTTCTTCCCCGTGCAGATTTTCGAGGAAGTAGGCTCCTGTCCCCGTTTTCGCGCGGACGCATTACGGGCCCTCCCAGTTCGCGGCGAGTTTGCCTTCTCGCGAATCTTTCTGGTTCCTTCGTAGGACGAGGGTGCCTACCTGAAAATCACGTTTGATAACTTATTCGTTATAACGTAAAGTTATTTTCTGTTTAAGTGAAGCTTCTCGGAGAGAAGCGCTCGAACGTGTCTCATCAACGAAATCGAGTTCTTCCCTCAGGGCTTCGTTGTTCGCGTCTCCGTCGAGGGGGGCTTCCGTCCTCCTCGAGGGTTCTCGGATCTCCACGGGGATCACCGTTTCTGTTCCGTAAGTCAAACGGAAAGGGGTCTCCCCGGTCGTGGAATATGGGGTTGTTCGGTAGGCCCAGAGGACGCTGTGTAGCTCCTCGACCCACTGTTGTTCGGCGTCGCCTAATTGACGTTTCAATCCTCGGAGGATTACTCTGTTCGCCGCTTCGGCCTGCTCGTTTGTTTGAGGGTACTCGACCGACGTGAAGTGCTGCTTCGTGCCCAGTTTGGTGACGAAGTCTTGGAAGTTCCTGTCAGTGAACTGTGTTCTGTTGTCGGCGATAATAGCTTAGGGCACGCCGAATCGGGCGAGGATGTTCCTTTTGTAAAAACGTAGTATGTTGAAGGCCGTGATTTTGGCCAATGCTTCCGCCTCGATCCACTTCGTAAAGTAGTCCACCCCGACGATGAGGTATTTGTTTTGATACGATCCCACGACAAAAGGTCCAAGGATGTCCATTCCCCACCACGCAAACGGCCACGGGGAGGACAACGTTTTGAGCTCGCTAGGAGGAGAGAGGTGCATGTCCCCGTGTCGCTGGCATCTATCGCACTTCTTGACGTGTTCCTTGGAGTCCTGTTGCATGGTGGGCCAGTAATACCCTGCTCGAAGTGCCTTACGGGCTAACGATCGCTCGCCGAGGTGCTGTGCATTGATTCCCCCGTGGATCTCCTGGAGTATGTCGGGGACCTTGGTATCCTCGACGCACCTGATGAGGGGGATAGAAAACCCTCGCCGGTATAACTTAACCTCGACTATCGTGTATGAGCATGCCCGCCGCTTGACCATCCCTACTTCCTTGGGATCTTCGGGCAGTTTGCCCGTCGCGAGGTACTCGTATATCGGGGTCATCCAGCAATTATTATCCCCAATGGCGTTCACGTCCGCCGCCGGAGCGGGTTTGTCGATGCTCGGGCGGGAAAGCACTTCTTGTATGACGGATTTGTTTTTGCCTTTCTTCTTTGTGCTTGCCAATTTGGACAAGACATCTGCTCGGGTATTGTGCTCGCGAGGGATGTGAGTTACTTCTGCGGAGGCGAATTTTTTCATCTTTTCTTTCACCAAGGTCAAGTATTCGATGAGGCTGTCGTTCTTGGCCCGGTACTCTCCTCGGACTTGCGAGGCCACGAGCTGGGAGTCGGTGAAGATTTTGACTTCCTTAGCGCCGAGGTCCTCGGCCAACTGAAGCCCGGCGAGGAAAGCCTCGTACTCTGCTTGGTTGTTCGACGTTGGGAAGGATAGTTCGAGGGATACCTCGATTAGGATGCCTTCCTCGTTTTCGAGGATAATGCCCGCCCCGCTTCCCTTCGCGCTGGATGCTCCGTCGACATAGATCGTCCACTTTTAGGATCCATTGGTCGAAGGTTCCGGGACGATCATCTCCGCCACAAAGTTGGCCAATACTTGAGCCTTCAGGGTTTTCCTTCCCTCGTATTGGATGTCGAATTCGGCGAGCTCGAGTGACCACCTGAGCATCCTCCCCGCCATATCTGGTCGTCCAAGGAGTTGCCTTATAGGTTGTTCGGTCCTCACAACGACAGTGTGGGCTAGGAAGTAATGGCGCAGCCTCCTGGCCGTGGTGACGAGGGCTAGGGCGACTTTCTCTATCTGCTGATACCTGAGCTTGGGGCCTTGGAGGGCTTTACTTGTGAAGTAAATCGGTTTCTGCCCGTCCGGGGTTTCTCAGATGAGGACGGCGCTAACCGCTTCATTCGTGATTCCGAGATACAAGAACAGTGTCTCCCTGTTCTCAGGCCGTGAGAGGACCGAGGGTTGTGATAGGGCTTGTTTTAGGTGGAGGAGCACCTGCTTACACTCCTCGCTCCATTCAAACGTCGTTTTTTGTCGAAGAAGTTTGAAAAACGGGAGTGCGTATTGTGCAGACTTGGCGACGAAGCGGGAGAGGGCGATGAGCATCTCGTTCAGTGATTGTATTGACTTCTTCGAGTTCGGAGTAGAGATCTCGAAGAAAGCCCTACACTTGTCGGGGTTGGCCTCGATTCCTCGCTCTGTGAGGTAGAAGCCGAGGAATTTACCTGCCCCAACACCGAAGGTGCATTTGTCGGGATTGAACCTCATGCGACATCTCTTCGCTGTGTCGAACACCTTCTTAAGGTGCGCGGCGTGGTCGACTTCTTCTTCGAATTTGACGATCATGTCATCCATGTAAACCTCGAGCATGTCGCCGATTTCTCCCCAGAAAACCTTGTTCATCATCCGTTGGTAGGTCGTGTCGACGTTCTTGAGTCCGAAGGGCATTACGTTATAGTAGTAATTGCCTGACTCGGTCATGAAGGTCGTGTGCTGTTTGTCGGCCTTATCCATGGGGATTTAGTTTTACCCCGAGTAGGCGTCCATGAAGGACAATAGCTTGTAACCTGCAGAATTGTCGACCAGCTGGTCGATGTTAGGCAAAGGATAACAGTCTTTCAGGCAGGCCCGGTTAAGATCGATATAATCAACACACATCCTCTATTTTCCATTATTCTTTTTGACAAGTACAACGTTGGACAGCCAGGTCGTGTACCTGGCCTCCGAAATAAAATTCGCCTCTAGGAGGTCTTTTACAGCTTTTTCAGCAGCCTCTGCTTTTTCGGGAGTCTGCCTACGCCTACGTTGAACTATGGCCCTAGCGGCTAGATCTACTATGAGCTAATGGCAGGCCACCTCGGGGTCGAGGCCAGGCATTTCGGAGGCGCTCCACGCGAACATGTCAGCGTTCTCCCGGAGGCATGTCTTCAGCTGCCTCTTCGCCAGGTCGGGGAGCCCGGTGCCAATTTTCACGTTGGGGTCTGGATCGTCCCCGAGGGCGACGAGCTCAAAGTGTCCGTCCGGGATGGGCGCGTCGGGTGGAGAGGCTGCCCGTTATTTTCTTCCTGGAGGTCGAGGTCTGCTGCTCCGTCTTCATTGGGTTCGCCCAGGAACCTGCTGTCGAGGTCGACCGCGTTGACGCGCGGGAGAGGCCTCTGTTCGGTGTCTGGGGATGACTTTGCTCCGGTCTTGGGCTTGGTGCCAATGGAACTCATGCCTTTGATGACAGCGTCGAAGCACCTCCTGGTCGCGTCTATGTCCCCATGCATCGTAACTACCCGTCCCCTGGCCGTGTAGTATTTCATCTTGAGGTAGACCGTTGATGGCACTGCTGTAAGTTCGGCCAGGGTGGTCCTCCCGAGGATGCAGCTGTAGAGGGATGGACATTCGACCACCAGGAAGCGGGTCTTCACTTGACGGGCAGTGTCTTCGGCCCCGAATGTGACCATCCGTTCAACGTAGCCCCATGGTCTGGTGGTGGTGCCGTTGAACCCCTACAGATTCGAACCGACGTATAGGGTCAGATGTCTCTCGTCGAGCTGGAGAGTCCCGAACAGGTGGGCGTACATGATGTCGACCGAACTTCCCTGGTCGACAAGGATCCTTCGGACGTCAAAATTCGCCACCTGTGCCCTGACTAGGAGGGGGATAGTGGCGTTGGGTGCTCCGCCTGGGAGCTCTTCAAGGTAGAAGGTGATAGGGTTTGATTTCCCTTGCACTTTCTCGAGAGTAGTGGTCTTCGCCGATGTTGCGGACTCCAGTTCGTCAAATTTCCGCTTGATCGAACCGATGGACAACTTCTCGTAACCACCCCCGGAGATGACCATTGTCTTGGGGAAGTCTTCCCACGTGTTACGGGCAGCGACGGGGTCCTCGTGGGGGAAGTTCGCCCACATGCTGCGCACTGCTTCTTGGCCCTCAATGCCTTCGGGGACGAAGAAGTCTTCGGGTCGAGTGACGCTGAGGGCGACTTGAAGCCGATTCTCGTCGGGAGGAGGCGTCGTCTCCTCGACGTTTTGGGCTTCCCGGGAACTGGGACGAGGGGCATCATTCTTCTGGGCGTACTTCTTTAAGTGCCCTTCCTTGATCAGGGTCTCAATTGCATCTTTGAGATAGATGCAGTCTTCTGTGACATGTCCGTGGCTCCGGTGGAACCTACAGTACTTGGATTTGTCCGTGTTTGCTTTGGGGGTAGTTGGCTTTGGAAAACGGATGCCTCCTTTCAGAAATTCCGAGTTTGACCACTCGGAGAGGATTCGCCCGCGGGAAGCGTTGAGCGGCGTGTATTCCGTGAACCAACCAGCTGGTCCTCGCGGTTCGCGAGAGTCCCGGGGACGACCCTCCTTCTTTCTTTCTCTCCCACGTCGGGGAGGAGAGTCTTCTTCTCTGTGGCCGCGGGGGCCTTCCTTTCGCCTCGACTCGAGGGGCATCTGTGCTGCCTCCGACTCCTCGAGCTCGATGTACGACTGGGCTCGTTGGAGGAGGTCCTCCAGACGGCGAGGTCTGCGGAGGCCTACGAACTTGGCAAAATCGGATCCAAAACGTAGTCCGTGGATGATTAAATACTTCTTCACGTCGTCGGTAGTATGAACCTCGACAGCTTCCCTGTTGAATCTCTCAATGTAGTTCCTGAGAGATTCGTTCTTCCCCTGGAAGATGCTCTCTAGTGCGGCCTCCGTCTTCGGGTGTCGACGGGACGCTGTGAAGTGTTTGGTGAAGCGTTGTCTTAGTTGTTTCCAGGATGTGATCGACCTGGGTACCAGACCCTTGTACCAAGTCATGGCGCCCTTCCGCAAGGTGGTGGGGAAAAGCCTGCACTTAATGGCTCCCCGACGTTTCTAAAGTCGAGCATGGCTTCAAAATTTTGGACGTGATAGTCGGGGTCGGCCAGACCGTCGTAGGTCCCCAGTGGCAGGGGTTTCTCCATGCCCGTAGGAATTGGGGCGTCCATGATCTCCCATGATAGGGGGTCCTCTAGTCGTCGTCGTCGCTTCCAGCTGGGGAACTTGAATGGGATCGGTGATGTCGACCAGGTCCTTGTCTTGGAGGGGAATTCCTTGAACGGTTCCTCGGTCTCTCCTCGGTGGTCTTGCTCCTCTTGGTAGTTGAGGAAGGTCTGGGTTCCTTCTGAGGTGGGGAACGATGGCGCTTCTGGGAGATCGCCGACTGGGGGTGTTCGAGGCACGGGCGAGGGCCCTCGCGCACCGGCGAGGGGGTTCGAGATTCTTCTGAAGGGGTCCTTCGCGGGGAAGGAGAACAGCGAGGTGAAGGTGGGCGACGATGTCTTTGCGGGGAAGATCGTCGTGCTCGCCCTCGCTCGAGTGCTTCAATTCTGAGATTCTGGTGCATGATCAGTTGGTTGGTCTGATTGACCAAGGCAAATAGGGCCACGGTGCTTGAATCTGCATTAGGCGGAAGAGCAACTGGCTGAAAGACGGCTTGCTGTTCGTCCTGTCGGGCGGCGTCGTAAGCCCTGTCTTGGGAGTCTGGGGAGGCGGTCTGCCCATCTCTTACGTCGCCTTCTTCGACGTTGAGGGCAACAACGTCCTCACGGTGGTTTCCGTTCTCGAGTTGCGCGAGGACGGTGTCCAGAGCTTTGTTCGCAGATGGGTTGTTGGCCATGCTGGTGATGAATGAAAGGATTGCTTTGGTTTATCGTTGAAGGAAAAACGGGGAAGCAATGATTCCCACAGACGGCGCCACTGATCGTACCTGGATCAGACAGTTATTCAGTGGCCAGCAACGTCGTATGGACTTCAGCTCCGGTGATGGTGAAAGACGGCCGGGGGGGAGGGGTTGTACCTGCAAGGTACTCCGACGCTCAAGTAAGAAAAAAGGGGAGTAAGCAAGTACAGAAAAGTAGGTGTGAGTTTAGAACGCAATGTAACCTGACCCTCTCAAGTGAGAGGGTATTTATAGAGAGCCCCCAGTGCGGGGCCAACTGTTACTTGCACTGGGCTAAATTGCAAGGCCCAGTCCAAGTAACTACCAGGGCTTACGTGGCGTAGTGAAGACCAGCACGTGGTCTTCGCCCTGGTGTAACGGTCCCTAAATCTCCGGAAGTAGGGTAAACCGATTCCTTCGGGAGTGGGAAGTTACAAGAGAACGTGTCCTCACGGGGAGGAGCACGCCCCTGTTGGGGAGAGGTGTGTCCGTAGGCCATATGCTTCTGTCCGACAGTCTTTACCTCGCGTGCCCGACGTCCAAGAGGACTGGCACGTGCCCGACACGGATGTGGCTTTGGCCTTGTTGGGCTTCCGCTGGCCATTAGACTTGGGCCTACCCGACAGCAAGGCGGGCACTGGCCCAGTCCATAACACTTTCCTTCATTCAATTTATTTATTTGTGTGTGGAGATTATATGTTTGTTCTTTTAGTAGTCATTGTTTAATATTTCTCTTTTAATGTTGTTGGAGTATGAACTGTGCCTTTCATGCAATAATGGTGGTATTAGTATTGTTGAATTAGTAATAAAATTTAACATAAGCTCTTTCCACTAAATTAAAAATTAAAAAGATGGTCTATAAAACTCTGATGCAACTTAGATTATGGTTTTATTTCTTAAATTAAGATTAAATTCAGTTTTGTTTTGTTTTTATGTGTAGGAGTGCCACTTACTAAAAAATGTCCTATAAAAATGTCCAATTTGCTTTGTGTCATATTGTGTTCTTTCTATTTGATTGTTATGTAGTTAGTTACTCTCTTGTTTATTACTTGTATTGTGATTGCTACAAGTACTATAATCCTATTGACCTTGAAATAGTTCAGTTCAGTAGAGACTGTGTAAGACCTTAAAAGATTCTAAACCGATACATATCTATACTCTTTTAAGATCCTTTTTTTTTTTGCTAATGGTAATTAACACTCGTGCAAAAATAAGAATATAATTTTAAAATTTATACCTATTATATTAAAAACAAGCATAAATAAAAAATACAATGACAATTTTGTAAGTTCTAAATATTATTATAATTAAATCTCTATTATTTTCGTTAAATTTAAAACGGATGTAAATTTAGATGGACGGAAAAATGTTTTCTCAAATGTTATATTTAAATTTGTTTTTAATTAAATTAAAAAAAGGGTAAAAAGAACAGTAAAAAAACATATTTTTATGGTGAAATAAAAAAAACTTATCTTATTATATTTTTATAAAATTATTTTTTATTTTAATTATCAAAATAAAATTACTCAGCTTAAAAAAAACTAATCTTTCTCTTCTGTTCTTCCCAAGTCAGAACCCATGAACCCTTCAAAACCCTAAATCCCGAGATTTCCCATATTTGAAACCAAAGTCCTAAATCTTTTCCCAAATTTCAATTGTTTGATATCTCGATTCGTATTTCGTTTCATTTCATTCTCCATCATTCACTTTGATTTCTATAGCTTGATCATTCAATTCTCGGTCGTTTCAGCATCAAAGTATTAGATTCGATGACAATAGTTCATTGACGGATATTCCTCATCATTATATGTATGCCTCTCTCTCTCTCGTGTATCTCACTTGTTCAGTTGTCTAAGTGTTAGATTCTTGTTTATTTTTCATTAATAGTTGAAAAAAATTATATAAATTCATTATTAGGGTTGAATTGAAGTATCGGGTTTTAAGGTTTTTTAAAACACGGTCGCGGTTGGGAAGGTTTTCTTGATTTCGGTCGGCAGAGGTGTCACAACATAGATTGCGGTTGTTGTGAATTAATATAAAGATGGTGATAACGGCAACTGCCGATATCGTTTTGTCGGCTGCCATTTTTGCGGTCGCGTACCGTCTTTTAAAACCTTGTCATTATCTGGTAATCACGTTGAATGAATTCCATGGATAGAATGTGTAGAAAGAAATAATAATGAAAATCCATGTGGTTATTATTAATTTTGATGTTGGGTTATTTTTGTCTGTTAATTGCAGGTGCTTATTCCATTTATGATGAACATGCTCTTTCAAACGGTCCTTATCTTGAAACTGTGACTCTGTTCTTTTCCGCAATTGTTCTCCTTTCAGTCAAAGCTTGTGTTTTCACTGTAAATTCCCAGATTGAGGTTGAAGTTGTTCTAATTTCTCAGGTTGGTTTATATGTTGCTTCTTTGGTTTAACTTGTTTTCAATATAAAGCTGTTGTAATACTACAAGCTAGCTTAAAGAAAATTTCTGAAATTGTCAAGACTTTTTCTTGGTGGCTCATACGAGTTAAAGCCATATAAGTTTATTTATGCTTTTTTTAACGCATTTATGCTTTACTTAAACAGGCTCTGTCATGCAAGAGTGCTTTCTGTGGCTATCCGAAGGTCCCACGTTCTCCTACTCCTTCCAAAGGCAAAACTTCTTAAAGTGACAGTGAAATAAGGCGGAGACCTTTTGGGACTTCTTGTGACGAAGAATTACTGGCCAGATTACTTGAAGACTCAGACAACTTTTTTGTTACATGTCAAGGACTTTCTCTTCATTTCAAGCCCAGCTTGCCTGGTTCACCTCCACATACTTTGTCATCAACATCTTACGTTGAACTAAATTCTAGTTACTGCACTTTCTCTATGGCTGAAGGGTTGGAAAAGTAGTGTTATAACTGTTATTGTAGCATTAAACAAAATAATAATGTATTTTCACATTTTGCTACATTATAGCATTATAGCACACCACTAAAGTCGATACTCAACAACACTCACCACTGTTAAATTTCACTGAAGGTATTACTGAACCTATTACCATTTTATACTGACTGTCCAGGAAATGAGGCGTCATGCTGGGAGCATGGGTTTCTTATGTGAGAACAAAGTTCTCTCATGGTCAAAGATGATTTTAGCTTTCCATATGCAGTAAGACTTCTGATTATTTATTTTACTCTTTTCTTTGTAGCTTCTTAAGTGGATGAAAGATTATAATTTATATCTTATTAGCTTGTTATAGTGTTACCTGCATTTAGGTCTCCTCAAGTCATATAAACTGAGGTTTTCTCTTGGAATCTGCATCCGCACATGATTTTGATCAAAGAGAGATGTTCTACATATATCTTTCTCTTAGAGATTTTCAAAATAAAAATAAGAAGGCTTGTACACTAACTCTAAACATGGAGTGTGTTTTAAATTGTTTTTTTTAATTCTCACTTCTAATCTTACTTGATATTTAGGTATTAAAAAAGGACATAATATTCATCAATTGGTCTTAAGGCTGCCTGTGTCATTTGGATTTACTGAAAAAATCACTTTATGGCTTTGCTTATATTTTGGTTATTGGACAAGTGTTCTTTTTTTTTTTGTCGAATGCTTAAGAGAGTTTTTGGTTGATTAGCTTTTGAGATCAAAATGAGTTTTAGTTCATTCACAGACTTCAGTATTGGTTATCTTTATTTACTTTCTTTTTTGGCTTGTTAAGGTGATGGTGATGTGGATCTTCTCATTAGATTTGTATGCTAGGTTTGCTGAGGCGTGGAATGCCCGTAGAGCACCCTTGCACGTTCTCATTAATAAGCTGGCATTTTTTCCATTGGAGGTTAGTATTTCCAAATTTCCAGATTGGTTCTTATTGAATACAAATGCAACTAAACTACTCGCTTGTTTCTGGTCTTTTCTAGAGCCACAAAAGTTTTCAAAAGATGGTTACGAAGAACACATGCAAGTGAGTCATCTTGCTCTTGCTATGCTTTTTGTGTTGGTGTTACATAGTTTACGATATCATAAGTCATAGCGCATGAGGTTTGTAATGCTAAAGCCAATTTTATTGTTGACATAAATAGTCTTATGATATTTTTTAAGTTTTGGTGTAATTTTATTGTTTTATTACTTGTCTTGTCTGGTGTTTGAAGTTTGAAGCTTTATATTCAATTTTGAAATGAATCATTTTCTTAATCTAAGCTATGGTGTGTGCTCTCTTTATACTGATTCTATTACCATAATAGTAGTGATCAATGACTGTTTTCATGTAAAGTTAATAATCTGATTAGGATTAGTTCTGTTTGTTGTATAAATGTCCTGATCAACCGATTGTTTGAATAGCTTTCTTATACAATACATTTTATTATTGAAATATGGAAATACTGACATTAAAGGTGTTAATTCAACTAATTCATGATATGGAGGAACTGCCTCTTTGTTCAATTGTGTCAATTGGGTGGAGGGCAATTCATGGAATGGATGCTAAAGACATGTTGTCTGCACCGACAGTGTTGTAAGATAGTTTCATCTATTTGGTGATGGTTGAAATATGGCTTAAAATAAGTGTTTCAGATTCTACAAAGGTAACTATTTATTGCAGCACAATCTTATCACACAATTGGATTCAACTTCGACATGCATGACATATTTTTCACTCAGCATCCTGCATCTACATATGAATCGTTAAAAGTTTTTTGGGCCAATAATGGTGGTATCTCTGCCAACAATTTGGATGAAGAATTAAAATGGTGAGTCCATATATATATTTAGATGGTTGATATTTTGCCTCCCATTTTATACTATTTGCTGCTTATGCATAATACCTTGTGCAGGGATATTGATTTGATGCTTGAACAATGAGGTGGACATACTATACTCTAAAGAGAGGTTGCAATCGCTCCAATCTAATGTTGCAACGTATTGTCTAGCGCAGTGGTTGGTCATTGGATTTCCTAAAGGCTCCCACGTCAAAAATTTATTGGAATGAGGTAGGGCCATATTGGACAAGGATACCCCATCTTTACATGTTCAAGTTCTTAAAATACTGACAGGTTTTTAACAGTTGGTGCTTTTGATTGTTTTTAATTTAAGGTTATTAGATTCTCTACTATTTCATTCCTTGTATTAGACAATCATAATTAGTAAATATTTGTGTTAAATTAGTATGAAAAATGGTTAGTTACTATTAAGTTTTCACATTTATGAGATATTTCTATATTATTGCATATAAGAGGTGTAAATATTACTATTTTATTTTTATTGGGTCTGTTACTTTTTTCTGAATTTAGCTTAACTCTAGATAGTTAATGAATAATTGATTCTAACTATAGATAGTTTTCACATTTAATGATTTTTTTAAAAATAATATTAAAAAATAAATCGGGTTCTTTTACCAATGTTGTATACATAGGGTGTAATTAAAATTAAATATAATACAATTATCAAATATTTTACTCCCGTGATAATTAAAATAGGGTGTAATATACCATATTTTTACCCCCTATTTAAAGAAATAAGGTGTATATTTGTTGACATTCATAGTAAGCATTATTCATTTTACACCCGATTATTAAATGAGGCGTAATTTTGTTTGATTTTAAACATATATATGTAACAATTTACACCAATTTTTTCTAAAAACGGGTGTAATATACCATCTATTTACACCCATTTTAAAATGGGTATAAATTTATCATACATTTCCCATCCTTTGAATTTACACCCTTTAATAAAAGGTGTAAAATGTATAAAAAATGAGTGTAAATTCTTCTTTTTGCACTAGTGTAAATCTGAATGTCTTTCCTATTCTTGTAGGAGAACTCTGAGATCGACACAATAATGACAATAATGTTTTGGGATATGAGATATCTAATGATCAACAAGATGCATTTTGACAGTTTTTCAAATACTTAAATGAGGGGTTGGGGTAAGCCTTTTAAATATCTCTCTTGGATGAGTGTGTCTATTAGTAGTATTTGAGATGTGATATCTAATTTCTGATATAGCAGACCATAGGATGCATGAAATTTCTTGGATCACACCCAGTTTCTTTAAACAGTTCCAACTTATTTGAGCCACTAAAATACTATATTGTGATATGTTATATTTATTATGTGGCAAACCTAAGGTTACAAGTTCTTGGGCTACTGTAAATTTTGCTATCTATAGAATTTTTTTTTTCTAATCAGATAAATGAGAAGACAAGTTAAACACAACCCAATGGCCATTAATTTACAAATGTTTAAGAATTTATCAAAATTTATTATAGTTGACATTTTGTTGATATGGTAGTTTTGAATAGTATTGAGAATTTGTCAAATAGTTTTGTTGAAATTGGTTAATTTAGAAATAGTAATTGATATTAAGTGGTTGTGAATACGATATTAATTAGTTTTTCCATCATGTTAGTTGTAAATACGATATTAATTAGTTTTTTCCATTCTATTAGTTATAAGGTTGGGGTTTGTCTGGACAATAGCAGCTGAACCTGCTATTATCATTAACATTACAAGGATGATGGTGGCTCTAGATGAGTCAACAATTGAGTCATTTAAAAAAATTGAACTTGGAAAGTCGAAGACTACCGGGAGTGGAACATAATGCATGAAAGGTGATTATTTCTTGTATCTTGCTGAGTTCAAGACTTGACTAAGAAAGGAAAGAGGCTACTGAGCAGTTACTTAAAGGATATGACGTGTTTGATCTCTTGTATTTCAGAACTAAGCAGGTTCAACGATAAACTATGATATTATCTATATATTGTGTTTTTGCTTGATTTTCCCAATTTTTTTTTTAATTATTAGGCATCTTCAGCCACTGCAAACACTGAACTTCCATCAACACCTCCAATTCGTCTTGGACTTGAAGTCAACTTCTCTATCTTTTATTATGAGACCATGAACTCTCTTAAAAGGTAAGCAATTGGTTTTCAATATTTCTTATACTATGTTCATTATTTTTGTTTCTAGCTCTTGTCTCAATGTCATTACCAAAATTTTATGGGACTTGTCATTTGGCCAAACAAGTTTTTGATGAGGTGATTGCGGAGTTGGATATCTTGAGTGAAGAGTCTTACAAGGACAAACTTTGATCATGCAGTTTTTGAGAGACAGCCTTCCCTGTGGACCACTGATTTGCTAGCGGATGGAGGTAAGGGATGATGGATATCTTGAGTGAAGAGTCTTACAAGGACAACACATTGATCATGCAGTTTTTGAGAGACAACCATCCCAGTGGAATTCTGATTTGCTAGAGGATGGAAGGGATAATAACTAGCAATTGATTTAAGATTCATATGAGTTTTGTCTGAGTAAATCAGTGAAATATCAAACTATACGTTGCTAAATGATGATGTGTATAAACACTGGAGTGGTTGGTGTACAACTTACACAATAACTTGGTGGTAGAAACCAAAATTGTATTATTTCTAAGAGTGTTGTCGAAGTCCATGCACTGATGAAGATGGAAGAGTGGAAAACTAGAATGAAAATGGAAGAGATGAAGATTAGAACTACTTTTATCTTAGATATGGAAAACTAGAATGAAAATGGAAGAGATGAAGATTAGAACTACTTTTATCTTAGATATGTTTTGTGTTTTTTTGTTGTCGTAGCATTTATTTTGGTGGTTGTCATTATATGATTGACATTATTTTGTTATTTTGATATTTTTGTAAGACTTTCTGTTTTGACAGTATAATTGAAAATTTCTTTGCTTTAAATTTTGTGTGGTGCATATAAAACATATCAACGGCTAATTTAATCCTACCTACACCAATGGAAATACTTGATGTGTGAAGTTATTAAATAGTGTAATTATCCGTGAAAATTGTTGTTGGTATAAGATATTGTCGTTGCTTTTTACCAACAGTTTTTGGACCTTTACCAACAGATTTTTGCTGTTGGTAGATGGCGAGTTTCTTGTAGTGTTTAAACCTTTCTCTTTTTGATCCTACCCTCTAAGACCTATATAATTAAAAGAGCAAATTAACATTGGCGAGAGCCCATAATCGATCGGAATTGCTTCAGAGTCCTATCCCTTTTCTCTAGATCCTCTAATTTCCTAATTTCTAACACTTCCCTTTTCTCTAGATCCTCTATTTTCCTAATTTCTAACACTTCACTCCACACAAGAGTAAATCCTAATTGTTTGGCCAACTTGTAAATTCTAGAAGCCACTCTCTTGCCTAGCACATTAGAAACCCCAACGGAAAAAAAGAAGCACCTTCAAGGCATACCAATACAAAAAACCATGTGAACTCAAGCCACCCTCTAGAATAGGTGTTGAAACATTATCTTGCAAGCAAAGACCAATAGAGATACAAGGTTAAACAATAATTGATTCAAGAGGAGAAGTGGAGAGAACCAATGACATTTAATTCGGAATATAATTTGAACTTGAGACTGTCACCCAAACTTTGCAAGGATAATCTGAAGCAACAAGGACCTTTTCCAGACATCTGCTAAAGGTGGAGGGAGAGATCAATGGAACATGAATCTCGTCATCTGACACTAAAGAGTCTGAAAGATATGAGTTAATAATCACCCCTAGTATTTAAGACAATGTATCGTCTTTGAATGTATCGTCTTTGAGGGCATGCAAGGCGAGCTACCGCACATGGCCTTAAAATTGTTATAATTAACTTGGGGCTAAATAAGGCCTCAAAAATATTTATAACTAGTGGGATACCCGTGCGGACGCACGGGTTCCGCTGCGGACCTTTAAAATTGGACCAATATATTTTGACAGGGAAAAAATTTAAATTCACAATTTTTAAAGGACTGTGTTAATAAAAAAATGTAATATCAATTATTGATAAGTCACAAAAGAATAGTGGACTGCGGAATTGTCACCAGTTAGATTATGAAATTCAAATAATAAATAGAAAATATTTAAATTTTATTAAAAAAAATAACATAAAGTAGTAAAAGATAAAAATATAAGTGAATCAAAGATAAATATTTAAATGAAAGACATAATTTTAAAAATAAAAAAAATTGTATAAAATTTCCAATTTTTAAAAGAAAGACATCAATAAAATATATTTCAATTATTCATATATTATGTTTAAAAGAATAGTATGTTAAATTAAAAATAATTTCAAAAAAACAATATTAGATATCAATGTGTTTACACCGATTTTGCCCCCCGGTCGTCACTGCGTTTACACGGGACTCGTGTTCTACCCGTGCGTTCACAATAATTTTGGCCTGAGAACCCGTGCATTACCACAGTACTGTGTGTTACCCGTGAGTTCACACGGTACTGATGTGTTACCTGTGTATTTGATAAGGTTACCCGTGCGTTCACACGATATTGGTATATTATCCGTGCGTTCGCACGGTACCAGTGTATTACCCGTGCGTTCACACTTATTTTGGTCTGGTTACCCGTGCGCCTATACGGTACAGGTGTGAGCCGGTCCTTCGCACAAACTTGTGTGGGACGCACGCTTGTGTTTTTAAAATACAATTAAAATGTTAATAAGAAAAACAAAAATAATGTACGAAAATTATTAATTATTTATAAAAGAAAGTCAAATTTTTTAATAAAGTATATATTTATAAAAGAAAGTCAAATTTTTAATAAAAAATATATTTAAAAATGTTTGAAAAGTTTTGCGCATTTTATTTCATGGAGTTTTATTTCATTCAAAAAACAAAATTGACTAATAAAATGAGTGTATTAATTATAAAAGATAAAATTAAAAAGGTTATATTTGTATAAGTTTTTAAAAACAACTATGGTTAAGAAAAATATTTAAACACATAGTTTGTAAAAAAAATGGTGAAAATAGAAAACAATTTTTTTTTTTTAGGGTTGAGAGAGTTATAATAAAAGAGTTTATAAAGTTCAATAAATGAGACAAATAAATATCCAAAAAGTAAAAACCCCTCATTTCTTCCACATATAAAATGATTTTAATGTTCATTAAAATTAATTTAAATTGTAATAAAATTGTAAATCAGAAAAGTAATATTGTTTTATTAAAAAATTTTATATCTTTAAAAGTAAAACTTATTATTTTTTAAAAATAATATTGTATTTACACTATTGTTATTATTATTATTATTATTATTTTTTTAAAAGAAAAACATATTTCCCATATATACAATAATATTTCAGTCAAGCATATTGAAGAAGAGAAATGAGATATTTGAATTAACATTTGAAAGTCACACTACATAGTAACGGAGCATTATGGAAGTGTCCCAAAAAAACGGCCCATGGTTGCTAGTACTACAAATGCGATGTAATATAAAGAAAAATGCTTTCCAAAACCCATAGCTTAATCACCAAATCTAAAACTCCTAGCCGACAGAAAGTTGCTCCAGCTATAGCCCCGTTCATCATCATCAGAATCAAAGATTTGGTAGTCTCCTTCATCATCATCATCATCTGAATCAAAGACTTGTATCCTTCTCACCCTTCTTGCGGATCTTCTTATTCTTCTTCTCTTTCTTCTTTGTCGCACAGCCGGGGCCTGAAGGACATGTTGAACAAAACCATTAAATCAGGATTGTGTAGAAAAAGTACAAAGTAATTCGTCCAAAGTATATGACTATATCGTTAGAAACTAAAGTTTGGTTAGAAAAAGTATTATTTGGACTCAAAAAGTCCCCATTTTGATGAAGTGTCAAGATTTAGAGGAAGGGCAATGATGAAGAAATCTGTACCAGTCGCACCTGCAGAAGTGGTTGAAACTGGGGAGGCTGTTGGTCGGGTTCAGAGGGGGGGGGGGAATTCCGTAGCTGGTTGAACACGCGAAGGTGTTTGGTTGTCAGGAAGGGCTTCGTTGTCGACAGCAGGTTGAATAATTTGTTGGGTCTGTTGATGTTATGTACAGAAAGAGTTAGTGATTAAGTTATGCAGACATAGATGTTTTGATGAACAAAACGTGCACAATTTGTAAATTCCAAACCTGTAGAGGCCGTTGGCCCTCGACACGATGATCGTTACCATCTGGTAATTGGAAATCGAGTGAAGCTTGCAGGAGAGGCGGTGTCTAGACATCAGTAGCCTCTGGTGGCGGTTTCTGAACAGCAGCAGGCACCGGTGCATTGATACTGTGGTTGGATGCCATAGAGTAACTGATTTATTCTTCAACTTTGGTGTGTTATATAGAGTTTAGGAGGCATGAATATATAATGAGGGTTGAGACCCTACACCTTCCCCCTACATTGGTATTGGAAATGAATTAATAGTTTAGAAAATGTAAAGTTGGAATACTCAGAGGCAACTTAATAATGAGGAATGATGGTTAAGCGTACCATGCAGTTTGTAATACAATGTATAGAATTATTGGTCATTAAATGAAATGAAAAGTAACCATGAAGAATTAATTTGTAACGTAAAATGAGATGTAAACCATTTGACAAACATAGTACTCATGTTCTTACTAAGCATTTTAGAATTAATTTGTCGAATAACAAAAGCAATCAACATGGAGGAGAATGGTGCAAAATATGGAAAAATAGGCATAATATTTGATGTTTTACCTTAGGTGTGGAAAGAGATTGTCAGGATCTCTGTGCAAAGGCTGCTGGTGGATATAATCTTAGCACTTTTTGAATCACCATTGTCACGGGTAACCATTAAAATCGAATGGTCCATAAAATAGATGTGTGTATTTTAAACGAAATGAAATTGAGTCCATACTGAAAGAAAGCACAAATGTACACAAAATATCATATGGATGAAAAACAATCAAAGTATCAAAGTATTAGTTCACCAATAAATATGAAACACCAGTTTGAAACTCATGGGTTCAAACCTCTGCTGTCATGGTCCAAAGTGAGCTCAACAACAAAAATGAAACACCAGATTCAAACCTCACTGTCAGTTCCATCACCATCTCACGTCTCTCAGCTTTCATCACCTCTGATAGTCTCTTTCTCTGCATTTAGACAATCATAATTCAGTATAGTTCTATCAAGAGCAAACAACTTATGTTCTTACCATGCATTTTATATCTAATTTACAAAAACCAGAACATGGATCCTCTGATGTTCATCTAACAGTTGCACAGAATACAAAGGACCAGTGGAATAAAAAATGATACTAAGGACCTGGTCAAACACTACAGATGAATCAAACCATGGCTCTTCAATAGTTCATGCTGTCACAAAACCAAAGGTCCATACAAAATTCAATTGTATTTTCATCAAATAGAAACTATGCACAAAAATTCTGTCATAGCCAAAACACTTTTAAATAGTGATAGACATGAGAGTAGAAATTCAAATAACACAATCATCCCTTTTTTGTACCATATGAATTCAAAAACCTAATGTTTGCCCTACCCTGCTGAAAAATCAACGCAAAATATTGACAACGCTAAGTGAAAAAAGAAGAAAAAGAAATGTAATTTGCACCAATCACTGACCCAGTTTATCTCAAAGAAGTCTCCTTTAATTTCTACTCTCAAATAATGACATAATTTCTAAGGAATATATTAAAAGAAATATCCATCTATTGAACAGTAGAAGAAAAGGAGCTACCGTTCAGTTTTAGGAGTGTGAAGACTATAGCAGTAATGAAGAAAACCATAGAGATGACAACCCAAAAGTGCTACAATAAACAGAATGAAAAGCATTTTAAGTGTAATCAAGCTTCAACAAAATGAGAAAATGGAAGATCAAAAGAGTTACATATAAAGCCTTACAGGAAGAGTTCGTTTTTTGTGTCAAGTAGCAGAAGAAATGCTTGATCACCATCATCCATAATACTTCATCACCTTCAAACAGAGCCAACATTAACTACATCAACAACAGAAACATTGAGCACAACCCTAACAATAAATCAAATTCAGAAGAATGGAACAAATCAAGGAGGAGAATAACAAAAGGGCAAAATAATACATCTCCATGTCAGAATCAACACTTAACTGTATTTTCTTCTGTTGGGTGAGGGAGAGGTGGCAGAAGATCCAATATTACACTTCTAGTTGGAAATAGGTCACTCTGCGGACAACCAGACCAACATCACCACAATTTCCAGTGTCTTGATTGGCTTATCTGGTTCTGTTTTATAACTTGCACAAAGAATGGCCAAAACCATAACAAAGTAAAGAGAAAACATGCTTAACAATAGAACAATGTTCTTAGTGAGAAAGAAAACACACAGAAGTATAATGAAAATGTTAGAGCATTCATATTAGGAGATTTTGAACAATGTGAAAATCAATATTCTATTTTTGGGTAAGCTATAGTCCTGGTCACTAATATCATATTATAAGAATGACTTAACTTTGAATAAATAAAAAACCTTCCTTTAGTATATCAGTTCCATCACCATCAGTTCTCACTATCAGTTCCATCACCATCTCACGTCTCTCAGCTTTCATCACCTGTGATATTCTCTTTCTCTGCATTCACACAATGATAATTTAGTCTAGTTCTATCAAGATCAAACAACTTATGTTCTTACTAAGCATTTTAGATCTAATTTACAAAAACCAGAACATGGATCCTGTAATGTTCATCTAACAGTTTCACAGAATACAAATCTGATTATGCACAGTGCCACAATTCATAGATATATGCTGTACAATATCTATAATAACTCAAGTTGTCCAATAACAAAAGTAATCAACTTGGAGGAGAATGGTGCAAAATATGGAAAAACACGCATAATATCTGATGTTTTACCTTAGGTGTGCAAAGAGATTTTCATTTGGATAGGCTTTTCTGAAGTGATTGTGGAGTATCTGTGCCAGTTTGAGTTAGCAGTTATAGTATCTGAAACCACAACAATTAGTTCAGTATCAATTAAAAAACCTAAACAGATCACCTTTATTCATAGCAATTAAGTTTTATTCATACATTCATAGGACCAGCACGTAAACCATGTCCAACACCATAGGGAACAACTCTGTTATACACAACATGATAAGAAACAATACCTTTGGTTGAATGGATAAAGCAGAAGACTCAATAACAGCTGTAACAGCACCAACCATGTTTGATGAACCGTGTATATTTTGATGTCTGCTTCCAGCCCCAACCTGCACTCAAACACCGACAATGAGAGAAATCAACAGAGTTTGCAAACACAACAGATCAAACATTCATAAAGGCTCATTTTCAGACATGACCTAAATTTCATTTCCACAGATATATTCAGCTGTATCATGATAATATGAACACATACTATTAGCAGAAAATTGTAAACTTCATATGAAGATGAAAACATTAAAAAACATCAAATGAGTTTCCAACCCTAACAAAACATAACATAAAAAATGAACCTCAAATCATAACAAATCAGTCCAACCTACAAAACATAAAAAAGGAAAACATTAACAAATATTATGGAGGGATCTAACAGTATAAAATACAACGACAAACTTTGATAAACCCTCTTCTATATACCTGCAACAGATCTGGAACATCAATGAAGCTACACCGTCCACAAACGATTCAAAAATGGGTATACGTTTCAACAATGGCCTTAGCAACAACTTTCAGAAGGGAAATGACAAGTTCGGAGCTACGATGTCGGTAAAACTCATCAGCTATTCCGATTCCAACCACCACAACCCTCGTCGCCGAATACGCGTTGGCTCCAACACAGCTATACCATTGCTGTTAAACCAGACACCATAGAAGACGAACATGAAGAAAGAAGAGAAACAGAGAAGTTTGAAGAAGAGATGAGCATTGCAGTGAGATGAGCATCGAGAGAGAGAAAGACGAAAGCAATGTACCCAAAGAATGATGGACGTGTTGCATACATTGGTAGTAGGGTCCGCAGCAGAAAAATGTTAGTATTGAATTAGTTTGTTTGTAACCAAAATAGCAAGTGACATCATCATTTGATTCAAAGTTAACAAACCAAGGCACAATGTAATAACCATGTAGTTGGGTTATAAAGATATGACATCACAAGTTAGAAAAAGTAAATTGTTGACTAAAATTACCCTCATTTTAGTGAGGTGGCAGCATTAGAAGGAAGGGCAGTTGAGGCTTTTCCAGAGCCTCAGCTTTTCTTATATAGTAAGATGGTTAAACAATGGTTAGATAAGACCTCTATTTGTTTTTCCATGATTAAACTACAACTAATCTACACAGGGCCTCCGAAAAAATTGGGACGGCTCTGCCGAATAATAGCGCATAAGATGATCATATCTAGGGCTGTTTAAAAAAACTGTGAACTGAACCGAACTGTCGATCCAAATCGAAGTTTAAAAAAAAAATGAATTGTTATGTTTGGTTACTGAACCGAACCCTATTGTACAAACGGTTCTAGAACCGAACAATATGATAAATAAACCGAACCAAATCTGAAACTGAAAATAAAAAATATTAAAAATAAATTTTAAATTTTTTTGAAAAAAATCAAAAAATAGTGTAACAGTTCGATCTTTAACAAACGGTTCGGTTTGGGAAAAAATATCTTCTAACAGTTCAAAACTTTGAAACGGTATACCAAACTAATAATTTTTGTTCGATTTAATTATGAGTAAATTGAAATGGTACAGTTCGGTTGAAATTATATTTTTCTATTATTTGATTCGCTTCGGTTTGATTTTCTCAATAAACAATCCTAATCATACATTCTTAACTTCATGGCATTGGAACATTCTCCCTTCCTTAAAAATATTAACCCGATGTTCTTTTTTTCTTTTCGATTTAAAAACTACATTTAGAGAAACAAAATTCTATCAAAATTGTTGTTAGTCGGTAACTCTCCCCCTCTTCTCTACTTCTATTATATACTTATCTTACTATTATGAATATGAATACGAATTTCCCAAAGATATTTACTTTAATAAAAATAATTGTTTTGCCATATGTCTCATTAAAGAGTCTGTTTTCCAACCACTACTCCGTTTTTAAACCCCTTTGGAGCTTCATTGTCATATTAGATTTTAAATTTGGTGGTCAAAAACGTAATTTAAAGATCTTTTTCTTCATATTATCATATATATATATATATATATATGACAATAGACATGATATGAATAAATATATTGTTCAATGTAATCCAATTGTGCGAGGGATATCATTTAATATATTATGTTCTCCTTTTGTCTCGGTTCTTTAATATATTTTTCAAAATTATTTTTAAGCAGTCAATTTAGTTATAAAAAAAATTTCTTAATAAATTTGATGTATACACAACAAGAAAATTTGTAATTAGCTACGGCCAAAACCGTAGCTAATTTGAAGTTAATCCCTATCAAACAGATTTAGTTGGAAATTAGTTGTGGATTAACTACAATATAAGTCGTAGCATGGATTGAGTGGCTAATTATCTAGGCCAAAAATTCCTAGCAAAACTCCAATTAATATCTAAATTTTCCTAGTTAAATCCAAACTAAACTGTAGCAAAACCAGAGCCTTAAACTTACATTTCCAAACTAAATAGCTACAATATTACCGCAAAAATATCGTAGCAAATCTCAAGCTAATTTTTTATATATTATAATTAATTCTAATTAAAACTAATCAAGCAAGATTAAAATTATTCATAAAATTAATTACGCTAGTTAAAATTTTTATAAATTATTTCCTCAATATTTCTAATTAAGATATTCATTATTATGAAATTAATATGATAATGGAACACAAATGAGTGCAGAAAAATAAGAAATTACATATATATTAGGTAGAATGAACACAAATCAAACAAAGTTATGATACATACAAGGGTAACAAAAGAAGCAAAGACCCGAAATTGCAGCTCACACACCCAACTAATGAGTCAAGTGCAGAAAACGATACTCCTCCCTGCTGAGGTAGAAAAGTGTTTGCCTGATGGTGATGATGGTCTGCAAATAATATGGAAGAATGAGTCCTTGTAGGAAGCCATTGGGAATTCTGCGATCTTGTTGATTTTTGGTGCATTGACAGAAACATCAGGAGAATTCACATAACTAACATTGGTGTATAAGTTTGTTGTGTTCCTGCCTCTTGTAGGTAGCGGAAGCGATGTTCTTCGAGTTGGCATGGTAGATTTAGTATAACATCAGGAGCATAGTGCAATTACTTACCCTACACAAGGAGGAGCAGTGCTATTATCATCACACCTTCCGCTACCTTTGGTCTTATAATACCTTATGTACACAGACATCATAATACAAACAGTGAATTTTAGTAAACAGTGCTGGAGAAGATTTAAATTGACTTTAAACTTTGGAAGATAGATAGCTCTGTATAGTAGTACAAAAAGTATTCAAGTCAAAACATTAGTACATCAGATCATTGTTCTTACTGATATGATCATCAAAATCAAACATCAATTCACCAAATCAAAGTCATATACACAATACCAACATTATATTAGATGTTGTTAATCTAAGTTAATGTTGTGTAGCACCGACCCTCTAAAATGCTATATCGGTATAGTCGTTATTGCAAAGACAAAACCTAGCATAACAGGTTTATAATTAGTGATGTTAACAAAAAGCATAACAAAGATTTTAACAATGAAAAACATTTAATTAAGTAGTATGAAGGATGCTATACCAGATTCAAATGATGAACATGTGTTAAGATCTTCAACTCACAAAGAAATTCTGATGATGCTTGTGCATTCATCTTCTTAATTGTTGTTTTCTGCATACAATAAATTGTATGAGAGGATAAAAACTAAGCTATATCATGCTCTGCAGATATCGAACACTAACAAAAAGTAAAGACTGAGTCGCTGGAGTTTCGTACCTCGCCTCTTAGTTCAGCTAATAGACGGCTCCGAATCCACCTTGGCCAATTTTACAATCCAAACTGAAATTATTTGTAGCCTTTGCTAGCTCTTGATATGAAAACTCAGTTGACTTTGCCACCATAATTCCTGTAAGGCCAGAAGCACTACCGGTACCATAACCACCATAAAAACAGTATTACAGTAAACTTTATGATGGAATATGAAGGAATCAAAGGAAAACAGGTGGTAACTAGCTACAAGTGAACTATGAAGATAACAAATTAGAACAAATTAGAAGAAACCTAAAGTAAATATATATTTAAAGTTCAAATATATACCCTTGAACTTGTGTAAGAGACAGAGGGGAAGTGAAATTTCCCCCAATTTTCTTTGGGACCCGTTCCTGGTTTGGCTATGCCCAAATTGAGATCAAGATTTGGACTGCTGCCTGTGTTGAAACAAACAAGATTTCACAGGGAGAACATTTTAATAATATACCAAATATCAGTCCTTAATTTAAATAAGATCTTTGCTATAATGTTTGTTATCATCATTGATGGCTGCAAATTTCATCTCTCCTTTGTATGTGCTGACCTCAAAATTAATCATTGCTTCCCTTCCATTGCTTTGGATAGCTGCTTTGTCATAAGCCCTGATTTTCAAAAAATTAAAAGGGAGATACATGTTGGATGCAATCCTAATGAGCTTTATAATTCATGATAATAAATTCAGTGCAGGTAAAATATAATTCATTAGTGATAACGACCTTGCAGCTTCTACTTCGCTGTCGAATAACCCAAGATATATATACCTGCAGGAAAGCATAGGAACCTCTATAACCAAAACACCTTTGCCAATTGTTTCTCAGAATTGCATAATCAAGAATAATAATTAAGATTATCCATAAAACCATAATAGGGGTATATTAAGTCAACGAGTACGAGACAATGACGAATTCCTGCAACCACATTGAAGGAAAACTACAATTCAGAAAATATAAAGGATTTCTTTTACCCAAAGTCTCAATAAAATGATTTTGGAAGTCATACGATTGTAATCATTTCCAGTAACTGCAATATGGTCCAGTATGAAGTTATCAAGAACTCAATTAAGTACAGAAACAAGCACAAGCTAAATGTTTAATATGACATCTCTTTGGTTACATAATAGATTGTTTGATGATGTTTTTAATCGACCATAAATTATTTTTGAATAATAGTAAGATATATCACATTTTCTTTAAAGAAAAAAAAAAGCACCCGGAAGCATTATAACAACACGAAAGAATCTCCAGTCCACAGTTAATTCAACACGAGCATGAAGTATTTAACTTTAAGTAGCTCATAAAAAATAAACAAGAATGAATCCACCTAATAGATAATTCAAAACAACACATCACAAGTCAATGATGATGATGAATTCATTAGCCCCTTGTCTTGAAAGGAATTGCTCGAATCACGATCTGGTAATATAGTGCAACAAGTGCAGCTCCAATAAAAGGTCCAACCCAGAATATCCACCGTTTAATTTGCCACAAAATTCAAACATTATACAAGTCATTTTCTGAAAGAGGAATTTCAAGGCCACAAAATCATAATAAAGAAGAGATCAAGAACATACATGGTCATCCCAAGCATGGTCTCTGTTGTATATTATGGCAGCACCTAGACTCCTAGCAGGGTTAATACCAGTTCCAGTTATAGGAATAATTGCCAAGTGAACCAGAAACACAACAAACCCAATTGGAAGAGGTGCCAAAATCTACAAATACACAAACATCACATTACTCCATATATAGTCCACAAAAAAATGAAGCATATACAACCATATCATATCATACCGGTACATGAGAATCCCTAGCATTTCTCTTGGCATCAGTGGCAGAGAAAACAGTGTAAACAAGAATAAAAGTACTGACAACCTCAGCTCCAAGATCACCCCCCTTAGTGTAACCAGGATTCACAACATTAGCTCCACCTTTGAACAACTCAAAACGAGCATTACCCTCAAAACCCTTCACCACACCAGCACCACAGATAGCTACAATACACTGCATTATTATGTAAAACACTACTCTTGTCAAGGACAGTTTCCTAGCCAAAAACAAACCAAATGTCACAGCTGATTTATGTGTCCACCTGTTCTAAAACTAAAGTAACATTGATGTAAAGAAAAAGAAGTGACCTGAAATTCCAGCAGTGCAGTAGACAAGTGCAAATATCATACCACCAAAAGCCCAAGTAATCCCTTGAATACCAACAGAGGCACACTTAGAGGTTGATTTATTCACACCCATGACAGTTAAGACAGTGATGTAAAGAAACAAGAAAGTCGCAACAAATTCAGCAATTCCAGCTCTGTAAGGTGAGGTTTCAAGCAAAGGACCTATCATTGAGATCACAGTAAGGTGAGCAAATCATGAAACCTTCTTGTAGAACTAGCCACAATTACATTTCAAAATCAAAACACCATACCACCCACACCAATATAAAAGACTCTAACGAACAAGTAAGATATCGCCTCAAAATAATTTTGGAAAATAAAACAAGTAACTTTTTAGACAAAACAGAAGATTGAATTAGCAAATTATGATGTAATCAGCATAAAACACTGACACTGATCTCTATTGTAAGAACCAAATAAACAAAGGAAAACACAGATACATTACCTGAAGTCGGAGTTTGATCATACTCAAAAGAACATACCTAACAGATGATCAAGAATACAAAAATGCATAATGAATTTATCTAAATGACATCAGGATTGCAATTTTCCTCTTTCTTTCAGCATCCATGGCTTCTTGGGTGTTGTTGAGGAGACGAAACAGTTGTAATCACATAATCATTCAGTAACCTGTTGAAAAATTACATCAAACCATCTATCTAGTCTCAAATTCATCAACTACTTGAGAATTCACTAACCTGTTTAAGATCATCTTCATAATCATTCATATTGAAATTTATGTCAGCACCAACTCCCCTGAACTTAATAGCAGCACAATCATTCGCTCTGAAATTGAAAACGAAACCGCAACTTTGGACATACTCACAGTAGCTGCAACATGCCCAATTGTATGTGCCACTGCAACCTAAAATCCAAATTCACCCTTCAGTCATTCATTCAAACACATTACAGACAATATGATACTCATAAAAAACGAAACAAAATTGCATGCTTACAGGAAACAAAGCCTACAATTTCGTTTTTTAGAACTTGAAAAAAAAATCAGAATCAGAAATGGTTAGCGAGAATCAGAAACAACGATGGATTAAAACGGAAAACAAGACGATCGATTGGAGATTGAGGGGACTGACTATTTCAATTGAAGAATGAGGAAGACAATATCCATCGTAAATGGAAGAATTAAGACGATCAGAATCGGAAGATAACGAGGTCGATCGGAGTCGGAGAAGATGGTGGCGATCGAAGAATGTTGCGGATAGGTCAGTCGGAGATGGATAACGTGATGAATATTTGAGAAAGTGAAGACCTAGCTGTAGATAAAGAATATAGTTTTACATAAAATTATTAAAATTTAATTATATATATATATATATATATATATATATATATATATATATATATATATATATATATATATATATATATATATATATATATATATATATATATATATATATATAATTGAAATACATAATTTTTTCAATAAAAAATATATAAGTTATTTTATTTGGAGAAAAATAATATGCTTACTCTTAGGTATTTGTTAAATAAAAAAAATAGTTAAATAGTATAAGTAATAATTATTTGTAATTCAATTATATGATTGTCTTTTAAATAGAAATTAGCTACAAAATTATTTTGTAGTAAAATTATGGTAGCTAATCCTCTATTTTCTTGTAGTGATAAAAGTAATAAAAGTGAATTAATAATAACAAGATAGTGAGATCTAATATATGTTTTGAAGGAGGGAGTGAGTGACTTTCATTCACTTTTTTCTCTTTTGATTTTGACGGCTTACCCATACTGACACAGCATATGATACCGGACAAAATTCGTGTAGTTGTTTTGAGTTTAAGGAAATATAGAATATTCAAAGGTAAAATACGACCAAACCAAATTGGAAACATGAGAGATACTTTCATTCACATGGCAGCATCCCTAACCTCCCTCCACCTTCATTTTGAATTTTTTTTCATTAACTGAGACAAGAAAGAGTTACAAGAGGAGGAAATCCAAACCAGGTTCTATAACCTCTTGCTTTTCCTAGACTAACCATTTGGTGAGCTTCCTCATTACAACCTCTAGGAATAAACATATATAACAACAACAGTCTCAAACTTATCCAACAAATGTAAAACCACACGCTTAATTGAAATGAAAGGGTGTCACTTCATGCTGTTCATATTTTTCATCAACTCCCTAAGTTTCAGTTCTACACACTCATTCATTGCTTTAAGGTAAGATTCAAATTTTTATGACTATACTTACTTTTAATTACAGTCATATATTAGATTTACCTCCCTTTCAAATTAATTAGCACAAATTTCTGGTTTTATTCAGGAACAAAGGCCATGCAACCGATGCAAATGAATCCAAAACGTTTTATTATAAGGAAACATTGGATCATTTTAACTATCGGTCGGACAGCTTCATACTCTTTGATCAAAAGTATCTGATCAACTTTAAATTTTGGGGAGGTCCACGTTCCAATGCTCCAATATTTGTCTATTTTGGAGGCGAAGAAGCAGTTGAAACGGAGTATCATAAAATAGGATTTATGAAAGATCACGGTGCTACCTTTAGAGCTTTATTGGTTTACATAGAGGTAATATATAGACTTTTAAATATTGAGTTATGGAATTCAAATATTAGATATAAGTTTAACATTTTCTAATATTCGGAATAATTTGACATCAGCACCGGTACTATGGAGTGTCAGTACCATTTGGATCTAGGAGTGAAGCATTTAAGAATTCAAGCACTCTGGGATATTTCAACTCTGCCCAAGCCCTAGCTGATTACGCGGACGTAATCATATACATTCAAGATACTTTAAAAGCTAAGAATTCTCCCGTAGTTGTGATCGGAGGATCATACAGTGGAAGTAAGTTTTTCTAAAACTATTTCTTCATAAATGTTTTAAATTAACACTGAGATTATTAGTTATATAATATATCCTTTCATACGCATGAGTTTGCATATAGAATTACATACAAATAAGTAACCTTAAATATTTATATATTTTTATCTTATTGAATTTTTTTATAGTGTTGGCTGCATGGTAACCTTAAATATTTATATACTTTTATCTTATTGAATTTTTTTATACAGTGTTGGCTGCATGGTTTAGACTGAAATATCCACACTTGGCGGTTGGTGCATTGGCCTCTTCAGCTCCCATCCTTTTCATAGATGATATGATACAACCTAATGCTTACATGGACCTGGTTTCAAAAGATTTTAGAGTAAGATATTGTTTATTTTGTTTTCAATATGTTCCTCGACATTAATTTCATTAAAAAAGATAATTAATCAATTTTTTTTTTTCTTTTTAGGATGTCAGTGAATCATACTTTCAAACCATAAAAAGTTCATGGTCTGAAATTGAAAGAGTTGCTTCCCTTCCAAACGGCATTTCCATACTCAGTAAAAAATTCAAGACTTGCAGGTATAAATATATTTTTTTAAGACTAATTTGCATTAAATATATTTATATCTTAAATCTTTTGTTGATAAGTAATAGTAATTGACAGCATAAGATAACAAAAACATAATTATCCTAATTATCCTAATTGACAGCATAAGATAGTATGTTTTGTAATAACAATCTAGAGAAGCTGTTCACTCAGTCATGTATATGTGGTATATATCTCTCATTTCGTATGCTTACATTAAGAATTATGCTTGCAGGCCCTTAAACCACTATTCAGAACTATCTAGTTTTTTGGAAGTCATGTACACCACAGCAGCCCAGTACAATGTGCCCCCGTATTATCCGGTTAATTTGATATGTAAGGGGATCGATGAAGCTGGTTTTCATAAAAGCATCATCGACAAGATATATTTTGGTATGGTGGCTTACTATGGACATCAAACATGCACACTTAATTTGCCAACCCCGATAGATTCGTCTGAGACTGATGTGGGCTGGGACTGGCAGGTATGTATATTGAAGCAACTAAACTATTACTTTTGATAAATATATTATAGTTTTGAAGAACTAGTTGTAGAAAAATTAATATCCTGATTTGATCTTAGAAACAATAGTTATCTATAATAATTGTTATTCCACCAAATCAATTTGTTGAGAGGCCTAAAACAGATGATATGAATATGTTTGACTTAAAATAAATAAAAAAATTAAAGAAATTTATAATTAAATTATTTATTATTGGTTTCTATTTATAGTTAACTTGATAAAATACCCTAAAAGTATCATATGAAAAGGATTTAAACCAAACACATAATGGGGGCACAGAAACTTGATAAAATACAAAGACTCACACACCTTAGTCATAACCCGTGATATGGACATTTTATTTATTTTCTCTTTTCCACTTTGCCTTAGAAATTATCCTGTTTTGGATTGTTCTCAATAAAACTAACAATTAACATTAAAAAAATGTGCTTTCTTGATTCAAATGTGTGATAGCAATACAGCATATGTTGTTTTCTTTCGTATCTTGTTATATATATAAATGTTTGAATTAATATTGTGTGTATAATATATTTTTTATTCCTTTTAATATTATCTCTTTTATATATAATTGATATTATAAAAATGATATAATTTATTTGTACAATACAGGCCTGCAGTGAAATGGTTATGCCGTTTGGCAAAGGAAAAAATAGCATGTTTCAACCAAGTGCTTTTAATTTAACAAATTATATTGAAAGATGTAAAGAAGAATACGGTGTATCTCCTCGTCCTCATTGGATCTCAACTTACTACGGAGATCTTGTACTTTTTCTTCTCTTCTTAACTTTATTAATTAATTCACATATTTTCTAAATATGTTTTTTTCTTTTTATTGTTAAATAGTTTTCTCAAAGAAAGAGAAATAGTTTATACTTAAATATCATATTCAATTATAAAATCAAGGTAATAATGAGAAATTAACTTTCTTATGGTGTGACTAATGACAGAATATAACACGTGTTCTTCAAAAGTTTGGTAGTAACATAATCTTTTCCAATGGATTAAAAGACCCGTATAGCAGTGGCGGGTAAGCATCTTACAATCCAATATTAAATTTATCTTCAATTACTTTAAATAAGATAGTGATCATTTTTATATATTTCAGGATTTTGGAAGACCTATCGGAAAGTGTTGTTGCACTGACAACTATCAATGGTATGCTTTTTCTCTCTTATTTTGTTGTTTCCTTTTATGTTTTATTTTAAAGTGTGTAAATGCAATAAGTTATTAATTAAGTATATAAAACTCGGTTAAATTAGTCTTCCGTATCAAGATATTAGTGACTAAATTGAACGATTATATATATATATATATATATATATATATATATATATATATATATATATATATATATATATAATATATATATATATATTGTAGAAAATATTTCATTACAATTTTGTAAAGAGATAATAATATTTTAGAACTAAATTAATTAATGAATTATTTTATAGGTTATTTATAGAGATTTACTTTATACTTATATGTGTTGGATTGGTAAACATTGGTTTTTCAGGATCTCACTGTCTAGACCTTCGGACCTCAACACCAACTGATCCTGAATGGTTGAAACAGCAGAGAAAAAATGAAGTAGAGATAATTGAAAAATGGATTGTTGACTTTCATACAAATTCCAGTGGACCTGTGAAGTCAAACAGTGAGAGCGAGTTTCACATTACCCTTAGTGGATCTCTTCTTATGTTTGTGCTTCTTACCATGTTGGATGCATTGTAACTTGGATTGAATTTGAAGCTTGCATATGACATTTGAATTGGGTTGAAGTGGTTTGAGAAGTGTTTGGAAAATGGTATGAGTTTAAACTTGAATTTGAAATTGACATGTAATGAATGAATGTAATTTGAATTGCTAGAATTAGGTTTGAGATACGAGTTTGAACGTGTCATGAATGATGTTGATTGAATTGGGAAATGCTTGAATGAATGGTGATGAATGACTTGAATGAGTACTTTTAGAGGATATATTTTGGTATGCTTTGTCTCAAGTCCAACAGCTGATGTGATTCACCTTGTGCAGGGTTTACTTCAATTGCTGCGTGTGAAGGTTAATGGCAGGATGCGTGAGGTCCAACAATATATGGCAAAAGTCTTGTGTGGTGGCGTGGAGATTGGAAATGCATAGGCTGTTCATGAAAGTAGATTTTTTATTTGGCTCTCTTAAAAAAAACTTTGTATCTTTAGAATGAAATTGGATTTTAGATTGAGATTGTATCCTTGAATCTTGAGGTTGAGTCCACAAATTGAATTTTGGGATTAAATTGAATTGTTGGTGCTTTTGAATGGCTTGAAATGAAATTTGAATGAAGTTTGAAAAGTCTTTGAATCTTGAACATGATATGTGAAACTTGCATTGGATAGTAATTTAAATCTTGATGGATGCTTCAAAACCTTGTCATTGAACAATTAGATTTGGAACTTGTCATGAAATCTTGACTTTTGTAAATAGGACATGAAACTTGGAATATTTGGCAATGAATTTGAATTTTGGGTGACTTGGGCATGAAGATGGAATTATATCAAATTGAAACTTGGAATCATGAAACTTAGGACTTGAATTGAAATATGAAATGGACACTTGAATTAGGAGCTTGAATTTTGGTTTGGATTTACAATTGAAATTGAGATTGGTTCTTGAGTTTTGATTAGGATTGATACTTGAAAGGAAATTGAATTGGATTAAAATGGATACTTGCTGTTTCTAAAACCAGCAAGCAAGCAAGAAGAAGAAGAAGTAGCTTCACTCTCTTCAGAGCTGTGAGAACAATGGCAAAAGGGTTTTGGTTCATCTTAGTTGTTGTTTCATCACTTTTGCTTATGCTTCTTGGTTCTTGCCATGGAAGTTTTGTTGGAATCTGCTATGGAAGAAATGCCGATGACCTACCTCCACCTGATAAGGTGTCACAATTAGTTCAAGATCACAAAATCAAATATGTTAGAATCTATGATTCTAACATCCAAGTGCTGAAATCTTTCGCAAACACCGGAGTCGAACTTATGATTGGAATTCCAAATCTCGATTTGCTTCCATTCTCACAGTTCCAAACCAATGCAGACACCTGGCTCAGAAATAGCATCCTTCCTTACTATCCAGCTACGAAGATCACATACATAACTGTCGGCGCAGAAATCACGGAAAGTCCTGAAAACATTTCCGCGTTGGTTGTGCCAGCCATGACTAATGTCCTTGCAGCACTTAAGAAAGCTGGACTTCACAAGAAGATAAAAGTTTCAAGCACTCATTCCCTCGGCGTGCTGTCTCGATCGTTCCCTCCTTCAGCCGGTGCTTTCGATAGCAAACATGCTCATTTCCTGAAGCCACTGCTAGAATTTCTTGCAGAAAATCAGTCGGCTTTTATGATCGATCTGTATCCTTATTATGCATACCGTGACTCCCCGAACAAAGTGTCGTTGGACAAACATGTTTGATGCTCAGATTGACGCTATTTATTTTGAGTCGTCCTCCGAAGTTATCGATCCTAACACCGGTTTGCTTTATACAAACATGTTTGATGCTCAGATTGACGCTATTTATTTTGCATAGACGGCGTTGAATTTCATAACTATTAAAGTCATGGTAACCGAAACAGGCTGGCCTTCGAAAGGTTCGCCTAAAGAGACAGCTGCTACTCCTGATAATGCACAAACATATAATATCAATCTGATAAGACATGTTATTAATGAAACCGGTACACCTGCAAAGCCCGGAGAAGAACTAGACAACTACATTTTTTCGTTGTTTAACGAAAATAGGAAGCCGGGTTGGAATCCGAGAGAAACTGGGGGCTATTTTATCCAGACCAAACAAGTGTGTATAGCCTAGATTTCACCGGACAAAATCCTGCTGATATGACCACGGATGCAAATGGAACAAAATGGTGCATTGCTTCGAGTAAGGCGACACAAATTGATCTACAGAATTCGATAAATTGGGCTTGTGGTACTTCTGGCAACGTGGACTGCACCGCTATCCAACCAAGTCAGCCTTGTTTTCAGCCGGATAACTTAGTCTCGCACGCTTCATATGCTTTTAATATATAGCTATTATCAGCAAAACGGTGCTTCTGATGTTGCGTGTAGTTTTCGAGGGACTGGTGTAATAGTCGATAAGGATCCAACCTATGACAACTGCATTTACATGAGAACCAGAAATAATCTAACTTTGGCAAGTAATAGTACAGCAGAACACAGAAGTTTACTCGTCAATCTCTACTAGTGCTCTTCTTTTAACCTTTCTTTTCTTTCTTTTGGATCTCGAACGAGCCTAACGAGCTTTTTCGATGGCCGAAAAAGAGGCAAGCCCTTGATTGTTGAAAAGGAAGGCAAGTTGATTAATTTTTTTTACCCATTTGGAGGTATTATGCTGCTTTTGGCATGAAGCTTGTTTTATTAATGTAAATTATGCGAGATTCAACTACGTTATGTAGAGTGGGGAAATCTATCTCCTAGTTTTGTATTCCAAGTGATTGGCCAAAATAGCATGATTATATTAAAAAAAAAACATAAATTAGAATCTTCAAGTAATTGAATTTGAAAGACTTGCACTTTGAAAATGAATTGACATGAAATTTGAATTTTTTGAATGAATTTTGGAAAAGACTTGAATGGAAATTGCAAGTTGAAACTTGACATTGAATTGCCATTTGGCATGATGAGTAAAAGCCTGTAACTTGACATGAAATGAGTGAAATAAATTATGACTTGAGTTTTGTATCTTGGAATTAAGATTTGGACATGAATTTGAATCTTGAATCTTAAATTTTTTTTCGGGAAATTTGATTGAACTTGAATCTTAATTATGAAGTTGATCCTTTATGAACTTGAAAATTAAAGAGAAATGGATTATCGGAATAGGAACGTTTTGACATGAATTAGAAAGAAATTTGAAAATGGATTAGAATGAATGGATTTGGAATGACTTGGCATACTGAACTCTAGCATGAAACTTGAGTTTTGTTGTGAATTTAAAATTTTGTACTCATAACCTTGAGTCTCTATCAAGTTAAAAAGGAAGCAAATTGCTCCAATATTCAACAACCTCAACTTGATCTTGCAAGAGGATCTTGAACCAGGCATAGGTGATTTAAAGCTCCTTGAATCTTGTGTTGCCCCAAATGATCAGAAGTAAGCCAGGACTGAGCCTTAGGTTTCTTGATTCCCAAGCAACTTGTAGTAGCTCAAACCCTAATCTCCTGATGACCTCCAAATAACCAATGCTTTGAAGAGAACAAGACACATCTTTGTCAAACCAACTGCTTCATGTATCCAAGGATGATGATACCGATGAACCTATGATATGAAATGTTGGGGTGAAAAAAGAGGTTGTGAAAGTTGCCCCTATTTAAATAGCTCTATCAGATAACACGAGAGATTAAGATCCTCGTGTAATTCTGATAGAAGTTATTTAAATACAAGAATACCTAATTTGTTTGCTCCCAAATGCAGATGATAAGCTATGGTGTACTATGCTAATGCTAGGCTATGCTGGAGATATGAGACAGACTCTGTGGGGATTGCGGAGATGGATTGCGAATGAAAATTGCTAGGGATTGAATGAAGGGAGGTAAAAATGACTCACTGGGGATACTTGAGGAAAACGGTTAGTTCTAACTTCTCACGGAACAAACCAAAGATTTCTGACAAATAATGTAATGAAGAGCAAGCTCTGGGTTCGCACGGAGCAAAAAGACAGCTGACTATAAGATATAACATGAGTCACATGTTACGGTTTCTCACATAACAATTTGAAACGACTCCGGCTTCTCACAGAGTTAAAGAAAAGAATTATGGCTTCTCAGAGAATGAACAGAATGTTCCAGTATCTCACATAACGACAATGAAATGACTCCGGGTTCTCACAGAGTAAAAAAGATGATTCCAATTTCTCACAGAATAATAGCAGATGAGTTACGGGTTCTCACATAACAAACTGCAATGACTTTGGTTTCTCACAGAGTGAAGAAAATCAAATGGGCTATGGTTCTTCCTAGAACAGCGCAAATGATAGGTCATAGTTTTTCTCATAACCACGAAAAGGAGGTTCCGGTTTTACACATAACAAAATAATATCATGTTACAATTTTCCACATAACAATGGTTCCGAGTTCTCACAGAACAACGAGAGATGGGTTAAGGTTTCTCAAATAACCATGAGAAAAGGGTTTCGATTTCGTACAGAACAAAAGATACGTTAAGGCTTCTCACATAACCATAGTTCCAGATTCGCACAGAACAAAAAACAGGTTAAGGCTTCTCACATAACCATGAGGAAAAGTTCCGGATTCGCACAGAAAAAAAGATAGGCTAAATATTCTCACATAACCATGAGGAAAAGTTCCAGATTCGTACATAACGCAAATAACATTTGACAACACAACACAAAAAGATTATCTTGAAATCTAGTATGACAAAAGAGATAAACTTTGGCAAATACCATCTGAGAGGGTGCCAACAAAACTGGACCTAAAACAAAATTAACTTGACAAGAAGGTATGATATGTATGTCAAGCATGATCTATAAGGTATGAATGCATGCAATACGAAGACTGGATCATTGTGTCAAGCACAAAGGATATTGGGTGTAGAGTTGACTGTCACGTATTCCTCAACACACAGAGAAGCACCTCAATAGATGGATGTTCTGAACATGTTTATCGAGTATATCAGTTTTCATCAAAATATTATTGGAAAATGACAGGGCCAAACTCTTTTTAGGGATTATTCTCTCAGTAGTATTCTACAAGTCTTTTGAAATTTTGTGGTCTCTAGAGAAAATATTAACTTCCCTTTTAATTATTTCAATTGTCAAAGCATTTATGTATCTCAATATATTGTTATCCTTTAACTTCAAAATTATATTATAAAAAATAAATGACATTTTACAAAAATGAAAGATAAACAACACAACAAATAGAAGAGAGAATAAAAAACTGCAAATTTTATTTATAATATGGTAGCACATGAAAGTATGGCTTTATGCAGGATATTGTTAGATGTTAAATATGCTATATATTTATACTTGATACTTGGCATTTTTCATTACTTTCATGCATTATATTTATACCTTTGGTGCTTGTAATTTGTGTGCTGTTGTGCAGGAAAGTGCACTAAAAACATCAAAGATTGAAGACACAAAGAATTGTTGCAAGCTGCCAAAGAAAGTGGAAAACAACAGCAGGTTCGCTTTGCGAACCCTGGCGAAGTCCCCAGCGAATGTTCGCTTTGCGAACATTGGCGAAGCTCTCAGCGAACAAAACAGAGGGAAAATGACCCAAAATTCGCTTTGCGAATGTTTTGGCGAGTGGTTCGCTTTGTGAATGAATGGTTCACTTTGCACACTCACGAAAATTGCCAGGGGCAGTTTAACTTTCAGAGGCACTTAAGGTGCCATTTTCTTTCATTCGCTAGGTGAATGATTCATTCGCAGTGCGAATGTTGCTGATCCCAAGTGTATTATAAATAGATTTTTAGGTTTTCTTGGGATCATAACTTGATATTTTCACACCAAATCATACTTTTCTGAGTTTTGATCATCCAAGAGTGAATTTCCACATAGAGAAGCTGAAGTCACATCCGATCTCGATTATTCGACGCGGATGTTCTTTCATCTCTTCGTTAAACTTGTTATCCAAGCTACCATGAAAATGTGTAGCTAAACACTCTTGTGTTAAGGTTAGAGGTAGTTAATCTTGCTTATATGTATTTCTTTTGATCTATCGTACCCCAAATTTTGACCCGTTTTATATGATTTCTAGTGCCACTTTATTTCGGATAAATAAAATGGCACAATTGGTAGAAAGAGGGGTATAAGGGCTATAAGTGTGAGAGGTTGTGAGTTCGAATCCCACCTTCCTCACTTTTATTGTTTTATTTATTTTTTATTTACTACTAACTTTTTATATTCTTTTTTTTTTATAAAAAAATCACAAAAATATCATTTTTTTAATATTTAATTTTTAATTTTCGTATTTGTATTTGGGTTTAATGGTAGTGCACTGTTAGTGTAAAAAAGTATTACACATACATTCAATCAAAACATTTTAAAGTGCCAAATCATATAAATAATTTAAAATTTATAGGCTGACTTGGCGGGATACACGATTGTCATTGGTTGACAGTGTAAAAATAATTTACACTGTCAGTGCACCATCCCTTTTCTCTTTGTATTTAATACAATTTTAAAAATATGATTTTTTCATTAAAATCAATTTTTTATGGAAAAAATCTCAAAAAATCATAAAAATAAATAAAAATCAAATATTTTTCCTTTAACATTATTAGGATATTTCTTTTATTTAAAATATTAATTTTTTTTTATTTAAATTCACCAAGTCATGAATCCATCCAGATTCATTTGCTTGGGCTCTAAGAAATAGAGGAAAATCAGGTCAGATTAAAACCTTCCTAAACTGAAAAATTTTATTCAATGTCTGACCTAATTTTTCATCTATAAATAAACTCTGTTTTCCACATTTTAATTCACCCACAAAATTCACAATAATCAGTAAAAAAAAAGTTGTTGTTCTTCACATTGAAGAACAACAACGCTAAAAGGGGAACAGGGGTCGGAATCTTGCGCGAAGGGAAAAGAAAAATAGGGAGAGGAAAAGGAGAACGCAAGGGACGAAAAGAAAAGAGGGGAGAGGAAAGGGAGAACGCCAAGAAAAGAAGGGTGAAAAAGTACAAAAAAAGGAGGAAGCAGCTTAAATTGGTCACGGCAGTTCAGGTTAGTAAACCAAATCTCGAATACTAGATCTGATACTTGCATGTTTGATTCGTCTATATTTGTATGATTTGATTTTTGTTTGAAGGGTTTTATTTTGTGTGGTCTTAAATCTCATATATAAATAATTAACTAAAACTTTATATAACCGCATTTGATTTCAATTTTCATGCATAATTCATGAATCAGATGTTTATACATAATCTAATTAATTACGATTAGGGGGGTCATTATATAAAATTTTAATTAAGTTTGCTTAAAATAAAACTAAAAAACGTAATATCCTAATTCATAGGTTAATATCATAAGTCTATTAAAAATTATTATTAAATAAAGTAAACAGAAAAATTATTTAACCAAAATTAAATTAACACCAACAATTGTCTTTAAAAAAAATTATTTTAGTCATGATTCCAATAATAACCAAATTTCCAATGCAGTAAACAAATTGCCAATGTTTATATTTAAACTTTCTGGTGCGATGCCTCCATTTAATAAAAAATAATATCAGTCACAAAATTGAAAGCAGAATTCTCCAACTCTTAACTAAAACTCAGTAATTCAAAACCCTTCAAAAACACTTTTCCTCATCCATCGCAAGTGGCGTCCGTGTCTTACAAGTCAAAATAAACACTTGATTAATAAAAAACTTAACCTGTAATAACCAAAAAGAAATGTTTGAAACTACAACTAAACCAGAATCTAAACAATGAAAAGATTCGACACGATATTCAGGAAAAATCATATTTGAAATCAATTCCAAACTGAGTCTAAATCCAAACCGGTAACAAATCAATCAGCCAATACAGTCAAACTCTCCCACCATGGACTTCCCATCAGACTTGGGTCTTTCATATTTGGGCCTTGCGCCCTAATACTATCTGCACCCGTGTGTCACTTGGGCCAGTTAATTTTAATGCAAAATGCACCCCCTGGGTGTTATTTAATCAATTAAATTATTTACATAATTTAATTATTAATTAGGATTTTAATATTTAATTAGTATATAAAATAGGATTTTAGGAGAAAATATATATTTAAGAGTTTTAGGGTTTATTTTGGTTTTTTTTATAGGGTTTGAGAATTTTTTTCTTAATTTGATTTTATGTTGAAAATAATTTATTTATATTTTAAATAGGAATAATATTTTAGGATTTTTTTATTCATGGATTTTATTTTGGGATGACATTTTGGGAGATTTGAATTTATAAAAAAATTTGGTTTATGATTTGTTTCAAGGAAATTTTGTATTCTTTAAATTGGGTTTAAATAGGGTTTTGGGGAATAAAAATAACCAATTAAATCTATTTTATTGGTTTTCTATTTTTCTTTTTGGGATTAAAATTCTTTTATTTTTGGGATTATCTTGGTTTAATTTTTGGGAATAAAATTTTGTTATTTTTGGGATTACCTTGAGTTTGGAAATTATATTTTAAATTGGAATAATTTGGGGATCAATTTTGCTATTTTTAGCATAAGGGCATTTTGGATTTTATCATCTTTTTTTATTAAAGTCTATGGGATTTTTAGGGATTTATTTTTTTAAATAAAAGGGATGTAAAGGGTTTTGTAAGGATTTAAAACAAGGGATAAAACTCTTTGTCCGAGAGTCTAAATAAGGGATGAGATTTAGGGATAAAACTCTTAGGTTCCAAGAGTATAAATATAGGCCAAGGGATCGGGATTTAAGGGATAAAACTCTCCATCCGAGAGTATAAACAATACATGGATAAGGGATTTTTAAAGGATAGAACTCTCCATCCAAGAGTATAAACAATTGACAAGGATATAGGATAAAACTCTTCCTCCAAGAGTATAAATAAACGGATCGAAATTTAAGGGATAGAACTCCTCGTCTAGGAGTATAAATAATAGATTAAGGGATAAAACTCCTCGTCTAGGAGTATAAATAATAGATTAAGGGATAGAACTCCTTATCTGGGAGTATAAATAATAGATTAAGGGATAGAACTCCTCGTCTAGGAGTATAAATAATAGTTTAAGGGATAGAACTCCTCGTCTAGGAGTATAAATAATAGATTAAGGGATAAAACTCCTTATCCAGGAGTATAAATAATAGATTAAGGGATAAAACTCCTATCTAGGAGTATAAATAATAGATTTGGGGATAAAACTCTTTATCCAAGAGTATAAATAGTGGATTAGGTTTGGGATTAGGGTTAGGAATAAGACTAGGGGGTAGGAATAGGGGAGGTGAACTACGGTTACTCTGATCCTTCAAGATTGAAGGTACGTAGGCATAGGGTTGTAAACCCTAGCGAGTATAATAATAAAAAAATTAATATTCTTTTGTAAAATAAATGTAAAGTCAGACGACAAACAATCATACCCTAAGATCTAAGGAGGATCCCATTGAGTACAAGGAAGCGAGGGGTGCCTAACACCTTCCTCTCGCTTAACTGACTCCTGAACCTTAGGAATCTCTACCCTTAGGATTAGGATTTTAGGTTTATCATTTATTTTCCTTAATGGCGACTCGAATATTTTTTCTGGCTGCGACAGCTGGTGACTCTGCTGGGGACGCCTCCCAAAAGAGAGTCCATCATAGCCTTAGGTTTTAGGGTTCTTGTTTGTTTGTCTTGGTTGTTTACTGTTTTTGTTTTTATATTTGCGTGATTGTTGTATGTTTTATTTTGTTATTTATTATATGTTATTCATATTTATTATATTGTCATTATGCATTGGATTGGGGCATTGTTATGTGTGAAGTTAAAACCCAAGCTTGGAGGATACCCTAAGTTAGGACGTGGAACGGAAATGTTAATGGAAGGGATGTAACATCCCGGCTATGCATTGATGCCACACTCAGATAGACCCTCCAAAGTTATCTTCCTGGTAAGGCTAGCCCTTAACATAGTTGATAATTTTGGATGTGGTCCAAGATTCTGAGGACCTTTAGAAAACCCTATCAACTCATGGTGACCCTAAGTATTCAACCCTCAAGGGTCGTTACTAGGGTCTTCCTAGATGAGACTTATCCCAAAGGTTTACCGTAGGAAGGCTTGATCCTTCTCATGGTAAAACAAGGATATAGTCCGTAAATTCTAGGGCCGTTATGCTATCCAAAACTATATATCCTACATGTGAGGGGATTGGGTAAATAAGACTTAGATCTAAACTATTGTAGGGAGCCTACATAGTTAGGGTCATGCTTGCATTTTCACCTTACCCTAACCAAATAAAAACACTTGATAAAAAAAAACAAAAATGTCCATGTCATCATGCATTTAAAAACATTTTTTTGCATATATGCATTTTTGTGGGGAATTTCAAGATGTGTTGTAGGTACATTGGAAAGATGGATTCAAACAAAAGGGCTACCCTACCCATCAGAATGCTAAGTGCTGATTTACAAAGTCTCAAAGACCTTTAAGACTTAATGCCAAAATCTGCTCAAATGATGTTTATACACAAGTATGGAAGGGTCCTCGATCTCTTAGGGATCCCTATGAAGGTAGAGGCCATAATTGCTTTTGGATAATTCCATGATCCTCCTCTATGTGACTTCCTCTTCAAGGATTTTCAACTAGCTCCTACGCTGGAACAATTTGGACTATACTTGGATTTACAAGGAGAGGGAAAAACCTTACAAGGGTATGGGGGCAAGGAAAAATAAATAAAAAAGGTCAGGCCTAAAGACTTAGCTGTACCTGTTGAATATCTATTATCTCACCACAAGGAGGATATGGAAGTGCAAGGGCTCAAGAAAGGATACTTGGAGGAGTTTAAGGCTCATTTGAAGAAGGCATTGGGGGCATCTATTTGGTTTACGCTTTCTTAGGTTCAGGAGTTTTTATTTTGGATTATTGTTTTGGGTTATTCCCAAGGAATTATTTTTATTCTTCTAAGTTTGGAAGTCATTTTGGATTTGGAATTGGCTAATGGATTTGAATTTTATAAAGTATTTTTTACTCTATGTGTATGGGTTTCATCCTTTGAATATATTCATCTCTAACTACAATGGATTTTGGAATTCCCCCCAAATAAATTTTTAAAATTATTTAGCATACATCATGTATATTCATACATCCATGCATCAACATGCATTCAAAAAAGAAGATAAAAGGAATAAATAACAAAATAATTTCCTTTTACAAACTCTGTCTCAGGGTCATTGAGCATAACAATCTGACTTCCCGACCTCGCACTCGAGCGTACCAAAGGGAAGCTATGGATTAATTGGAGAAGGATCTGGTCACTCTAAGAGGAGAAATGAATACTATCAAGGAGAACGTGGAAGGTATGAAAAGCCAGATTGATCAACTGACACTTGCCATCCAGAATTTGATAGCCAGAGGAACCGAGTCAAGTCGTCAAAGGAAGGTTCCTACTCCTACCCCCCATGTTGAAGACAATAACCCCCTACTAGGGTTTGTCCATGATCTGGAACGTGAGGAGACCGAAACTGCTAAGCACAAAACTGTTGGCCAACCTCTCGAGGGAACCGTCTCTCAACCTATTTCCTATGGGGCACCTCGTACTACTCACATACCTATTCCACGTGAGAATTAAGCAGATTGGAACCCCCAATACGAGGGTGAAAATCCAAGTCAAATGGCCCTCGAAAGTAAAGGAACCACTGTTATGGGAAGGAGAGGGATTGATGATAAGTACAAAGCGCTGGAGGAAAGGTTGAAGGTCATGGAGGGATTCAATATTTTTGGAGTGGATGCTTTGGAAATATGTCTGGTGCCCGATGTGGTCATACCTCCCAAGTTTAAGACACCTGACTTCGAGAAGTATAAAGGGGTTAGTTGTCCTAAAAACCAAATCCGGATGTTCGCCCGAAAGATGGGCGCCCAAGCTACTAATGAGAAGTTGATGATACACACTTTCCAAGACAACCTTAGTGGGGCGTCCTTAGACTGGTACATGCAATTGGAGATGACCCATATTAAGACTTGGGAAGACCTTGCAAGCGCCTTTCTGAAGCAATACCAATACAACGTGGACATGGCTCCTAACCGTACGCATTTGCAGAACATGTCTCAAAAAGGGAATGAGTCCTTCAAAGAATATGCCCAAAGATAGAGGGAACTAGCTTCTCGTGTGCAACCTCCATTATTGGAAAGTGAACTTGTGGATATGTTTATGGATACCTTACAAGGAATGTACTACAAAAAGATGATTGAGGCAGTCTCAACAGGATTTACTGATTTGGTTATCATTGGAGGGAGGATTGAGAACGGTTTAAACACAAGAAAGATTGGGCAGTCATCCCCCGATCAACATAACAATAAAAGGTATACCGGAAACCACTCAAAGAAAAACGATGTCAGTGTTGTAGACCCTGAAGGTCTATATCTGGGAGATAATGCATTACTGGGGCACATTGGGGCAACAATCAGTGCCATGGAAGGGGTGGAAGATGAATTCCTTATTAAGAAGGGAGACATAACAAACTGGGGCAAACAATGGGAGTCACCTGAGGAGAAAGGTTTGTTCGGGCTGGGTTACAAACTGGTTAATGAAGGGATAAAAGATAATTCCATAGTGTGGGATTCGGGATTGAGGATCATATGGCCTTAATAGAAGAGGAAGAAAAAGGAATGCCTAATTTGGTGTGTCATTGCTCACCGGATACAATCCTCAACAATTGGAAGGCCATCGGGATTCCTGAGATGATTTCTGTTTCGAAGTAATTTACCTTTTTTATTAAAAATAATAATAAGTCCCTTGCTATGCCCAAGGCAAGCGGACAAAGCTTTGTAGGGCCACGTTTTATTTCATTGGATTATTTCTATCAATAAAATTGAATTTTGTTTTCAATCAAGATCTTTTTCTTTCATTTTCCGTTTGTTTAAAATGGCAATATACATTCTTTCAGTATTTTCATTCCCATCAATTAAAAAAAAGGATATTAATAAAAAAAAAACTTCCTCGTGCAAATCTGAAAATGAACCTATTAAAAATGACACCGCTATAATCTCGAATGACTTTGAATTACCGATTAACCAAGCGAAAGAGGGTGATGAGGACGAGTGTGAGCTTCCCGAAAAGTTAGCCAGACTGTTGGGGCAAGAGGACAAGGAAATACAACCTCATCAGGAACCAGTGGATGTGATCAATCTGGGAACTGAGGAAGATAGGAACGAGGTCAAAGTCGGTGCTTCTCCGAACAAGGATAAAGGAAAGGTTGATGGAGCTATTGCAAGGATACACAGACGTGTTTGCATGATCATACCAAGATATGCCGAGACTTGATATAAGCATCGTCGAGCACAAATTACCTCCAACTAGAATGCACGCCAATCAAGCAAAAGCTGAGGTGGACTAGACTAGACATGATCAGGATAAAAGTCAAGAAACAATTTGACTTTTTATCACAAGGTAACGCCTGTTGTGTTAAAGAACGTAGGAGTAACTTATTAAAGGACTATGGTAATATGGTGCATAAGGATGATATGATTACCAAGTCACAAAAGAAGAAGATCACATAACTAACTTGCAAAAGTTGTTGGATCAGTTAAGGAAATTCAAGTTACGACTAAATCCTACAAGGTGTACTTACGGTACAATATTAGGGTCCATGGTCAGTCAAAGGGGAATAAAGGACAAAGTGAAAACCATTCAATGGATGCCAGCTCCAAGGACAAAAAGGAAGTTCGTGGATTTTTGGGGTGATTAAATTATATTACGAGGTTCATCTCACACCTTACAACTACTTGTGAGCCAATCTTTGAATTACTCAGAAAAGGATCAAGTCATTGAATGGAATGAAGATTGTCAAAAGGATTTCAATTGGATCAAGAAATATTTGCAAAAGCCACCTATATTGGTGCCACCAGTCCCAAGGAGACCACTCATAATGTACTTAACAATACTTGAGAATTCAATGGGTTGTGAACTAGGGAAACATGAAGTATCAGGGAGAATAGCTAGGTGGCATATGTTTTTAACTAAATGTGACATCCAATACGTCACTCCAAAGGCTATTAAAGGAAGTACACTAGCAAGTCGTCTCGTTCACAAACCAGTTGACGACTATCAAACTCATGTAGATGGACTTCCCAGACAAAGAGGTCATGGTTATAAAGGATTGTGAAACTTCGGACTCCTATGAAGGACCTGGACCTGGATCTCGATGAAAACTTATATTTGCTTAAGGATATGGGCTTCAAAGAGGGGCTATCAATCGGAGTAAAAATTCATCATTTAGGATCATAAAGGAAGCCAAACTGGATAAGGCAGAACGGCTGCAAACTAGACTCGATCAGCTAAACCTCGTATAAGGGAAACGTGTGGTTGTGGGCAATTATATCAACAGGGAATTAAGAGAGCGTTCGACAAGAAAATTCGTCCTCGCCTACTCGAAGAGGGAGACTTGGTGTTAAGGAAAATACTACCCATCCATAAGGACCACCGTGGCAAATGGACCCCACACTATGAAGGACCATGTGTCGTGAAGAGTGCCTCCTCTGGCGGAGCACTAATATCAACAACCATGGATGGAGCAGATTTACCACGACCGGTGAACTTCGATTCGGTATAAAAAATGATATGCCTAGAAAAAGAGGATAAATTCCCGTTAAGTCGAAAACCCTAAAGGGCGACTTAGGCAAAAATTAGGGCGTCCCGGTGGATTGAAAACTCGAAAGAGCAATCCAGGCAAAAATTAGGGACTTGAATAAAAAATGATACCCGACAAGTCGAAAACCCTAAAGGGCGGCTTAGTCGAAAAAAAATGGTATATCATCCTGGTGGACTAAGACTCTAAAAAAAGCGGTCCAGGAAAAAGTTAGGGATATCCAAAAGGCATATGACTGAAAACACTCAAGTCACCCCGTAACAGGAATTCAGAAGGGAGCGATCATTCCAGCTGTCATCTTCCGAAGCGAAGTGCCGTGATCTTGGAGACTTAGGGATATTAGCTGGTGTTACATTTAATAGGGACATAAATAAATTTGTTTTCTTATTGCCATTTTACATCTTTTCTGGATTTATGGTAATATCTCCTTATGGGAATTACCCTCCTTACGTATTATTGCCCATTTTCGGGCCAATTCTCAATAAAATTTGCTTTTCAAATATATTTCTTTGCCTCCTAAATTATTCCGCTTGATTACAAGGTGTCGATTAATTGTGAAATAATGCACTGAAATATTAGGTATAAATAAAAGCTTTGAAAAGGTAAAATGGATTTTACTTCGGTTTTTGGAATCATCAAAGGGATCATATTCTTCCAAAGCATGATATAGGGTCTATGCACTGACAGGAATATACGTTACAATCTAACCAACATGGGAGATTCTTTAACGGCATGTTACATATTAAACAGGAATAAAGGGTATCATGGCTTACTATAATTATCAAAGTCTCAAGGGTCAGGGAGTCAGAACGGTATGAAAAGTATTATTTCAGACAAATACATGCATTGCATATCATAAAAGAGGTGTTAGCCCAAATAATGCATCATACATAAGAACACGCATACATGCACTCATATACGCAAACATGCATACATGCATAGGGTTCATAATCACCATTAAGGATTTAATTCTCGACTATATCGCGAAAACAACACTTCAGTAAAGGATTTTTCAGGATTATCATCTATCAGTGAGTAGGTCTTCACCGTACACTTAAGCAACTTATCGCACCCACGGAGGGTGCGCCATCAGACATATCAGGGTTACTATTAGGAGTTGTACTAAAGGATTGTCTCAAGAAGGTTTATTAAAAAAAGGAAAGGGGTTCTATCGGATTTTTATCCAAGGGATTTATCAAGGGGTTCTACCAGTTTTTTTCTAAGGGATTTATCAAGGGGTTTTGATCAGGATTTTTAAAAGGGGTTCCATCCCGGGGTTTCATCAAGAGTGAACAGGATATCACTAAAGTTCTACGTGATTCCAATAATATGATCGGATGATCATAGGAATCAAAGACAAGATCCACCCGAAAGGGCCGAAACGGATTATCAGGGATTATCTAAGGGGTTCCACCGGGTTTTACAACCTCGTCAAGGTTTATTAGGGGTTCCACCGAGAAGCGTTACAGGGGTTCTATCAAATTCAGGATTTCATCAGGGTTCTATAAGGGTTTATTACTACGGAATCGGAAGATTGTCATAATCTTACTTAACTTCTGTATTCAGGGATATTGCATAAGGGATAATGGGATATTAACGGAGCATCAGAGATTGGTCCACACGGATTCTAAACCTATTAACTCCGCGGTCAAAATTAGGGTTCCGCTTTATATTTAATCATCTCCTCCTCGCGAAGATAATGACTCACAGTCATCATCATCTCAATTTGAAGCTGATTAAATAGGGGCAGCTGTCGTACCCCAAATTTTGACCCATTTTATATGATTTCTAGTGCCACTTTATTTCGGATAAGTAAAATGGCACAATTGGTAGAAAGAGGGGTATAAGGGCTATAAGTGTGAGAGGTTGTGAGTTCGAATCCCACCTTCCTCACTTTTATTGTTTTATTTATTTTTTCTTTACTACTAACTTTTTATATTCTTTTATTTTATAAAAAAATCACAAAAATATTATTTTTTTAATATTTAATTTTTAATATTCGTATTTGTATTTAATGCAATTTTAAAAATATGATTTTTTCATTAAAATCAATTTTTTATGGAAAAAATCTCAAAAAATCATAAAAATAAATAAAAATCAAATCTTTGTTCCTTTAACATTATTAGGATATTTCTTTTATTTAAAATATTAATTTTATTTATTTAAATTCACAAAGCCATGAATCCATCTAGATTCATTTGCTTGGGCTCCAAGAAATAGAGGAAAATTAGGTTAGATTAAAACCTTTCTAAACTGAAAAATTTTATTCAATGTCTGACCTAATTTTTTATTTATAAATAGACTTTGTTTTCCACATTTTAATTCACCCACAAAATTCACAATAATCAGTAAAAAAAAGTTGTTGTTCTTCAAATTGAAGAACAACAACACTAAAAGGGGAAAAGGGGTCGGAATCTTGCGCGAATGGAAAAGAAAAATAGGGAGAGGAAAAGGAGAACGCAAGGGACGAAAAGAAAAGAAGGGAGAGGAAAGGGAGAACGCCAAGAAAAGAAGGGAGAAAAAGTACGAAAAAATGAGGAAACAACTCAAATTGGTCACGGCAGTTCAGGTTAGTAAACCGAATCTCGAATACTAGATCTGATATTTGCATGTTTGATTTGTCTATATTTGTGTGATTTGATTTTTGTTTGAAGGGTTTTATTTTGTGTGGTCTTAAATCTCATAAATAAATAATTAACTAAAACTTTATATAACCGCATTTGATTTCAATTTTCATGCATAATTCATGAATCGGATGTTTATACATAATCTAATTAATTACGATTAGGGGGGTCATTATATAAAATTTTAATTAAGTTTGCTTAAAATAAAATAAAAAAACGTAATATCCTAATTCATAGGTTAGTATCATAAGTCTATTAAAAATTATTATTAAATAAAGTAAACAGAAAAATTATTTAACCAAAATTAAATTAACACCAATAATTGTCTTTAAAAAAAGGGTTAAATATGTATAAGGTCCCTACAAATATCCCAACATTCTGGTTTGGTCCCTCCAAAATTTTCCTTCAAACAATGGTCCTCTGAAAGTTTTCCGTCCCTAACTTTAGTCCCTCCCGTTAGTTTCCACTAACGGTGGCTTATGTGGCATGACATGTGGAAATTTTTTTAGGACGTGGCTTACATGTGGCAATGCCAACGTGGCAAAAATTGCTGACATGTATGCCACGTGACAATTGTTTCAATTTTAATATTTTTTTTATATAAAAATCATATTTGAACTCAGAAATTGTAGCTAATCTGCAGCTACTTCCTAGCTAATTCCTAGTTAATCTCTAGTTAATTTAAACACACCATTTTTTTATGTGTTGCAAAAACATAATACCACTTATAATTATCTAACATAGTTTTATTGTCATCTTATAACATTGATCAATAGTAAAGTGATAGCATAAAATGAAGATGGACCGTTACAAGTTATAGCAAAAACAACTATCTTGCTTCTTGAAAAGTAAACATGAAGAAACAGTCACAAAACCAAAGCTTCTCATAGATTAGCAGCAGCAGAATATGCTATTCCAAACGGCAAACCATGCAGTAAATGCTATTCCAAATGGCAGACCATGTAGTTTGATCGAAGGCAACTTTGACAGGTACTACCCACCATTCTTTATAAGGAAATAGCTCCTGGATAAATGAGAAGCCACTTAGCATGTCAGCATAAGCTACATATGCACTCATTATATTTCACATGCAACCATAGAAAAATAAAGAGTTCCGTTGTTGGTCTACTTAGCAGCGGAATATCCGGCTACGCCATTAATCATAGCGACATTGGAGGATATTGTACAGTAAACTTGCCTATAGTTAAATACAGAAGAAGTTAAGAATTGCTTCTGCGTTGGATGGAGCTTAACTCTTTCACCACCGTCTTCCGCACTCATGAAGTAAGTAAAACACCTGCAATATAACATATCTTTTCATATTGAATCATCACTGATGCTTGTTCTGCAAGCAGGGAAACAAACCATCATGCAACAACTAGTTTTACTCAAACAATCAAACTCTGTCGCACTTCGCGCGCACCACAAAATTATACACAGCATGGAAATTTTACAGAATTCAACTAGTGAAAGTGATCTGAAGTTCCATTATCCTTACTCAAATGTTTTTAACTAAGCAATCTTGCACTTCTTGACTTAGACCAGGTACCTCTAATCAATGCATGCCACCATAATGTCTCTTTCTGCCAGCTGTAGTCCTAAAAGGTAGCCCCATGCTTTATACCTGAATCAAAATCCAACAAAAATTAATTTATATTAAATGATAATAGATAGATGAACATAGGTATAAATGCATATACACAACTAAGTTATTGTCACGTTATGGTGCTTCAAAGCAATTACTTTTGGTATGAGAAAGTGCGAAACAACTTAAACTCATTGTTACATCAACGAAATCCCTTAAGTCTGTTAGAATTTTCAAAATTCAATTTCAACCACCAGACGTGGTACACTTAATTGAAGAAGCTATACAATCACAAGCAGATAAATTATGTTGTCTCGTATACACCTAAGACTACTATTGTATGTTTTAAATTGACATGTATAACATGTAGTTATAATATTTTCAAGTAAAGCACAAACAACATTCCTTGCCACTTTTTTAAGGTACATGGCATTTCCAACAACATAGGAATCATTGCACTATAGCTTGTGGAATACTAACAAGGTTGCTATTTGTACAAACCCAATATGGAATACTAAATATAACTTTCAAAACATGTATAAATATGGAATACTAACCAAGTTTATCAACCAAAGAACCAGTGCTTACGCTCCCAATAAACGCGTCCCTCAATGAACGAGTTTCCCTGAAAACCAAGTTCTTGCTCAATTGAAATAATAGGACCATTCATGACCCTGCAAAAAAAAAAAAAGCAATCCAGTTTCAAACCGTTCACAAAAAGCTATAAAATCAAACCGGCCCTTAATCGAACCAGTAAAAGTTGTTCATCACATCTAACTAAGTTAAGGCATGGCAATAATAATCTGGGGGTTTTCTTCTGTTTCAAAAATTCATTATTTGCCAAATTCAAACTGAGGACCCCTATCTTGGCCTTGTTAGTAACAACAAATATTGTTCAAAGCCACAAAGTCAACAACAGTGTTGCCAAGAGACAACTTTCATCCATAACTTTACGAAAATCATCATAATCATCTTTTAAAGCAACTTTTACTGATTTCAAAAAGTTTGAATCCAAAAATTAAATATTCATGCCATTCAAACAAGCTCTTCAATTTTGCTTTGGCAACAGTTATATGAATTATTTTAAATCCGTAATCTCCTAAGACTTTCATAAATTAATCATACCTTTTTATGTTAGGTTGAAATGCAACTCTTGCTGCCATTAGAAACCCTAATGTCTTCTCTCTTCGAGATTTCTGCATTGAGAATGAAAGGAGTTTGGGGTTAGAGTGAGTGGAGATGATCGCTGAGGACACAAAATCAAAGGTGTTCATCATTCTTGAAAACTGAAAGCATAATCGTAAAAACGAACGGGAGGTACCTCCAATTGGGGAAGAAAATTATAAACATAAGAGAGAGAAAGAGAGGTAGCCTCCAATTGAGGAAGAAAAAAAAATTATTTTATCTGACGTGGTAAAATAATTTTTATTTTATTTTAATAGTCGACGTGGCAAAACAATAATACACACATGACATGCCACATAAGCCACTGTTAGTGGAAACTAACGGGAGGGACTAAAGTTAGGGACGGAAAATTTTCAGAGGACCATTGTTTGAAGGAAAATTTTGGAGGGACCAAACCAAAAAGTTGGGATATTTATAGGGACTTTATACATATTTAACCCTTAAAAAAAATTGTTTTAGTCATGATTCCAATAGTAACCAAATTTCCAATGCAGTAAAAATTGCCAATGTTTATATTTAAACTTTCTGGTGCGATGCCTCCATTGAATTAAAAATAATACCAGTCACAAAATTGAAAGCAGAATTCTCCAACTCTTAACTAAAACTCAGTAATTCAAAATCCTTCAAAAACACTTTTCCTCAGCCATCGCAAGTGGCGTCCGTGTCCTACAAGTCAAAATAAACACTTGATTAATAAAAAACTTAACATGTAATAACCAAAAAGAAATGTTTGAAACTGCAACTAAACCATAATCTAAACAATGAAAAGATTCGACACGATATTCAGGAAAAATCATATTTGAAATCAATTCCAAACTGAGTCTAAATCCAAACCGGTAACAAATCAATCATCCAATACAGTCAAACTCTCCCACCATGGACTTCCCATCAGACTTGGGTCTTTGGTATTTGGGCCTTGCGCCCTAATACTATCTGCACCCTTGTGTCACTTGGGCCAGTTAATTTTAATGCAAAATGTACCCCCTGGGTGTTATTTAATCAATTAAATTATTTACATAATTTAATTATTAATTAGGATTTTAATATTTAATTAGGATATAAAATAGGATTTTAGGAGAAAATATATATTTAAGAGTTTTAGGGTTTATTTTGGTTTTTTTTATAGCGTTTGGGAATTTTTTTCTTAATGTTGGTTTTATGTTGAAAATAATTTATTTATATTTTAAATAAGAATAATTTTTTAGGATTTTTTATTCATGGGTTTTATTTTGGGATGACTTTTTGGAAGATTTGAATTTATAAAAAAATAAGGTTTATGATTTGTTTCAAGGAAATTCTGTATTCTTTAAATTGGGTTTAAATAGGGTTTTGGGGAATAAAAATAACCAATTAAATCTATTTTATTGGTTTTCTATTTTTCTTTTTGATTCTTTTATTTTTGGGATTATCCTGGTTTAATTTTTGGGATTAAAATTCTGTTATTTTTGAGATTACCTTGAGTTTGGAAATTAATTTTTAAATTGGAATAATTTGGGGATTAATTTTGCTATTTTTAGCATAAGGGCATTTTGGATTTTATTATCTTTTTTTTATTAAATTCTATGGGATTTTTAGGGATTTATTTTTTTAAATAAAAGGGATGTAAAGGGTTTTGTAAGGATTTAAAACAAGGGATAAAACTCTTTGTTCGAGAGTCTAAATAAGGGATGAGATTTAGGGATAAAACTCTTAGGTTCCAAGAGTATAAATATAGGCCAAGGGATCGGGATTTAAGGGATAAAACTCTCCATCCGAGAGTATAAACAATGGATAAGGGATTTTTAAGGGATAGAACTCTCCATCCGAGAGTATAAATAATGGACAAGGATATGGGATAAAACTCTTTCTCCGAGAGTATAAATAAACGGATCGGGATTTAAGGGATAGAACTCCTCGTCTAGGAGTATAAATAATAGATTAAGGGATAGAACTCCTCGTTTAGGAGTATAAATAATAGATTAAGGGATAGAACTCCTCGTCTAGGAGTATAAATAATAGATTAAGGGATGAAACTCATTATCTAGGAGTATAAATAATAGATAAAGGGATAGAACTCCTCGTCTAGAAGTATAAATAATAGATTAAGGGATAGAACTCCCCTTTTAGGAGTATAAATAATAGATTAAGGGATAGAACTCCTTATCTAGGAGTATAAATAATAGATTAAGGGATATAACTCCTATCTAGGAGTATAAATAATAGATTTGGGGATAAAACTCTTTATCCAAGAGTATAAATAGTGGATTAGGTTTGGGATTAGGGTTAGGAATAGGAATAGGGGGTAGGAATAGGGGAGGTGAACTACGGTTACTCTGATCCTTCAAGATTGAAGGTACGTAGGCATAGGGTTGTAAACCCTAGCGAATATAATAATAAAAAACTTAAGATTCTTTTGTAAAATAAATGAAAAGTCAGACGACAAACAAACATACCCTAAGATCTAAGGAGGATCCCATTGAGTACAATGGAAGCGAGGGGTGCCTATCACCTTCCTCTTGCTTAATTGACTCCCGAACCGTAGGAATCTCTACCCTTAGGATTATGATTTTAGGTTTATCATTTATTTTCCTTAAAAAAGTATGATGGCGACTCGAATATTTTTGCCGGCCGCGACATGATCTTTTGTATATGAATAAGGTTGATGATCAATATATGATGAAGTTGTTTGTTCTTATTGATGTATTTGTGGTTTGAATCACTCTAGACATAGATTTTCCAAATCTTGACCTAATATCTTCATCTCTTAAAACCAAACTCTAGACATAGATTTGGGGTTTAATATTCGCTTTGTATTGATCTTAATGGTTGTTGTTTCGATTGTTAGCGTGAGACATCATCTAACAGTATAAACAACGATACTCATAAATTTGCTTTAGACATAAAATTATTCGAGAGGATACGCGATTGTATTGGTCAGAACTAAGGTCATATGCTTGATTAATCGGATGTGTATGAAAAGGATTAGCGAAATCTAATCTTGACATGCTTTTATAAAACTTACAACATCTTTGTTATAGTTTACTTCTTTGCTACCAAAATTGACGTTACAAAACAAAGAACAATTTGAAAACCCCTTACTTAAAACGTTTCGACTATTGAATGACAAGCATCAAAATATCGTACAATCCCTGCGGATACAGTAAAAACACCCCCCGAAATACTGTTTCAACAAAATGGCGCTGTTGCCGGGGATTGTTGTTTGATATTACAAGCATTGCAATAGTTGTTTTGTTTTAAGATTGTTAACTTTTTCTTGAGCTTATTGATTTGTTTGGTTTAGTGTGCAGACTCCGTTTTATGCGAGGGAAGCTACCCGTAGAACAACTTCTTTTTTATTCTAAAATCGAAAGAACTGTGCGTAGGTTAAATAGAAGAACAAGGCGGAGGAGGCAACTTGCCAAAGAAAGACGAGAGTGAGACGAAAGTTCAACTTCGACGCAAATACCACAGTTACTGCCAACTATGGCTTCACCACCACCACCTGCTTCAAGACCTTGTACAAATAGTCTGAGACACACTACACAATTTTTGCGCAATGCTCAGAACGATCGACATTCAGAAATGAAAACTGGTATCCTCTCGCTTCTATATCAGAGTCCTTTCACTGGTAGTGATCATGAGGATCCTTTTACACACTTGACTAAGTTCTATGAGATTGCGGGAGCAACTGGTGCACCCGATGCTGAAGAAGAATCTTTGTTTAAGAGACTATTCCCACATTCCCTCATTGGGAAGGCCTAGGAATGGTATCTTGACCAATCTACGACAATCATGACGGACTGGAACGTACTTGAGGAAAAGTTTTTGGAACGATTTTTCCCACACAATCGCTTCATGGAGGCTAAAACAGCAATTGCAGTTTTCACTCAGGGTGGAAATGAATATCTCAACGAAGCTTGGGAGAGATTCAAATCGATGTTGAGAAAGTGTAAAGGGCATGGTTTCGATGAGCTTTCTCAAATTCATATTTTCCGAAATGGTCTTCAATTATGCATAAAACATTGTTTGATGCCACCGCGGGTGGATCCTTAATGAGCAAAAGTGCCGAAGAAGCCATTGCCATCATTGACAAAATGGCTTTAAATGACCATCAGGGGAACCATAACCGTGGCCCTTCGTAAAAGAAAGCGGGACTGCTTGATTTGGGAACTAATAACGCAATTCTTGTACAAAACAAACTGTTATCACAACAAGTGGAGTTGTTGACACAACAAATGGCAAAACTTCCACAACAAATAAAAGAGATGCATGAAGTTCCCAACAAAAACCAAATAATAGCTAGTTGTGAGCTTTGTAGAGGAGATCACCATATCGGGTATTGTCCTCCAGTAGTGGAAGAGGTACATTATGCTGGATACCAAAATCAAGGATACCAACCTCGACCTCCTTACCAACAAGGCAACATGTAGCGCGATTTTTGTGGTCCTGAGTCACGATCGCTTGGGCACTACAGTTCGATTCATTTTTATCCTATTGAGCTGATTAAGGAAGGAAAATAGACGTCTCCAATTAACCCTGCTTGCATACTGAGTTTGAATAGCGGTCTGTTAGGTTACAGATGCTTTGTGGATGTGGGGCCCAATCTTCAGTTATTTTGTTAAGAACATAGTGTCTGGATTATTTGTGAGGTTTTTGGTAATGTGTTTAGATTTACTGCTTTGGGTTGATTTGGTGGAGATACTAGGTTTTGGGTTTTTGATTAGTATGCTCGCTAAGATTTTTTTCAATCTTATGCCTACGTATTCCCGTTTGATGAAACAGGGAAATCAGAGCGATCGTAGTTCCTCCTATTCTATGGGAGGAAAAGAGGTTGTTTTGGTGTCTTGTTCAAAGCCCAAGACATGAAGCTAAAGGTGATTTGTATCTTGTTCAAAGCCCAAGATGTGAAGCTAAAGGGTTTATGGATGAGAGAGAATTTGTCGTCTCTAAAGGGGGATATTTGGTCTGTTTATCACAACTGTCGGGTGACTGATTATAAAGGAGAATTACTTTAACTGAGATATATGAATCCAGCAATGCCATAATTTCCTTTATAGGGGACTTTTAACCTGAAGGAGAAGACTTTAACTCAGTTTAAAGCAATGCTATCTTTCCTTAGGAATTTCTCATGATAAAAGAGGGTCAGTGGCGTGGATGTAAATAATCCAGAGGCTTGCCACTTACAGCAATTAGATGGGGGGGGGGGGGAAGGAGTTGTTGATGTTTGTATCCTGTGAGCAAGGCACAAATTTGGATGCTAAAAGGTTGATTGACTTAACCGGGGTTTTCTTTATACAAAGCCTAAGAGGAGGCTAGTGACCCAACAAGAGGGTGCTAACAAGTGACTGACTCAAAAAGATAGTGCTTTTATGTGTCTTGGACGAAGCACAAGACGGAGGCTAAAAGGGAAGTGACTCAACAAGAGAGTCTGTTTGATAGTGATTGACTCAACAAGAGAGTCTTTTATACTCAACAAGAGAGTGTTTTAAGCCTGAGATGGAGGCTAAAAGTGGTTGACTCAATAAGAGAGTCTTTTATACTCAACAAGAGAGTGATTTCTATCTCGTACGAAGCCCGAGATGGAGGTTAAAAGTGGTTGACTCAACAAGAGAGTCTTTTATACTCAACAAAAGAGTGTTAAAAGGTTAGCTCTGCTGGGGAGAATCATTTGTACAAAGCCCAAGAGGAGGCTACTTATGCTGGTGACTGTTTCAGTTTAGTGACAGGTCCGGTATGTTGGATAAAAGAGAAAATCAGTTCTTATAAAAGGAAAGATTAAAGGTATGGTTGTGCCTTGGCACTGATCAGAGGATCAGGGTTATTTCATTTTCTTTAAGGAAATGGGAAATCCAAAGGGTACTGAGATTGTCCAAGTCTACTGGTGTTCTGAGAAATCGATTCTCAGATAGTGAATGATCTTTGTATGACGCCCAAGAAAAGGCTGGTATGTTAAGGGATGAAGGTCAACCCATTAACTAGTCTGACACTTGACTCAGAAAGACAGCTCTAGCAAATTGATGACTAGGTTCTGTTCCTATACCTGTAGAGGTCTCTGGGTCCTTGTACTAAGCTCAAGAGAAGGCATGAGAGCTTTTAAGAAGCCGAATGGTCCTTGTACAACGCCCAAGAGAAGGCGGGGATGCTTTTAAGAAGCCTGTGGGTTCCTAAACCCCGAGAAGTTCAAGACATGACATTCACCGAGAATAGATCAAGCCAGGAAAGTCCGAGAATTTGGAAGAAACTCAAGAAATGCCATTCACGGAGAAAAGATCATCTCTGGGGAGTTAGAGTTTCTTTGACAATGTCTAAGGGTGACAGTCTGAGAAAAGGTTCACCGAGAATGCTGCCTTTCACGTCCCCCTATTCTTTAGCCCCAAGAGGAGGGAAGACTGTGTCTGGTAATCCTATGGGGATCTAGTTTTGTTTGTATTTAAGAGTGACCAACATGGCTTTACCTAGTGCTAGACGTAGTTGCCGGGGAAAACTCTAAATAACTATACTAGTATTACACAGTTGATATTTGACAAGTATATAAAAGTTTGTGAAAGAAGACTTACAGTGAGCAGCCCCACAATACAATTATATATATATGAAAACGGATAAAGAAAGTGGATAAACACTTACTCGGTTGTAGAGCTTCCATGCTGTTTTGTTAGTTGTTCAAGAAAGGTTTGATTACAGTATTATATTCCAAATCAAAGGGGAAAGTGCTTTGAAAAGATTGTTGGGGCTTACAGCTCAAGGAGAGGCCCAAGGTTTTATCAGTGATTGCACTGTTCTTTTGAAATTGTATAGGGACTTATACAAGTGACTGAGGCCCAAAAAGGTTTTTGGTACAAAGGGATGGGTCTTACACTCTCTCAAGAGGCCCAAAGGGTTTAAAGAAAAGGAATGGGGCTTCTAACACGAGGGTAGGCCCAAAGGGTTTTGTTTGAAAAATGACGATCGCGCCGAGATTTCTTTAACGTACTGGGTCTTATACAATACATTGACGCCCAAAAAGGTTTTATCTACAAGGGATGGGTCTTACACTCTATTAGAGTCCCAAAGGTTTATTTTTGTATAAGTGGTGGGGCTTACAGCTCAAGGAGAGGCCCAAAGGTTTTTGTTAAAAAGACGACGATCGCGCCGAACTTTTTGATGGTGTCGGGACTTATACAATACACTGAGGCCTAAAAAGGTTTGTATTTACAAAGGATTGGATCTTACACTCTACCAAGAGGCCCAAAGAGTTTTGAAAATGATTGATGAGGTTTGAAATCAAAGAAACCCTAATTTTCTTTCCCTTTAAAAGTAAATATTTAAAGAAAATCAATACAATGATAAAAATACCAAATGAGTTTGAATAAACCACTTGTGATTTTTGTTTAAGGTTTGAAAAATGAGGTTTTAATCACAAGATGAATTAAAACTCATTTGGTTTTGATTTTCAAGGTAAATATTCACTTTTAAAATGTTTAAAAATAATAAAGAAGGAATTTATTCACAAAAATACTAATTATATTAAATAAATAATATAAACTTGATTTTTTTTTTGTGGAATAAAATATTTCAACATTTTTGTGATTTTTTGCAAAAAGAACACATAAAAAATAATTAAAATTGAGAGAGTTATTAATTTTCCAAACTATTAAAAATAATATGAAAAATAGTAGAAAAATGGAAAAAATTGCAAAAAGAGGGTCTGGGGCGAGGGGGATTCGAACCCCAAACCTCTTGTGTATAGGGCGCGCGCCTTACCATTGGGGTGGTGATACATCCATTGATTGAAACACAACCACTGGGGTGGTGATACAAGGCTTGCCTTGTTTTTGGCATGGCCCAAGGCAAGGCAAGGCAAGATTTTGGTTAGAAACGTGAAGGCCATAACTTTCTCATTTCTCCATGGGTTGGGACAAAATTTAGGTCTATCCTGCCGAGAATTTCACAAGGAATCCAATGGTGATGGTGTTTTTTTTTCCAAATCATGCTCCTATTGAAAAACCCGATAGTGGTTTTGAAATAGGCCATGATTTGCATGTTCTGTGCTATCTCTTGGTACAGACATGAATTACATGATGAATTGGTTCAAACACAACACATATAATATGTACAAGATGTGCATGATCAGTGGACCTCAAAGCAATGCATATTTCAAAGAGTTCAAGTTGAGATGCTTACCTCTTTTTGGAGCTTTTGTGTAATCTGCCAAGTGCTTTGTTCCAGAAATGATTTGATGCTTTGGACACCCTCAAATGATCTCTTAGAAGCTTTTAGGATGGTTGGAATCAGCTAGAAACCTCAGTAACAAGTTTGAGCTCTTTCTTGCAAAAGGGGCAAAAGTGGCCAAAATAGCAACTCTCTCAAATGGTGTTCCAGATGGGGGGATCCATTTGGGACAGTTCAAGGATGATATTTGGAGTGTGTTTGAGGTTTTATCTGGTTTGGAAAGTGACTGAATCAAGACATGGCTTGAAAAATGCACAAAAGTCCAATTTTGAGGTTTTGAGATGTGACTTTTGATTTTGGTGTTACAGGTCACTTGTGAGTGTTTGGATCACCTCTATATGATATTTATGAGGTGTGTGTGTGTGTGATTGGTTTGGTTGGAATTGCTCTCAAACTCAAAACCCGATAGTGACTTGCTTTGGAAGGCAAATTTAGAAGTGAGAAGATGATTTTGAGGAAAACATATGTTTGATGGCTTTGGTGTACTCAAACTGATCACAAATGAGCTCTATTTATAGTAGAGCAAGTTTGTTTTGGGAGCAATAGTGATTGGCAACTGTAGCAGAGGTTTGGCCAATGTTGATCAATGAGAATCCAAGTCTCCCCTAGCCATTGACTAGAGGTTAGGGCACAGGCTGCTGGTTCCCTTGGTCTTGGATATATCTTGACTGAATTCAGTTGGAAATGGCTCAGTCCATGCCACCTTGGTGCATCTATTAAATGCTGCAAACCAAAATTGGAGTCTTGTCCCTCTTTTAGGCATTTCTAGGTTTGGCATGCTACTTTTGGTTCCAAAGACTTGGGAGGCTTATGGATCAATGTTTTTCCCTCCTTGGTCTCCCCCTGAGGTGTTCAGATGGATAAGTGTGTTTGTCATTTGAACAAATTTGGCAAATCGAGCAAAATGCACAAATCTGCCTTGCTTTGACATTTTTCAGCAAGGCATGTTGCCATTGTCATATCTCATGGCTCAAGTGGAATTTGATGGAGTTCTTGGCCATTTTGGAAAGCCCTCATATGATACAACAACTGTTTGATCATAATTGGTTTTGATACTTTTTGGATCCAAGTGAAAAATGCCCCTACATTTGGAAAAAAGTTAAGGAAGATTCTGACTTAGTGAAAATTTCACTAAGTGTTGGAAAAAAGTGACATTTTCACTTTTTGTGATTTTGATCATTCCATAACTTAAAGTCCATGAGGAATTGGAATGAGTTGTGTTTGAAGCTTTTTATGGTTACCCCTTTTACAAGTTATCCCACTTTTCTTGATTTTTCTTGATGAATGATGATCCCAATCACACATTAACATCATTTTAGGTCAAAGAACCATAATTGTGAAAAATCTCAAAAAGTCAAAGTTGACTTTTGTGCACAGTTGACTTTTTGTCAGATGAACTTCAAACTGCGCGATCCTCTATGAAATCAAGTCCTTGACCTAAATCAAACTTGATAGATTGATTTCATAGGTATTATAGGGTGTATTGAATCATGTCCCAAGGTTTGGGAGCATGCCTGGGTCAAAAGTCAAAGGCACAGTGACTTTTCCCGCAAAACCCTAATCGTGGTTCTGATGAAATTGAAACTTGTTGCTCAAGTGTCTTAGACCAATCCATTGTTGTAAATGGGTCAATGTGGTCTATTAGAGACCCTCAAATCCTCTCTTGAGGTCTTGGCTCATGTTTTGTCCCAAAAGTCAACTTAGGGGTGAATTAGGTCAAGAAACCCTAATCCCTTATTTTTTATAAATGCATCCCCTGAGGCTAAATTGACTTGATGATTGGGCCCATGGGGTCCCTTAGAGTATCTTAGGTTATGCTTTGAAGCATTGGCTCATGCCCAGAGAAAAATTTCCATCTGGAGGCCCTGGTCGACCAAAACCCTAATTTGGTGACACTATTGATTTTGAGGCTTGATCCACTCAGAATGTTGTAACCTTGTGCTTGATTCTTGCTGTAGGAGTCCTCTTGATCCATTGGGGATGTTTGAGAGGCTAGACAAGTTGAAGATCATGTCATTCCTTGATTGATCCTTTGTCTAAGAACACTAAGAGGGCTTGAAACCCTAAGTTTGATTGTAGTGAAGGCTCACCCATCTTTGGGGAGACTAATGAGGCATGATGGTTCATCCATATTGTGACGATGGTTTGCACAATGATGGGGAATCTTAGTGGTCAAAATTTGGGGTATGACAGATGCCCCTATTTAATCTTCTTGGACTTGAAGGTGTGAATGGCGAAGGTATTCGGGCATTCGGGGTGCAAGAGGATTAAATATCGGAATACCCAAAATTTTGATGGTGGTTAAGAATGGCAGTTTGCGCATCCTTCTTCTTTTGCTAAGCAATGATGCTTAGAAAAGGTAAACTTCCCCTTGATCCTGGTTTCCTACCAAGGAACTGGTCTTAGTTTCTGAAATGAATTTCCCCTTGATCCTGGTTTCCTACCAAGGAACTGGTCTAAGTTTCTAATTTAAGCTTCCCCTCGATCCTGGTTTCCTACCAAGGAACTGGTCTTAGTTTCTGATTTAAACTTCCCCTCGATCCTGGTTTCCTACCAAGGAACTGGTCTTAGTTTCTTTTGTAAACTTCCCCCCGATCCTGGTTTCCTACCAAGGAACTGGTCTTAGTTTCTGATTTAAACTTCCCCTCGATCCTGGTTTCCTACCAAGGAACTGGTCTTAGTTCCTTTTGTAAACTTCCCCTTGATCCTGGTTTCCTACCAAGGAACTGGTCTCAGTTTCTTTTGTCAATAAACTTCTTGACAAGGGACGCTGTTTGTAGCGGGTTTTCCTCAAACTTCTCGCCGAATTTTTCTGGAGAGATGCCATTTGATGGAAAAAGTTTTGAGGTTAGACTTGCTGGGGGACCCATCTGTCTGAATTGTAGAGGTGTACAAACATCTCTGTTGGAGATGCCATTTGTCGACCCTACTGGGGAGAACGAGTCTCTTGAGAGACTGCTTCCAGCTTGGGGATATTACATCATACTTTTCTCAGAGATCTTCTCGGAGAAATGCCCTATGATGTGATCCCATTTTGAGGTGCTGATGACCTTTTCGTCAGCGGATCTTTCGGAGAAAAACTGTTGTATTGCCGAATCTTTGATTAAGAGGCTTTCTCTGGGGATTTTTCTTAATCTGGGAAAGCGAAGATATCATCTTCAATGGCGAAGAGTGATGTTTGTCGAAAGTTCTCTGGTTTTTTAGAGGTTCAAGTTATCAAAGTGTTCAAGGGCCAACTCCAATCCAGAAATAAACTGGAGGCGAGGTTGCTCAGACACGACATTTCTTGACGAGGAAAGAACTGACAACTTGATTGAGAGGACTTTTATCACTAGGGGATAAGACCGACTAAAGTGATAGTGATGCAATATGAATATGAATGTAAATCAATAATGCATGATGTATGTATGTTTATGCTGACAAAACTGACGCGACATACAGACTAGTAGATGAACACGACTGGATACTCGGCCACAGTGGGAGACGAAAAGTATCACTGGTCCAAAAGTAGCAATTCTGCCTTGCTTAGGAGAGATAGTCCCCATGGGGAACACCGTTGGTCGGGCTTAGGAGGTAAGAACTCTGCTGGGGGTGTCAGATGAAACATGGTCTCTGACACAGTTGATCCTTCGTTCAGACGTATTGGTTTAGAAGGAGTACTTTGATTATGCACTTTGAAGTTCAATTACTTCCGGAGAAGTGATCAATATTCTTTCGATGTTCAACATTCAAAAGAAATTGCCATCTTTATTTAAAAGCAGAAAAATTTTATCAAGTAAATTCATTTTTGTTTTATTTCAAGAATCGTTGATCATGTTAAAATGTCGTTCTGTAAAGCTAAAACAAATAAGAATTGCAAACAAAAGCACAAGGGCTCAAATTTTAGTGATAGGATGGAAATCAGCCAAGCGCGTGATTCCATAGAGTATTTACAAAGTCTAGAAAATGGTAATTTAAGGGAAAAGGCCTACATTGAAACATAACGACCGTTATCCTTCTACCAACTTTGAATTCTAGACATCCTGAGCTTCTATCGAAGATGACCTTGACTGGAGTTTTTCTCGGATGGTGTAACTACTGCGGAGCCGAACTGATCAGACATAGTTACTTGCCATTATCCCTAATTTTTGCCTGGATTGTACTGTGATGTTTCCAATCCACCGAGATGATTTTTGATTATGTCTCTAATTTTTTCCTGGACCGCCCTTTCGGGTTTTCAATCCTCCGAGACATTTTTTTAGGCGAAGTATTTCTTGACTACGTCAACATTCGTGGGGTAGGCAAATTCCTCTCCGTCCATGGTTGTGAGTCTCAAGGTGCCGCCTGAGAATGCTTTCTTGACCACATAGGGGCCATCATAATTCGGAGGCCATTTGCCCCGGGAGTCAGTGAGAAAAGGTTGTATCTTCTTGAGCACGGGGTCTCCTTTCCTGAAGACGCGAGGTCGAACCTTTTTGTCAAACGCCTTCTTCATTCTCTGTTGATACAACTGACCGTGGCATAGTGCCATTATTCTCTTTTCTTTGATCAGATTTAGTTCGTTGTGTCGACTTTGACACCATTCAGCTACTGTAAGCTTAGCTTCCATCAATACCTGAATTGATGGGATCTCTACTTCTATGGGGAGCACTGTCTCTATGCCATATACTAGAGAGAAAGGGGTTGCCCCTGTTAAACTGCAGACATATGTGCGATAACCATGAAGAGCAAAGAGTAGCATCTCGTGCTAGTCTCTGTAGGTTACAATCATCTTTTGAACAATCTTCACGATGTTCTTGTTAGCTACTTCCACCGCTCCGTTCATCTTGGGTCGGTAATGAGATGAGTTATGGTGTTCGATCTTAAACTCAGCGTACAACTCTTTCATCATCTTGTTGTTCAAATTAGATCCATTATCAGTAATGATCTGGCTAGGAACACCATAGCGGTAGATGATATTGTTTTTGATAAAGCGGACCACCACTTGTCGGGTTACATTGGCGTATGACACTGCTTCGACCCACTTGGTGAAGTAATCAATGGCTACCAGGATGAACCATTGTCCGTTTGAAGCCTTGGGCTCAATCATGCCAATCATGTTGATTCCCCGTATGGAAAAAGGCCATGGGGAAGAAAGAACTTTGAGAGGCGTTAGCGGTACATGGATTTTGTCTGAGTATATCTGACACTTGTGACACTTTCTCATGTACTTGTAGCAGTCGGATTCCATGGTCAACCAATAGTACCCTGCTCTTAGAATTTTTCTTGCCATTGTGTATTCGTTGGCATGAGTGCCAAAGGATCCTTCGTGAGTTTCTTTTATCAGCATGTCTGCTTCTGGTCTGTCTACGCATCGGAGCAAGACCATGTCAAAGTTTCTCTTATAGAGTGTATCACCGCTCAGAAAAAAGCTGCCTGCTAGTCTTCTGAGGGTCTTTCGGTCTTTTCTGAGTGCCCCAGGTGGGTACTCGTGTTTCTGAAGGAAGCATTTGATATCGTGATACCAAGGTTTGTCGTCTATGACAGCTTCAATTGTGAAGATGTAAGCGGGCCGTTCAAGGCGCATTATGTCAATCTTAGGTAAGTCATTCCATTGACCTACACTAATCATGGAAGAGAGGGTGGTTAATGCATCAGCCATGTGATTCTTATCAAGAGGGATATGATGAAACTCGATTCTGTTGAAGAAAGGTAACAACCTTCTTGCATAATATTTGTAAGGAATTAGTCCTGATTGGTATATGTTCCAATCTCCTTTGATCTGATTCATAACCAGGGCTGAGTCGCCATACACATCCAAGTTCTTGATCCTCAAATCAATTGCTTCCTCGAGACCCATGATACAAGCTTTGTATTCGACCTCGTTGTTTGTACACTTGAATGTCAGTCTGGAAGTGAAAGGAATATGGGTACCCTGAGGTGTTATGATGATTGCCCCAATTCCGTTTCCATAATGATTTACAGCTCCGTCAAAAATTAGTCCCCATTGGGAACCTGGTTCTGGCCCTTCACTGGGTATTGGTTCATCGCAGTCTTTCATTTTCAAGTACATGACATCTTCGTCTGGGAAGTCAAACCCGATTGATTCTTGATCGTCAATCGGTTGATGAGCCAAATAATCGGCTAAAATACTCCCCTTAACAGCTTTTTGAGCGTGGTATTCTATGTCATATTCTGATAACAGCATCTGCCAACGGGCAATCCTTCCCGTGAGAGCAGGCTTTTCAAAGACGTACTTGAGTGGATCCATTTCGGAGATTAACCAAGTAGTGTGACGAATCATATACTGGCGAAGACGTTTGGCTGCCCAAGCTAGAGCACAACAAGTTTTCTCGAGCATAATGTACCGAGTCTCGCAGTCGGTGAATTTCTTGCTCAAATAGTAGATGGCAGACTCTTTCCTTTTGGTTTTGTCTTGTTGGCCAAGTACACAACCCATAGAGACTTCCAAGACTGTGAGGTAGATGATCAGTGGTCTTCCTTCCAGTGGAGGTGATAGAATCGGTGGGGTCAACAGATATTTCTTAATACTGTCGAAGGCAGTTTGGCAGTCTTCTGTCCAAACGCAGTCCTGGTTCTTTTTGAGTAATTTAAAAATCGGCGCACATGTCGCGGTCATGGGGAATATAAATCGGGAAATGTAATTCAAACGTCCCAAGAATCCCCGGACTTGTTTTTCAGTCTTTGGAGAAGGCATTTCTTGAATGGCCTTGACCTTGTCAGGATCAACCTCTATTCCTTTTTGGCTGACGATGAACCCTAAAAGTTTCCCTGCGCAAACACCAAATGTGCACTTATTGGGATTCAAGCGGATTTTGTACTTTCTCAAACGCTCGAATAGCTTTGACAGCTGGGTCACATGCTCCTCTCCTGTTTTAGATTTTGCATTCATATCATCAACATATACCTCGATTTCCTTATGTATCATGTCATGAAACAGAGTAGTCATGGCCCTTTGATAGGTTACCCCAGCTTTCTTTAAACCGAACGACATTACCTTGTAACAAAAGGTACCCTATGGGGTAATGAACGAAGTTTTCTCCATGTCCTTCGGTGCCATTTTTATCTGATTATAGCCCGAGAATCCATCCATGAAGGAGAAGACTTTGAACTTTGTTGTACTACCTACCAGCATGTCAATGTGTGGTAAAGGAAAGTCGTCCTTTGGACTAGCCTTATTCAGATCCCTGTAGTCGACACACATCCTGACCTTTCCATCATTTTTTGGAACGGGTACGATATTGGCTAACCATTGAGGATATTCTGATGTGGCGAGGAAACCCGCGTCAATCTATTTTTGTACCTCCTCTTTGATTTTGATGGCCATGTCCGGATGAGTTCGTCTCAACCTCTATTTTACTAGCGGACATTCCGATTTCAACAGTAAGTGATGTTCCACGATGCTGGTATCCAACCCTGGCATGTCCTGATAGGACCAAGCAAATACATCGGGGAATTATTTGAGAAGCTTTGTCAAACTCTCTTTGGCAGTTGGACTGAGCAGTTCCCCAATCTTGACTTCTTTTCTCTCATTTTTTGAACCCAAGTTTACTGTTTCCAACGGCTCTTTATGAGGTTTAATGGACCTTTCCTCTTGTCTGAGTAGTCGTGAGATCTCTTCTGGAATTTCTTCGTCATCTTCTTCTTCAGCCTCAAATACTAGGAATTCAAAGTTGGGAGAAGGCATCAGATCGTGTGTTTCAACGGGGTTTAAAATAAGCAATCTGTATGACGGTATGATTTGTGTTTAGAAGAGATAGAGAGAATGCAAGAGTGTGTGCAGTGTATTTTCTGATAACTGCTTGTTTTTATTATTAAGTTTGTTTTTTAGGATTACCATTTTCTGAAAAAAGCTAAAAGAGAAAACAACAATAAATGCGGAAATTACAGAATGACGTTATTTTATTTATGAACAGTCAATTCTTGAAACTACAGCCCTATAAAACAAAACTCTGTTGCTTTGGGCGAAGCCAAGAGGGTCAATTTACAGAAAGTGAGCCCTATCAAAACATCCGTTTCACCTGGGCAGGGTGAAAGGTTAAAGACATCAATTACTTTGACTTATGAACAATCTTCGGAACATCGACAGCAACCCATTGGCGGCGAACTCCTTGGTGAATCACAAAGTCTGGTACCTTCCTTGGTTTTTCTTCAGGCTGATTTCTGGTAGAGCAGGATCAATGGAATCTGTCTCCCAGACAGAGTTGTCGTAGGAGGATTCCTTAGTTGTATTTTGCAGAGTATTTGTGCTCTCAGGCAAATCTCCCCATCCAGTTGGCTGGATGTCTTCAAGCCTGATACGAGAGCTCTCAGGAGCGGTGTACTTGACCATATAGTCGTATTTTTCACTTGGTTGTCCCAAGGTGTCCCACACTTCTTTGGAACTGGAGGAGTCATCCCTCTCGATGACGTTGACCTTAGGAAAAGCATAGTTAATGAATTCTAGTCCGGCAAGCTTTGTAAATTCATCGTCGTGCTGGATATTTTCTGAATGACCTGAGTGTTGATCCCATGACATGGTGGGGACGCAAGTATTCTTTTCAATGATGCTCAGCTGATTGTTCGGCTGATCTTCTTGCCCCAAGTCTCCTGGGTACGGCTGCCAGATAGGTAGCCCATCCATTGGGCCATAGTAGTCATGGTAAAAGTTGTATTTCATCGGAGTGTCCTCCTCCAATGAGTTTGGCGGAGCACGACATCCTTCCGGATCACAATCTCCGTATATCATTTCGACATATGACCTTGGTATAAATCTCGGACTCTGTGTCGGAAAGCAAAATGGTGTAGGCACCTCTTCCTGAGACATATAATCGTCCTTATTAAGATAGGATTCCCATTCTTCCTCTGTGTCAGAGGACTCTCCTTTGTTGATAGTGTGTACTTCTTGGGACACTGGGTGAAGGAAACCTCCACTATGGAAGAAGTTCTGAATGGGATGAAGACTTTCACCGTTAGCGGCAGTCTGGGTACAGGTTGGAGAAAAACCAAGACCTTTTTTTGTTTTATTATCAGTAGGGATGACAAGCTGTCCCCATCCTTTTGCATTGTTACTCTTGATCACCTCAAGAGCATCTTTGTACGAGGATATTGATGTTCCTTTTTCTGACTGATTGTCATTGCTCACCGAAAGTTCCTGCAACTGAGTTCTAACAACCTCCTCGGGTTTTACACAAGTGGATAATGAAATGTTACTCACGATCAAGGCTTGTTCTCCACAGACCATGACGAGTTGGTCATTCTTGACAAACTTCAGCTTCTGGTGAAGTGTCGAAGTGACTGCCCCAGCCTGGTGTATCCAAGGTCTTCCTAATAAATAAATGTACGCTGCCCAGACATCCATGACCTGGAAAGTGATTAGGAAAGTGTGAGGACCAATAGTTATGGGAAGGTCAACTTCGCCGATAACTGCTTTCTGAGATCCATCAAAGGCTTTGACGATAACCTCATTATCCCTCATCGGGGATCCTTTGAATGATAGCCGCATTAAAGTGGACTTCAACATAACATTGATGGCCAATCCTGTGTCTACCAGTACGCTGGCTAAAGCATCGTCCTGGCAGTTGACTGTGATATTGAGCGCCATGTTGTGACTTTTGCCCCCCTCTGGAAAATCCTCATCACTGAATCCTAAGTTGTTGCAGGAAGTGATGTTAGAGATGATGCTATCGAACTGTCGTATTGACACATCCTATTCCACAAAGGCATGCTCTAAGACTTTCTGTAGAGCCTCTCTGTGGGCTTCGGAACTGAGTAAAAGTGATAACACTGAGATCTTTGAAGGAGTTTATAACAGTTGATCAACAATGTTGTATTCACTCCTTTGGATGAGCTTCAGCATCCCATCATTGTTTTTTGAAAGGTCAGGATTCCTGGATTGACCGACTGGTGGATCATGAGCTTCTGTCTGAAGTTCCTTTTCTTTGTTAGGTTCTCCAACCCCTCGGTTGAAGATTCGACCGCTCTGTGTTACTCGACTGATGTCTACAATATTCACGACGGTGGGTAATGGAAGTTCCTTTCCATTCTCAATTACTGTTGCACCATATTTGTAAGGGATCGCCTTAGCTGATTCATACGGTAATGGTCCTGGCAAATAAATAACTACAGGAGCCTTCTGAATTTTCTGACTGTCGTAAGTAACTTCAATCAGTTCCTAGCCCTGAACTTTTGATTCGTCCAGTAGAGGGATGACGGTACAAACATCCTTGTTCTGTTGATGATCAGAGATTATGACAACGTCTTTGATTTGATCAGCGAAGTAGTTCGGCATCCAATTGATTGGATCGGAACTCGGACACGGGTGAATCTCTTTACGATCCAACTGACTTTGAAGGGATAATCGAACGAGGCAACATCCTTGGTTATTTTCCGAGCAGACTCTACAACATTCGTAATTGTGTGGTGGCACCTGGCCACGTCCGCTTTGAATACAGTGCAACCTTACCAGGTCAGTTTCCATAGATCGGACATTCTGACTTTGATGCCGATTAGGGTTCCCGTCAACCACACTGATTTGTTGGGTGTTTTCATCTAGATAGATTGGAAGCCACCAGCGGTTTAATAAGTGTTACAAAGATCTTTGAATGAGAGCGCACCCTTGGTTACTCTCACAACATCCTTTACAGCTCAGATACTCGTGAAAAGTGAGAAAACCGAGTTGGACTTGCCTGCGTGTAACTCCACCAAGCTGGTATTCATCAAATGAATATCGAAGATTTGAATCATGTTGATCTGATAGGGATTTCTATCATGGTAGTCCTGGATCCATCCAAGATCCATCTGACCATGGAGGGCCTCTTATATAAAAGAGCATCCCTGTTTGTTTACCGAGCAAGTCAGATAGGAATTGTAATCGTGTCGCGGCAAATTGTGATACTGGCTTTGCCTTGAGTGCATTGCCACCAAGTTGGCATTCATTGCACGGATGCCGTGGTTCTGAATGACGTTGGAATTCCTATAGGTCATGTTGACTCCACGAACTCGATGCTCTTGGATCCACCCGAGATCCAATTATTCCTGTAGAGCTGATTGAACCACAAAACATCCTTGATTATTTTTAGAGTAGATATCACACTGATGATAGTTATGAGGTGGCACATGGCCGTATCCGCTCTGTCTACAATGCATCTTGACCAAGTTGGCCCTTAACAAGAGTACATCGTGAATTTGATAGGTGTTGTTAGACTCTCCCTCTATCAAATTCACTACAGCTTTCTCGTGTTGAGGCAGCGGGTTCGTGAGAACATTCAGATTTGTATCTTTGAAAGATAAGACCCCGCTCCTAACAAGCTTTTTCACATCAGATTTGAAACTGAGACAGTTTTCTATGTTATGCCCTGGTCCTCCTTGATGGTAAGGACAAGTCTGATCCGTTTTGAACAAAAAATGTGGATTTTTCGGTACTGTAAGAGGAGACTTGGTTTGGACGTGCCCCTTGACCAGTAATAATGGAAACAGTTCTGCGTACAACATGGGTATAGGATCAAACCCTGGCGGTCGCATTGTACGATTGTTGTTGTACGGAGGACGAGCCTGCTGAAGAGGCTGTTGTGTCCTTTACTGATATTGCTATTGAATCAGTTGGCTCTGCACAACCTGAGGTTGATACGTAGGAACAGGAGCGGGATTGATAGCAGGAGTTACAATTGCTACTGGTTGATATCATCGCCTTTGCTTTCCGAGAGAGATATTCCCGATATCTTGCTCTTTTTTCTTAGGGAGAGCACTACCGTATCATTTTGTACTACTTGATGATCCAGTGTCTTTAACTGAACGTCCTTCTCGGACCGTTTCCTTAAGACGAACTCCCATGCCCACCATCTTGGTGAAGTCACTGGGCGCACTGGCAACCATTCTATCGTAGTAAAATGAGCTCAAGGTTTTTAAGAAGATCTTTGTCATCTCTTTTTCTTCCAGAGGTGGAAAAATCTGGGCGGCAACTTCACGCCATCTCTACGCGTATTCTTTAAAGTTTTCCTTGTCCTTTTGTGACATTGATCTGAGTTGATCTCTGTCCAGTGCCATGTCCAAATTGTATTTATATTGTTGAATGAAAGCAGCGCCAAGATCTCTGAATGTGCCGATCGTAGCGCGGTTTAAACCCATGTACCATTTTAATGCGGCACCAGTTAAACTATCCTAAAAGTAATGAATTAGTAGCTCCTGGTTCTTTGTCTGAGCTGACATTCGCCGAGCGTACATCACCAAATGGCTTTGAGGGCAAGAGTTACCGTTGTACTTTTCAAAGTCGGGTACCTGGAACTTGTGCGAAACTTTCACATTGGGGACCAAACAAAGATCTACGGCATCCTTTCCAAATAGATCCTGACCGTGAAGGGCTTGCAGTTCTTTCTGCATCTCTAGGAATTGTTCCTGGAATTCATTCATTCTGTCGAACATGTTGTCGTTTCCACCAGAAGGTATCTGTGGAATCTGTCCTTCCGGGACAGTGTGTACCACGGATGGTGGTATAGTCATTATGGTTGAGACTCTCGGTGCCTCTCGAAGTTTGTAACCTTCAGGAGTTGCTGTCATGCCCCTGGCATCTTCGCTTTCCCGAAGTTTGTAACCTTCAGGCCCAGCGGCTCCTGCTGTGGTTCCTTGATCCTCATTGATCGGCGGAACATATCCTTCCGGGATATAGCTGATAGGCATGCCTCAGGGACGATCTTTCGGCATTTTATACCTAGGATCATACTTCTCCACTATGGGCATAGATGTGATCTCCGAGATCACAGTCCTTTGTTATTGCATTTGAGCTTCTGCTAGAGCTTGCATGTTGTTATGAAGCTTTCTTAGATCCTCTTTCAGAGTGTCGATCTCTTCCCTCAACTCTCTGTTCTCTTCCTCGAGATCATCCATCTTTTTCTGACGATTGGCCTGAGTATTGTACGAATGAGACAATTTGACTTTAGAATCGAGACGCAAACATGAGATTCGTAGGTAAGAAGAATGCGTGAAGTGAGAATAATGAATGATATGCAATGATTATATTAATTGTATATATTTTTTTATTCAAAGTAAACTTTGACAATTAGATTGCAAATATCAAACAGTGGGGAAGATCCCATTTTATTGAATTCAAAGGATTGCAAAAATGGAAATACAGTAATTTACATAGTGCTGCAAAAAGAAATCTAAGCTAATGGATCCTGAGTCCTCTCTGAGGAGAGCTCAGGTGCTGGTTCTGGTATTTTCCTTTTCTTTGACCGGGGCTCTTGGGCCATTGTCGGGTTGTCATCCCTTCACCAAGTGAAAGGAGCGAGCAAATTCCTTCGGTCTTCTTGATTCTCTACAGCGTGTTGCTCTAAAATCTCAATCAGAGCATCCTTTTCTTTTAACAGTTGCTGTATTTTCTTACACTCCACATTGAGGATACGATACTTGTTCCTCCAAGACCTATTCTCCTGCTGAACTTTGCTGAGAGTAACCTGAAGTTTTTCCGTCTCAGACATAAAATAAAGGGCAGAGTCCCTTAATGGAAGAACTTCCTGGTGAGGGTAAGGCATCCTCAGCTTGAGAGCTCTAGTTTGTACCCAGTGGAGATAAGGCTCCACCGAGACACAGTCTGGTTTTCCTAGAGACTCTCTTCCTTTCCTATGAATGTGTTTCCAGGCATGCACTATTTCCCTCTTTAGTGCTCTGTCATTTTCTCCTTCCTCGAAGAAAAGACCTTCCAAACGAGCATTACGCGGGACATGCCTCATCGGGTATCCAAATTGACGACGAACGAGAATTGGATAATAGTTGATTCCTCCCTTAGTTCCTATAAGGGGTACATTTGGGAAATTTCCATAATGGTCAATGATTCTGATCCCATCATAGATTCGATTGTACCAATCGATGTCAGAGTTGGTAAGAGACATGATTCTCTACGACCAACATAAAGTATTCTTTTGATCCCAAAATGCAGCAGACTTGGGCAAATAGGAAGTGAACCATTTGTATAGCAGGGGTACACAGCATGTGATCATTCCTCCGCTGTATAAATTCCTTAAGTGTACAAAATGATACGCATCTGCGAGTAAGGTCGGTACAGGGTTTCCAATCAGAAAAATCTTAATGGCGTTGACATCTACGAAGTTATCAATGTTGGGAAACAAAAATAACCCGTAGGTGAGAAAAACAAAGATGCTCTCGAGAGCGGCCACGTTCCCTATACTAGCAAAGTATAAAGCTTTCTTTATCAAGAATTGGGCTGGAAAACCTTGGATGCTACCCTTAGTGGTCACGTGAGTCCTGACTTCCGACTCGTCCAGATAAATTGCTCTTGCAATGGTTTGATCTTTTGGAATTTCTTCCAGTCCAGAAAAGGGAGTTTGATCAGTAATATACAAACCAGTCAGGTGAGAGTACTCCTCTAGTGTTGGTGCTAGCTGATAATCCAGGAATGTGAAACAGTGATAGACCGGATCGTAGAACTAGATTAGTGTGGACAGGATTCTTTCGACTACATGAACCCTTAACAAGGACAATAATCCTCCATACTTGGCTCTGAAAGCCTCGTGGTTGGTGATCATTCTCGCCAGACTTCTCAAATCCTCTAGTTTTGGAACCTTGAAGGTGTACTTATGAGTTTTCCTTCTACCGAAATCCATTAGCGCAATCTCCTTTCTCTGACATTTGAAATCATTGTCTTAGTTTAATTTGAAAAAGAGAGACTAGAAGAGAAGATTTTTTTGAATGTTTTTTTAAATGAATGTATGAATGCAGCACACAAAAACATAGAAAAAACATGGGGTCAAAGGGTCGGTGTCATGAAGTCAAGGTTCTACCCCCCCAAAGGTTTATACTGGTGATTTTTTGTACCTGTCCGCAAAATCATTGATCCCTCTTGGGATAACAACAGCAAGCGGATCGCCAGCGAGCTGATGTATCTTAGAGCGATCTCAGATGAGGGTAGTATCGCGTGACAACTATTTCTGATTGCTTTCGCACTAAAAAATGGCTTAAGTCTACTAAAAACCTCAGCTTTTCAGATAACCCAGTCGACCACACTACTTTCAACAACCGGAGTTGTATAGGCAATGTATCTGCAAAGGGAGTCTCCACTGAGTTTGATGGTCGATCGGGGACTCTTAACTGGGATTCACTCCCCACAAGATTACTTGCATTTCCATCACCTATCTTAGGTGTATACTTAATCTTTCCACATGCGGCATCACACGTATTCCCATTAGCAGAAAAATAAACACAGATATCAATTAGGAAAAGCAGTATATATATTTGTCTTAATCATCCTAGACCTCTAGTCTTATGATCCTATACATACAATGACTCCCCAGCAGAGTTGCCATTTCTATGACATTTTGGTGAACTCAAGGTGTTCACTGAAGATTGTAAGAAAGAGAAGACGGGCCCCACGGTGGGCGCCATTTTTTCTGTAGCGCGATTTTTGTTTTGCTGAGTCACGATCGCTTGGGCACTACAGTTCGATTCATGTTTTATCCTATTGAGCTGATTAAGGAAGGGAAATAAATGTCTCCAATTAACCCTGCTTGCATACTGAGTTTGAACAGCGGTCTGTTAGGTTACAGATGCTATGTGAATGTGGGGCACAATCTTCGGCTATTTTGTTAAGAACACAGTGTCTGGATTATTTGTGAGGTTTTTGGTAATGTGTTTAGATTTGCTGCTTTGGGTTGATTTGGTGGAGATACTGGGTTTTGGCATTTTGATTAGTATGCTCGCTAAGATTTTTTTCAATCTTATGCCTACGTATTCCCGTTTGATGAAACAGGGAAATCAGAGCGATCGTAGTTCCTCCTATTCTATGGGAGGAAAAAAGGTTGTTTTGGTGTCTTGTTTAAAGCCCAAGACGTGAAGCTAAAGGTGATTTGTATCTTGTTTAAAGCCCAAGATGTGAAGCTAAAGGGTTTATGGATGAGAGAGAATTTGTCGTCTCTAAAGGGGGATATTTGGTCTGTTTATCACAATTGTCGGGTGACTGATTATAAAGGAGAATTACTTTAACTGGGATATGTGAATCCAGCAATGCGATAATTTCCTTTATATGGGATTTTTAACCTGAAGGAGAAGACTTTAACTCAGTTTAAAGCAATGCCATCTTTCCTTAGGAATTTCTCATGCTAAAAGAGGGATAGTGGCATGGATGTAAATAATCCAGAGGCTTGCCACTTACAGCAATTAGATGGGGGGAAAAGGAGTTGTTGATGTTTGTATGCGGTGAGCAAGGCACATATTTGGATGCTAAAAGGTTGATTGACTCAACCGGGGTTTTCTTTATACAAAGCCTAAGAGGAGGCTAGTGACCCAACAAGAGGGTGCTAACAAGTGACTGACTTAAAAAGAGAGTGCTTTTATGTGTCTTGTATGAAGCCCAAGACAGAGGCTAAAAGGGAAGTGACTCAACAAGAGAGTCTGTTTGACAGGTGATTGACTCAACAAGAGAGTCTTTTATACTCAACAAGAGAGTATTTTCCTGTCTCGTATAAAGCCCGAGATAGAGGATGGAAGGAGATTGACTCAATAAGAGAGTCTTTTATACTCAACAAGAAAGTGATTTCTATCTTGTACGAAGCCTGAGATGGAGGCTAAAAGTGGTTGACTCAACAAGAGAGTCTTTTATACTCAACAAGAGAGTGCTTTCTATCTCGTACGAAGCCCAAGATGGAGGCTAAAAGTGGTTGACTCAACAAGAGAGTCTTTTATACTCAACAAGAGAGTGTTAAAAGGTTAGCTCCGCTAGGGAGAATCATTTGTACAAAGCCCAAGAGGAGGCTATTTATGCTGGTGACTATTTCAGTTTAGTGACAGGTCCGGTATGTTGGGTAAAAGAGAAAATTAGTTCTTATAAAAGGAAAGATTAAAGGTATGGTTGTGCCTTGGCACTGATCAGAGGATCAGGGTTATTTCATGTTCTTTAAGGAAATGGGAAATCCAAAGGGTATGGAGACTGTCCAAGTCTACTGGTGTTCTGAGAAATCGTTTCTCAGATAGTGAATGATCTTTGTATGACGGCCAAGAGAAGACTGGTATGTTAAGGGATGAAGGTCAACCCATTAACTGGTCTGACACTTGAATCAGAAAGACAGCTCTAGCAAATTGATGACTAGGTTATGTTCCTATACTTGTAGAGGTCTCTGGGTCCTTGTACTAAGCCCAAGAGAAGGCATGAGAGCTTTTAAGAAGCCAAAGGGTCCTTGTACAACGCCCAAGAGAAAGCGGGGATGCTTTTAAGAAGCTTGTGGGTCCCTAAACCCCGAGAAGTTCAAGACATGCCATTCACCGAGAATAGATTAAGCCAGGAAAGTCTGAGAATTTGGAAGAAACTCAAGAGATGCCATTCACGGAGAAAAGATTATCTCCGGGGAGTTAGAGTTTCTTTGACAATGTCTAAGGGTGACAGTCTGAGAAAGGGTTCACCGAGAATGCTGTCTTTCACATCTCCCTATTGTTTAACCCCAAGAGGAGGGAAGATTGTGTCTGGTAATCCTATGGGGATCTAGTTTTGTTTGTATTTAAAAGTGACCAATAGGGCTTTACCTAGTACTAGACGTAGTTGCCGGGGAAAACTCTAAATAACTATACTAGTATTACACAGTTGATATTTGACAAGTATATAAAAGTTTGTGAAAGAAGACTTACAGTGAGCAGCCCCACAATACAATTATATATATATATATATATATATATATATATATATATATATATATATATATATATGAAAGCGGATAAAGAAAACGGGTAAACACTTACTCGGTTGTAGAGCTTCCATGCTGTTTTGTTAGTTGTTCAAGAAAGCTTTGATAACAGTATTATATTCTAAATCAAAGGAGAAAGTGCTTTGAAAAGATTGTTGGGGCTTACAGCTCAAGGAGAGGCCCAAGGTTTTATCAGTGATTGCACTGTTGTTTTGAAATTGTACAGGGACTTATACAAGTGACTGAGGCTCAAAAAGGTTTTCTGTACAAAGGGATAGGTCTTACACTCTCTCAAGAGGCCCAAAGGGTTTAAAGAAAAGGAACGGGGCTTATAACACGAGGGTAGGCCCAAAGGGTTTTGTTTGAAAAATTCGATCGCGCCGAGATTTCTTTAACGTACTGGGTCTTATACAATACATTGAGGCCCAAAAAGGTTTTATCTACAAGGGATGGGTCTACACTCTATTAGAGGCCCAAAGATTTATTTTTGTATAAGTGGTGGGGCTTACAGCTCAAGGAAAGGCCCAAAGGTTTTTGTTAAAAAGGCGAGGATCGCGCCAAACTTTTTGATGGTGTCGGGACTTATACAATACACTGAGGCCCAAAAAGGTTTGTATTTACAAAGGATTTGGTCTTACACTCTACCAAGAGGCCCAAAGAGTTTTGAAAATGATTTATGAGGTTTGAAATCAAAGAAACCCTAATTTTCTTTCCCTTTAAAAGTAAATATTTAAAGAAAATTAATAAAATGATAAAAATACCAAATGAGTTTGAATAAACCACTTGTGATTTTTGTTTAAGGTTTGAAAAATGTGGTTTTAATCACAAGATTAATTAAAACTCATTTGGTTTTGATTTTAAAGGTAAAGATTCACTTTTAAAATGTTTAAAAACAATTAAAAAGGAATTTATTCACAAAAATACTAATTATATTAAATAAATAATATAAACTTGATTTTTTTATAATAAAATATTTCAACATTTTTGTGATTTTTTGCAAAAAGAACCAATAAAAAATAATTAAAATTGAGAGAGTTATTAATTTTCCAAACTATTAAAAATAATATGAAAAATAGTAGAAAGTGGAAAAAAATAGCAAAAAGAGGGTCTGGGGTGAGGGGGATTCGAACCCCAGACCTCTTGTGTATAGGGCGCGCGTCTTACCACTGGGGTGCTGATACATCCGTTGATTGAAACACAACCACAAAGGCTTGCATTGTTTTTGGCCTGGCCCAAGGAAAAGCAAGGCAAGATTTTGGTTAGAAACGTGAAGGCCATAATTTTCTCATTTCTCCATGGATTGGGACAAAATTTAGGTCTATCCTGCCTAGAATTTCGCAAGGAATCCAATGGTGGTGGTGTTTTTTTTAGATCATGCTCCTATTGAAAAACTCGATAGTGGTTTTGAAATAGGCCATGATTTACATTTTCTGTGCTATCTCTAGGTACAGACATGAATTACATGATGAATTGGTTCAAACACAACACATATAACATGTACAAGATGTGCATGATCAGTGGACCTCAAAGCAATGCATATTTCAAAGAGTTCAAGTTGAGATGCTTACCTTTTTTTGGAGGTTTTGTGCAATCTGCCAAGTGCTTTGATCCAGAAATGATTTGATGCTTTGGACACCCTCAAATGATCTCTTAGAAGCTTTTAGGATGGTTGGAATCAGCTGGAAACCTCAGGAACAAGTTTGAGCTCTTTCTTGCAAAAGGGGCAAAAGTGGCCAAAATAGCAACTCTCTCAAATTGTGTTCCAGATGGGGGAACCATTTGGGACAATTCAAGGATAATATTTGGAGTGTGTTTGAGGTTTTATCTGGTTTGAAAAGTGACTGAATCAAGACATCGCTTGAAAAATGCACAAAAGTCCAATTTTGAGGTTTTGAGAGGTGACTTTGTGATTTTGGTGTTACAGGTCACTTGTGAGTGTTTGGATCACCTCTATATGATATTTATGAGGTGTGTGTGTGATTGGTTTGGTTGAAATTTCTCTCAAACTCAAAACCCAATAGTGACTTGCTTTGGAAGGCAAATTTGGAAGTGAGAAGATGATTTTGAGGAAAGCATCTGTTTGATGGCTTTGGTGTACTCAAACTGATCACAAATGAGCTCTATTTTTAGTTGAGCAAGTTTGTTTTGGGAGCAATAGTGATTGGCAACTGCAACAGAGGTTTGGCCAATGTTCATCAATGAGAATCCAAGTCTCCTCTAGCCATTGACTAGAGGTTAGGGCACATGTTGCTGGTTCCCTTGGTCTTGGATATGTCTTGACTGAATTCAGTTGGAAATGGCTCAGTCCATGCCACCTTGGTGCATCCATTAAATGCTCCAAACCAAAATTGTAGTCTTGTCCCTCTTTTAGGCATTTCTAGGTTTGGCATGCTACTTTTTGGTTCCAAAGACTTGGGAGGCTTATGGATCAGTGTTTGTCCCTCATTGGTCTCCCCCTGAGGTGTTCAGATGGATAAGTGTGTTTGTCATTTGCACAAATTTGGCAAATCGAGCAAAATGCACAAATCTTCCTTGCTTTGACAGTTTTCAGCAAGGCATGTTGCCATTGTCATATCTCATGGCTCAAGTGGAATTTGATGGAGTTCTTGGCCATTTTGGAAAGCCCTCATATGATACAACAAATGTTTGATCATAATTGGGCTTGATACTTTTTGGATCCAAGTGAAAAATGCCCCTACATTTGAAAAAAAGTGAAGGCAGATTCTGACTTAGTGAAAATTTCATTAAGTGTTGGAAAAAAGTGACATTTTCACTTTTTGTGATTTTGAACATTTCATAACTTAAAATCCACGAGGAATTGGAATGAGTTGTGTTTGAAGCTTTTGTAGAGTGCCATGAGAGCTACAAATCCAGCTTTGGATGGGGAAAATGGCCTTGTGGTTTAGGAGATATGACCCTCCTAAGTTGGTACCCTAGCCACTTTGTTCCATAACTTAGAAAAATTTCTAAGTTTTTATGGTTACCCCTTTTACAAGTTATCCCACTTTTCTTGATTTTTCTTAATGGATGATGATCCCAATCACACATTAACATCATTTTAGGGTCAAAGAACCATAATTGTGAAAAATCTCAAAAAGTCAAAGTTGACTTTTGTGCACAGTTGACTTTTTGTCAGATGAACTTCAAACTGCGTGATCCTCTATGAAATCAAGTCCTTGACCTAAATCAAACTTGATGGATTGATTTCATAGGTATTATAGGGTGTATTGAATCATGTCCCAAGGTTTGGGAGCATGCCTGGGTCAAAAGTCAAAGGCACAGTTGACTTTTCCCGCGAAACCCTAATTGTGGTTCTGATGAAATTGAAACTTGTTTCTCAAGTGTCTTACACCAATCCATTATTGAAAATGGATCAATGTGGTGTATTAGAGACCCTCAAATCCTCTCTTGAGGTCTTGGCTCATGTTTTGTCCCAAAAGTCAACTTAGGGGTGAATTAGGTCAAGAAACCCTAATCCCTGATTTTTTATGGATGCATCCCCTAAGGCTAAATTGACTTGATGATTGGGCCCATGGGGTCCCTTAGGGTATCTTAGGTTATGCTTTGAAGCATTGGCTCATGCCCAGAGGAAAATTTCCATCTGGAGGCCCTGGTCAACCAAAACCCTAATTTGGTGACACTGTTGATTTTAAGGCTTGATCCACTCAGAATGCTGCATCCTTGTGCTTGATTCTTGTTGTGGGAGTCCTCTTGATCCATTGGGGATGTTTGAGAGGCTAGACAAGTTGAAGATCATGTCATTCCTTGATTGATCCTTTGTCTAAGAACACTAAGAGGGCTTGAAACCCTAAGTTTGATTGTAGTGAAGGCTCACCCATCTTTGGGGAGACTAATGAGGCATGATGGTTCATCCATATTGTGATGATGGTTTGCACAATGATGGGGAATCTTAGTGGTCAAAATTTGGGGTATGACATAACCAAGGATACCAACCTAGAGGTAATCAAGGTTATCAACAACCGTGGAGACCGCAAGAAGCCGAACCTTCAAATCGTCAACAATACCAAAATTACACTCAACCTCCACAAGTTCCAATTGGAAATACAAAATTGGAGGACACTCTCACGCAATTTATGCAAATGTCAATGTCAAATCAGAAGAATACCGATGCGGCCATAAAGAATCTTGAGACGTAAGTCGGACAATTATCAAAATAATTGGCCGACCAACACAAGGGAACTTTTACGGCGAATACTCAACCAAATCCTAAAGAGCATTGTAAGGCTATTCTAACAAGAAGTGGAAGAGAGATTGGCATGGGCATAGGTGAAGTTGTAGTGGAGGAGGAGGAACTAGTTGAAAAAGAAAAAGATAGTGATAAGATTGAAGTAGAAAAAAATGTTGAGGGTGATTTAGTTGAAAATGAAATGAAAAAAAGTGAGGAAGAAGAAAAAATAAAGAGAGAAGAAAAATTGAAAAAACCTAGGAAGGGGAAGGAACCGTTGAATACTATTCCGATCCAACATTTACCATATCCTCATGCTTCATCAAAGAAAGATAGTGCGAGGCACTATGCTCGGTTTATGGATATTTTCAAACAATTGCAAATAAACATTCCATTTTCCGAGGCTTTGGAGCAAATGCCAAAATATACAAAATTTATGAAGGATATTCTCACAAAAAAGAAGAGGTATACAGATCAAGAGACTATCATGGTGGATGCTAGTTGTAGCGCTATCATTCAACGTACTCTCCCGAGGAAAGAAAGTGACCCGGGACAAGTCACTTTGCCGGTTACAATAGGAAATATCTATGTTGGCAACAAGTTGATTAATTTGGGCTCTAGTATCAATTTGATACCTTTGTCTATTATGAAACGGTTGGGACAGATGGAATTGAGAACCACTCAAATGACATTGCAACTTGCCGATAAATCCACTACCCGTCCTCACGGTGTAGCGGAAGATGTATTGGTTAAAGTGGACAAATTCTTATTTCCTATTTACTTTGTGGTGATTGAAATGGAGGAAGATGAAGACGCTCCATTGATTCTTGGAAGACCATTTATGAAAACTGCTAGAATGGCAATTGATATGGATAACGGTCTTATGAAGGTTAGAGTCCAAGATGAGGAGGTTTGTTTCAATCTATTTGAGGCCATGAAGCACAAAAAGGACAAAGGCGATTGTTTTAGAATAGACGCAACGGAGAAGGTGATTGAAGAAGTAAAGGAGCAATTACAAGTTCCAACCCCTTTGCAAAATGTTCTCATGAATGCTCTTCAAAGTATCGATGAAGCCGAAGAAAAAGAGATCGAGAAGTGTTTGCGAGAGCTAGAAGAATTGGATGAAATTCCTCCTTTGAAAGAAAGGGTGGAAATTTTGAAAAAAGAAAACAATGAAGAAATTAAGCTGGAATTGAAGTTGTTGCCGTCTCATCTTAAATATGTTTTTCTTGATGATGAGGGGCATAAACCGGTGATAATAAGCACGAAGCTAACCACAATGGAGGAGAATAAGTTAATGGGTGTTTTGAAGAAGAATCAAGAGGCAATGTGATGGACTCTTTCCGATCTAAAAGGAATAAGTCCCTCTTATTGTATGCATCGAATATTCATGGAAGAAGATTTCAAACCGGCCGCTCAACCACAATGCCGCTTAAATCCTACCATGAAAGAGGTGGTTAGGAAGGAAGTGGTAAAAATGTTAGATGCAGGAATGATTTATCCCATTTCTGATAGCCCATGGGTTAGTCCGGTACAAGTGGTGCCGAAAAAAGGCGGATTGACGGTTATCAGAAACGAGAAAAATGAGTTAATCCCAACGAGAACCGTAACCGGGTGGAGAATGTCCATAGATTACTGTAGGATTAACTAAGCTACTAGGAAAGATCATTTCCCTCTCCCGTTTATGGACCAAATGCTCGAGAGACTTCTCGGTCAACAATTCTATTGTTTTTTAGATGGTTATAGGGTTACAACGAAATTATCGTGAACCCGGAGGACCATGAAAAAACTACTTTTACATGCCCTTTTGGAATATTCGCTTATAGGAGGACGCCGTTTGGGTTGTGTAATGCACCGACGACTTTTCAAAGGTGTATGCAGGCGATATTCTCAGATTTGATCGAAAAGATAATTGAAGTTTTTATGGATGACTTCTCAGTTTTTGGGCAATCGTTTGATATTTGTTTGAAAAATTTGGATGCGGTTTTGGAACGGTGCGTGGAAACCAATTTGGTACTCAATTGGGAAAAATGTAACTTCATGGTGACCGAAGGAATTGTGCTTGGCCACAAAGTTTCTTCAAAGGGCCTTGAGGTCGATTAAGCCAAGGTTGATGTTATTGAGAAATTGCCACCTCCGTTGAATGTAAAAGGTATAAGGAGTTTTCTCGGACATGTGGGATTTTATCGGAGGTTCATCAAGGATTTCGCGAAGATAGCAAAGCCTTTGAGAAATTTGCTCAACAAAGATAAGTCGTTTGATTTTGATGAATCTTGTATGTTCGCTTTTAATTCTTTAAAGAAAAGTTTGACTACCTCACCCATAATCATCGCGCCCAATGGGAAAATGGATTTTGAACTCATGTGTGATGCGAGCGATTATGCGGTGGGTACGGTTTTGGGTCAACGGAAAACAAATTTTTTTCATGATATACACTATGCGAGCAAAGTTTTAAATGAAGCTCAAATAAACTATGCAACAACTGAAAAAGAGTTGCTTGCGATAGTGTATGCATTGGAAAAATTTCATTCTTATTTAATTGGGTCTCGAGTAGTCGTTTACATGGATCACACGGTGATTAAGTATTTTCTCACCAAGCCCGATTCTAAACAAAGGCTTATTCGTTGGATCCTCTTGTTACAAGAATTTGATTTGGAAATTCGTGACAAGAAAGGATCTGAGAATTTGGTGGCAGATCACTTATCCCACCTTGTAAATATTGAAGTGACCAAAAAGGAATTAGAAGTCAAGGAGGAATTTCTGGACGAAAAGTTGTATATGGTGCAAGTTAGATCATGGTTCGCCCACATGGCTAATCACAAAGCCGCCGGATTAATACCGGATGGTCTAACTCACCATCAGAAAAAGAAATTTTTATCGGACTCCAACTCTTCTGTTGGGGATGAACCATATTTGTTTAAGCTTGGTGTCGATAACCTTTTGAGAAGATGTGTGTCAATAGATGAAGCCACTAGCATACTTTGGTATTGTCACAACTCTCCTTATGGAGGACATTTTAACGGAATAAGAACGGCAACGAAATTCCTTCAATCGGGCTTTTATTGGACTTCTTTATTCAAAGATACGCATGCGCATGTGCAAAGTTGTGACAAGTGTCAAAGGAGTGGTAGAATTTCAAAGCAGTATGAAATGCCTTTACAAAACATGTTGGAAATTGAAGTGTTTGATTGTTGGGGAATTGACTTTGTTGGACCTTTTCCATCATCGTTTTCCAATGAGTATATTTTGGTCGCAGTTGATTACGTATCCAAATGGGTAGAGGCAATAGCATGTGCTAAAGCAGACGGAAAAACTGTCATAAATTTTTTGAAAAGAAACATTTTTTCTCGATTTGGTACTCCGCGGGTGTTGATAAGTGACGGATGATCCCACTTTTGCAACACTCAGCTTGAAAAAGCCTTGGAGCATTATGGTGTAAAGCACAAAGTTGCAGCACCATATCATCCACAGGCTAATGGGCAAGCAGAGGTATCAAACCGAGAAATTAAAAGAATTTTAGAAAAAACGGTGTCATCCTCAAGAAAGGATTGGTCAAATAAGCTAGACGATGCTTTGTGGGCTTACCGAATAGCTTTTAAAGCTCCGATTGGTCTCACACCTTTTAAATTAGTCTATGGTAAGAATTATCATTTACCGGTGGAGTTGGAAAATAAGGCATTTTGGGCCCTGAAATTTATGAACTTTGATCCAACTTTAAGCGGAGACAGACGAAAGATGCAACTGCATGAATTGGAGAAATTGCGCCTCCAAGCGTATGATTCCAACAAAATGTATAAAGATCGAGTCAAAACTTACCATGACAGGAAGATAGTGACCAAACAGTTTGAAGTCGGGCAGCTGGTCCTACTTTTCAATTCTAGATTAAAACTATTCCTTGGTAAATTGAAATCTAAGTGGTCTGGTCCATTCCGGATTCGTGAAATCAAGTAATATGGGGCAATAGTCATTGAAGACACAAAGTCAAAGAGAATTGGACTGTTAATGGTCAAAGGTTAACACTACTACAAAACACTAAAACAACAATGCCAGGCTTACAACGCATCCTTTTATGTTGTTGTAATAGGTTAAAAATTTCACGCCCAGGTAAAAGCTGAGTCATTTAATGACGGTTGAATGAAACCACCGTAGTAATAAATAAAATGTATCAAGCTTCGATTCCCTGCAACTACATTTTTTCCATTTTTTAGAGTACATTTAGCGTGTGCCAATTAAGTCCATTATTTAAAAAATAAATTGTAAATTATTTTACAACGGTTAAGATGAACAACCGTAGTAATCAATGAAATGTAACAAGCTTCGATTTCCTGCAACTACATTTTTTTCATTTTTTAGAGTACATTTAGCGTGTGTCACTTAAGTCCATTATTTAAAAAATAAATTGTAAATTATTTTACAACGGTTAAGATGAACAACCGTAGTAATAAATGAAATGTAACAAGCTTCGATTCCCTGCAACACATTTTTTCCTTTTTTTAGGATACATTTAGCGTGTGTCACTTAAGATTCCACTACGGTTTGTTTCTCCGACCGAGATTAAAAGGTTTAATGATAAATTAAAACAAAACTTATTGTGTATTTCTTTCATAAGACTCCCTAAACGAACAAGTGAGCCAGATATGCCCTAATGTTGGTGCGGAATAGCGACAAGCAACAAAAGATTTGGAAGTATTTTTTCGGGAATTTATCGTGTCCACAGAGATCGGTGCTACTGAATTTCCGTTCAACAATATCTAAGTTTTTAAGCTTGGGTTAAAATGGTTTAGAATTGTAAAACAGAAAAGTAAATATAAACTTAAAAATAATTCATTCTTCGGAGAAAAGAAACTTATCAAGCATACATATAATCCACTCGTCACAACATAAATTTATCGATCATTTTCACTCTACTACAATACTTGTCAAAATCATCCAGTATCGCTCACAACAGTGTCCATCTCTGGCACACTGAGCTGAGAGAGAAACCGTATCACTCTCTTCGTTGCTCTCGCGCACGATGCCTCGAAACACGAAAGCATTAAGTTCCGACACCATAAAGATTATCATCTAAATCTATCTCTAGCATCTAGACAATAGATATCCATCCCTAATCAAGATTTGTGATGTTTATCTCTAACACAACACAAATCCAAACATAAATGCAAAAAGATCAAGGAAGACATCGATAATGATTTGTAAAGCAGATTTATACATTATTATGATCAACAAAGATACATGAGTTCAGAGTAACTATACAAACACCCAACACAAAAGAAATTACAAAAAGAGAGACAGAGAGATAAACCAAAACCTCCCGGTTGTCAACCCGATTGATGAAGATCCAAATCCGATTCTTTAAGATGCAAAATCCATGTGTTTTTATCAAGTTCTCTCGTGAAGAAATGAAGTATGATGGAGTGGGAGCAAAAAAATCCCTACACCATAACCTAAAAAATGTGTTTTTACCCGTATTTATTGCTGTCATCATCGCAGACCGCGCTTAGACCAGTCTGGGCGCTAAGCGCGCCCTTATTAATGTTTAAACCGCCTTAAAAGCCCGCTAAGCACGGCCGGGCGCGCTAAGCCCGCTACCTGCTGTGATGAAAAAAAGACAGCACATGTTTCAGCCATAACTTTAGAACCGTAACTCGGATTTGCGCCCGGTTCGAAGCATTGGAAAGCTTATTCAATTTCCTATCTAACAATGAATAAATATCAACCAAATTGGTGATTTTTATCACCCTCATTTTGAGCTTTATTCGTTGATGAGTTGCTCAAAATCGCGCGTTTGAAGCCGTGTCTTCGACACTTTATTGCTCATGCTCCAAATACACCTCAATACCTACAAAATGAGTAGAAAACTATCAAACGGTACACAAATACACTAAAACTTGATTATACACTAAATATACACATTTACATACAAAGTGGGGTTTTATTCAATACAATTAGAATGATAAGTGCCACAAAAATACTACTAAAAACATGACTTTTTGGCACTCATCACTCTCCCCAACTTACATCATTGTTTGTCCTCAAACAAAGCCAACATCTAAAGGAACAAAAGCGAAATCCAAGAAATCACGCAACAACAAGTTTTGAAAACGGAAAACAAATGCAATGGTTCAAGCGAAAATGGTACACACAAAGTAAATACTTACCACTAAACTACAACGATAACATAATCATGAAACAAATGCTAAATACAAAAGTCACGCCAAACATTCTAAAACAACACAAGTTCAAATGTGAATCACACCTAGCAAAAACAATCATCGGTAGATGAAAAACATAAAATGAGAGATTTTTCACTCACACAACAATCTTGCAAACAAAAGACTAAATTATGCAATCATCCAAAAATCATGCTGAAAACACAAAAGCAAGAATCAAAAGGACTTTCAGGGCTGTAATGTGGTTGGATGAACAAACAAAGAATAATTCCTAAAGCTAATCGAAACAAAAACTTGCCTTAACCTAAGGGAGTGATCAACTCACAAAAGTTCAAAAACAAAATTTCAATCAAACTTCTTCCAAAATCCCAAGTGTTACACCAAACACATAGAACTTATTACCACAACATTATTCTACTCTTTTTGTTTTTCTTTTTCAAAGTTTTTTCAATTTTTTTTCTTTCTTTTTCTTTTCTTTTCTTTTCTTTTTCTTTTTCATATTTTTTCTCTTTTTTCTTTTCTTTTTCAACCTCATACAACCAATAACATAAGTGAGAAAATATTGCTCTCCCCAACTTGAATACAACCACATCATCATGTGAATACTCCCTACTTTCTAAGGCAATGTAAAAATTCATACAATAACACAAAGTTGAGGGTTCAAGAAAAAAACAACAATTAAGATCCACACAAAAAATGGATTTGACACTCATAGACAAGAATCAAACTCAAACAACATGGATAATGACCAAAGGCTCAAAGGGTTTACAAACGATCACACACTCACAAGGTGAATTGACTATTTGGCTAAGTTGTTGTGCTCAAAATGAAACAAGTGCCTTAATCCTTTTCATGCTTTCAAATAATCAACACAAACAAAATATTAAGCATAATAAAATCGAGTTAAAACAAGAATATTGGTACTCCGAGCATATATGAACAATGGAAGACTTCCTCATAAAAAGAGTGGGAACTAAAGTGATTCACATACGAACAAATATATAAAAGAATGAATGGCATAGAAGTTGTAAAAATTATAAGTATCATGAATATGCTAAAGTCTAGAAAGCGATAAACACATACCTTGAACGTGTACAAAACTTTAAACACTATCATTACCACGCATTCGCAAGTTGAAACACTCAAAATCGGAAAAATCACCAAATACGACTTCAAGATATCGGGCCAAAATTTGAGTCCAAACAATCAACAAAAGAATTAGAAAAATTACAAATAATTAATAATATATAAGGCCTTGGTGGAAGTGGGAAGAAGGGGGAGCCAAGTGAACAATTAAAAGAATTCACTGGCTCTGTACAGCAGGGCGCGCTAAGCGCGGATAGGCGCGCTACACCTGAACCAGAAAAACCAGTACAACAACAAGGTTCTGGTGTAGGCCTCCACTTAACACCTACATAATCTCATATACAAAAATTGGTCCAGAAAGACCGGGTGAAAATGAATTAAACAAGTTGTAAAGTGAAGATTTGAGAATTTACAAACAATCCGAGTACAACTTGTTTAATGAATGTTCACCACACTACCTATGCTATAATGAAAAAGTAATAACGGAACAAAAAACGATAAAACATGTTTGTTTTACGTCGTAAGCTCGACGCCTATTATTTATACACACTTCTCCAAGTTGCCTCTTTACACGGTTAATGCTCACCGACGACGAAAGCTAACCAAACACTTAGCAAACGTGAAGAGAAACAAACATATATACTAAATTTACAAGTATGGAAAACATGTAAAATTCACAAATATGGTAAACATATACAAGTATCAATATAAACAAGTGAAAATAGACAATATATACGATATCTACAAAACTCAAAAACAAAGAAACTATCGCAATGCGATCCAATAAAAACACCAATCCCCGGCAACGATGCCATTTTGTTGGTGCGGAATAGCGGCAAGCAACAAAAGATTTGGAAGTATTTTTTCGGGAATTTATCGTGTCCACAGAGATCGGTGCTACTGAATTGTCGTTCGACAATATCTAAGTTTTTAAGCTTGGATTAAAATGGTTTGAAATTGTAAAACAGAAAAGTAAATATAAACATAAAAAGAATTCATTCTTCGGAGAAAAGAAACTTATCAAGCATACATATAATCCACTCGTCACAAACATAAATTTATCGATCATGTTCACTCTACTACAATACTCATCAAAATCATCCAGTATCACTCACAATAATGTCCACCTCTGGCACACTGAGCTGAGAGAGAAACCGTATCACTCTCGTCGTCGCTCTCGCGCACGACGCCTCGAAACACGGAAGCATTAAGTTCCGACACCATAAAGATTATCATCTAAATCTATCTCTAGCATCTAGACAATAGATATCCATCCCTAATCAAGATTTGTGATGTTTATCTCTAACACAACACAAATCCAAACATAAATGCAAAATGATCAAGGAAGACATCGATAATGATTTGTAAAGAAGATTTATAAATTATTATGATCAACAAAGATACATGAGTTCAGAGTAATTATACAAACACCCAACACAAAAGAAATTACAAAAAGAGAGACAGAGAGATAAACCAAAACCTCCCGGTTGTCAACCCGATTGATGAAGATCCAAATCCGATTCTTTAAGATGCAAAATCCATGTGTTGTTATCAAGTTCTCTCATGAAGAAATGAAGTATGATGGAGTGGGAGCAAAAAATCCCCACACCATAACCTAAAAAATGTGTTTTTACCCCTATTTATTGCTGTCATCATCGCAGACCCCGCTTAGCCCGGTATGGGTGCTAAGCGCGCCCTTATTAATGTTTAAACCGCCTTAAAAGTCCGCTAAGCGCGCTACCTGCTGTGATGAAAAAAAGACAGCACATGTTTCGGCCATAACTTGAGAACCGTAACTCGGATTTGCGCCCGGTTCGAAGAATTGGAAATCTTATTCAAATTCCTATCTAACAATGAATAAATATAAACCAAATTGGTGATTTTTATCACCCTCATTTTGAGCCTTATTCGTTGATGAGTTGCTCAAAATCGCGCGTTTGAAGCCGTGTCTTCGACACTTTATTGCTCATGCTCCAAATACACCTCAATACCTACAAATTGAGTAGAAAACTATCAAACGGTACACGAATACACTAAAACTTGATTATACACTAAATATACACATTTACATACAAAGTGGGGTTTTATTCAATACAATTAGAATGATAAGTGCCACAAAAATACTACTAAAAACATGACTTTTTGGCACTCATCACCTAACCTTTACCCTCTTCCTATCCATTCATTTGGAGCTCAAATATTGCTCAAATCAGAGGCACTTAAGGTGCCATTTTCTTTCATTCGCTAGGCGAATGATTCATTCGCAGTGCGAATGTTGCTGATCCCAAGTGTATTATAAATAGATTTTTAGGTTTTCTTGGGATCATAACTTGATATTTTCACACCAAAACATACTTTTCTGAGTTTTGATCATCCAAGAGTGAATTTCCACATAAAGAAACTGAAGTCACATCCGATCTCGATTATTCGATGCAGATGTTCTTTCATCTCTTCTTGAAACTTATTATCCAAACTACCATGAAAATGTGTAGCTAAACATTCTTGTGTTAAGGTTAGAGGTAGTTAATCTTGCTTATATGTATTTCTTTTGATCTTTTGTATATGAACAAGGTTGATGATCAATATATGATGAAGTTGTTTGTTCTTATTGATGTATTTGTGGTTTGAATCACTCTAGACATAGATTTTCCAAATCTCGACCTAATATCTTCATCTTTTAAAAACCAAACTCTAGACATAGATTTGAGGTTTAATATTCGCTTTGTATTGATCTTAACGGTTGTTGTTTCGATTGTTAGCGTGAGACATCATCTAACGGTCTAAACAACGATACTCACGAATTTGCTTTAGACATAAACTTATTCGAGAGGATACACGATTGTATTAGTCGGAACTAAGTTCATATGCTTGATTAATCGAATATGTATGAAAAGGATTAGCGAAATCTAATCTTGACATGCTTTTATAAAACTTACAACATCTTTGTTATAGTTTACTTCTTTGCTACCAAAATTGATGTTACAAAACAAAGAACAATTTGAAAACCTCTTACTTAAAACGTTTCGACTATTGAACGACAAGCATCAAAATATCGCACAATCCCTGCGGATACGATAAAAACACCCCTCGAAATACTGTTTCAACAGATATTATAGAGAAAACAAAAACGTAAATGGCAATGGAAAATGTTTACATTGAATTTCAATACATGATACTTTCCGTATAACTAAAAGTTCCTGGGACCTTGCTTCTAAATAGAACAATTAGATTGATCTTTATGCCCATGTTTCTTCTGCTCCAATCAGACTTGCTTGATGCAGTATTAGCCTTTTTATTATCCATAACTTTTTTTTGAATCGCCCTTTCGGGTTTTCAATCCACCGGGATGCTCTTTTTTGCCTAAGTTTCCATTTTCGGGTTTTTGACTTACCGAGCTGACATTTTTTATATCCCTAATTTTTTCCTTCGACCGCCCTTTCGGGTTTTCAGTCCACCGAGATGCCCCTTTTTTTCTAAGTCGCCCTTTCGGGTTTTTAACTTAGCGGGCTGTCTTCTTTCTAGGCGTAATGCAATCGAACTGCATCTGAATTCACTGTTCGCTGAAACTCCTCACCATCCATTGTTGCAAGAATTAAGGCTCCACTAGAAAATAATTTCTTAACCACGAATGAACCTTCATAAGTTGGAGCCCATTTTCCGCGCAAATCTTTGTGGACAGAAAAGATCTTCTTGAGCACGAGATCTCTTTCTCTATATTATCAAAAACATACCTTCTTGTCAAATACCATCTTGAGTCATTTATGATATAGATGACCGTGGCACAAGGCAGTCATGCGCTTCTCTTCAATAAGATTCAACTGGTTAAACCTGTTTTGAACCCATTCAGCCTCTTCAAGTTTAGTTTCCATTAGGACTCTCATCGATGGGATTTGTACTTCAATTGGGAGAACTGCTTCCATCCCATATACCAAGGAAAAAGGGTTTCCCCTGTTGAAGTACAAATGGAAGTCTGATATTTATGTAAAGCGAAAGACAACATCTCATGCCAAACTTTATAGGTTACCACCATCTTTTGCAGGATCTTCTTTATGTGTTTATTTGCAGCTTCAACAGCTCCATTCATCTTTAGACATTATGGAGAAGAATTATGGTGCTCAATCTTAAAGCTTTCACATAACTATTTCATGATTTTGTTGTTGAGATTCGTCCCATTATTTGTGATGATCTTGTTTGGAATGCCATATCGACAAATAATATCCTTCTTGAGAAACCGGGCAACCACTTGTTTGGTCACATTGGCATAAGAAGCAGCCTCTACCCATTTCGTGAAGTAGTCAATGGCGACTAGGATGAAGCGATGATCATTAGAAGCTTTTGGTTCAATAGTGCCAATCATATCAATGTCCAACATCTAAAATGGTCAGGGAGAGGTCAAAACATTCAAAGGAGTCGGTGACATATTATGAACCTTATCAAAGTAAATCTGACATCTGTGGTAAATTTTGGCATAACGAAAACAGTCAGTTCCATCGTCAAGCAGTAATAGTCAGCCCTTAAGATCTTCTTAGCCATGGCGTGTCCATTAGCGTGTGTCCCAAAGGACCCTTCATGTACTTCTTTGACCAACATGTCAACTTCATTTCTATCTACACATCTGAGTAGCACCATGTCATGGTTTCTTTTGTACAAGACATCATTGCTTAGAAATAAATTACATTCATAACAACTAAGACAAAATACCATAAAGTAAATTATTTTAATCAAATAACTAAGATTCAAGTTGAGACAACTACTCACATTATTTAATTTGAAAATTAAATTTCAATAAAGTCTATTTATATATAATAATTTATTAATTATAAAATAGAGCAAATAATTCATTTCAATGATATTAGATGTTTAAATTAAATCAAACGAGTAAAAACGAAAGCAATGCATTGAATTCAGTAAAAATATCATATGTAACTTTTAGGACCACATGAAATTAAAGTATGGAGCATCATGATATTGAACGTCATTTCTCTTTGCCCTACTTGGAACTACAACAGTATAAAAACTTTTTGGATAAGACTACTTATTAATGAAAATTCACAATCTATGCTTTTAATAATTTCAAAACTTTAGTACAGTCCATGACATTTTTGTTAAACAAAGACCAAGCAACGTAGTATGCCCTTTTTAAAAAAAATATATTGAATATAGTCCGTACATAGCAAAAGATGATACATTATTATTTTTACATAGCAAAAGGTGATGGAGAATTACATGTATATTTTTACTTATTTGAAAATAGACGAAGATAAGTGGCGACTTTATACTTTTTTAAATTTTTATTTATTTTTCAACTTAAACAAAACAATGATTAAATAAATATTGAGTCTTTTCTCTTATTTTGTTTGCACCTTTTAAATGTATCTTCTCTTTCAGTCTTTTGAAGAGTCTCTCTCAGCTCATGTTAAGGAATGAATTTTAGATTTTGAGAATAATTTTCAAATTATATAATTAAAAAATTACTTGTTTGTAACGGTAAATTTAATTTAGTTTTTCATAATATATAAAAGTTGGAATACAATTATTCCTTTAAAAACTAAAGTTTTTTCTTGGAGACTGTTTCTTCAAAGATTACCTTCGAGACAACTCCTCGCCGTCAGGGGTGTAATCTCCAATATCCATGATACGGTATGTGTGTACTGTTTTAGAGTTGTTGAAGACATCAACCACCTCTCCTGTTCTTGTCCTAAAATTCAGAATTTGTGGGAGAAAGTGGTTGCTTGGTTGGGGATCCAGTGGCAGGTGAAATTAAATGTATGCGACTCTCTTCTATCTTGGTTTATAGTTCTTGTTAGCAGTTGTGATAAGTCTTTTGTGTGTTCTATTTGGATCTCCACTTGCTAGGTTATATGGTGGACTAGAAACCAAATTTTGTTTAACGATTTGGTGCCGGATATTGAAGATATGTTTTTTAGGATTATACACTTGTCTTGGAGTTGGTTAGATAGTTGGTGTTCTAACAAATGTAAATGTTTGTATTACGATTGGTATAAAAGCCCAATCGATTTTTTGGGTAGATAGCTAGGCGATATTCCCTCTTTTTATTGGGAGATAGATAGCATTTTGTATATGGGTTAAAGTACCCCTTAGTATTTTTTTGAATACATTGTTGATTATCAAAAAAAAATTGGCAATAATTTTTTTATAATTATTAATTTATAAATATCAACATATTTACATAATTAAGTAATTTTGTTTGTATGGTACGATTTTAAAAAAGTCATTCTAATAGTTGTAGACAATGTCGATGACCAATATCATAGAGTTGTTAAATAAACCATAAATTTCTAAGCTTGTTCCTTACTATATAACTATTTTTGAATATAAAGGATAATTGAACACACAAAAATCAAAGTAATGGTTTTAAACATTAAATAAGGTTAAGAGATCTATACAAAACTTTTTTTTTAATAATTCGACAGTCAATCTATAAACAAAAACATAATTAAACCAAAATACAATAATAAAGCCCTAACTATGGCTATAGCCTCAACAAAACTGCTTTATATCAATCTACCACTATATAAACACAATTTAATAAGCAACTAATTAATAAACAAAGAAAGTCTTCATTATCTCTATGCTTCATAAGGCAAAGCAACCATGTGAGTTCCACCAACAACCTTGCACATCAAATAGGATAGCATCAAAAGTCTTCTCTTAATTGATTAATTTCCATGAAACACCACTACCTCATTTTTTTTTACATGACTCTCTCATTTTTTCACACACACTCATTGAATATACAAAGATTATCTCTCTTCTAAAACAGAACTCTAAATTTCAATTTATACAAAAAATGTAAAAACATTTTACTATAAACAAACATTAGATCACTTCAACTATTCACTTAAAAGTTACAATCAAATATCTTTGGTCAAATGTATTGTCCCTCTTATGTCTATAGTTGAGATGATCTTAAATTTGTCACTAGTCAAATATTTCAACATCTTTTATATGAATTGAAACTAAAGTTTATTACTAAAATAGAGATAACATTAGAATTATCAATAAGTGTGTTATAGGAAGATTAACGGAGTGTAGGTAAGTAGAGGAGGAAGTCAGGTGAACAAAAACATGTAGTAGTGTTATGTGCCTCCAATAAAACAAAACTTACTTCTGGTGTCATGTAAATCTTCTTGATTTCAATGAAAATTTTACTTTCACCACCTTAGACATTATGTTTAGCAAAATGAGACTGAGAAAAAGAAAAAGAAAAAGTAGTTGGTGAGACTGGGTGGCAGCATAGGAATTAAGAGAAGAAAGGGAAAGAGAATGGGAATGAGTATTGTTGTGAAGGAGGTTTAGTGGAATGTATAAAGGGAATGAATGAGTTAGTAATGTAATAAGTACTAGACAATCCTTTAAACATAAGATATGTGAGAAAATTTATTGTGAAATTACAATATATATATATATATATATATATATATATATATATATATATATATATATATATATATATATATATATATATATATTTTAAAAATACCAACACTCAAAACACGGAATTAAATCCTCTGCAGTCAAAAACCACACAGTCCCCTGCAGTTAGTGTATTTTGTGGGTTATTTCAGTCATTACCTCTATTTATTTTTCCCACTTCATTCTCTCATCTAGTTTTTTACACTAAATGCAGGATTCTGCAGTCATAGTGACTGCAGGGAATCCATATCCCTCAAAACACCCGATCACTATCATAGATATATTTTAAATAGATATATTTAAAAAAAAAATATTAGTCTATAAAAGAACAAGTATAGGCCACATGACAATCATAAATTTTGATAGCTGATTTCATTACTAAGATTTTTTGTATGCTTCAAACAATTCATTGAAAAGTGGCATACTACCGATGAGGAAAGTGGGCCAAAGCACAACTATCATTGAATTTTCTTATATGAATTTGGATAAGTCTTTTCTTCTGTCTCTCATTTTAATGTTTCACTCTTTTTTTCTCTCATTTTTCCCGTACAATAGATAGGGTTTTCTCCATGATTGAATGATAATGCAAGTTAGGTATTACTAATCCAAGAATTTAGAATTCATATAGGCGGGGCTAGTTGTATTGGAAACTGTTGGAATTAACCAAAAACAAATGGGAATTTCGACCCAATCTTGATAAACAAGAAGGGTTCTTAGCGCAGCAATACCAAAGAAAAGAAGAAAATAGAGAAAGAAAGGAAATTAGGATTCTAAGAGAATTTGAAGAAGAAGGGTATTACCCACAAACTGTGAGATTTTTCTCTTTCTATTCACTTGCAACTGCAAACTGTGAATTACAATGTGTTGTGATTATTTACAAAAATAAGGGTTACTCCCAATGTACAGATTTAGGTTTACTTGTTCCCCAAGCCAAAACCCAAAACTATAAAAGTCCAAAATACTTATTTTTGGAACTATATCAAATCAAATCTGTGTGAAACTACTGTTTCGACACACCCTTGCTTCGACACTTCGACACAAGGAATTACAATTTAACACACCACCTAATTCATTGTGTCTAAACTGTCTACATTCATCATGACTCTTAGTCTTCTGAAAACTTCGATCTGCACTCCCTTCGTCATGATATCTGCAATCTGATTCTCAGTTCTGCAGTGTTCCAAGTTCATCTTCCTTTCTGCTACATGCTCTCGAAGATAATGGAACCTCATTTCGATATGCTTGCTTCGACCGTGTGCTATTGGATTCTTCGCCAAGTTGATAGCTGACATGCTGTCGATCTTCATGGTAATTGCTCCATGACTCTTCCCTGTAATCTCTTCGACCAAGTTCACCATCCAGGTTGCTTGACATGCACAAAGAGAAGCAGCTATATATTCTGCTTCGCATGATGACAATGCCACTACTAGCTCCTTTCTCGAACTCCAAGCAACTGGTGCACCACCTAATATAAACACATATCCAGCTGTGGATTTTCTATCCTCAACGTCACTACACCAGCTAGAGTCGGTGTATCCCACTAACTTGCATTCTTTCCCTTCATCAGCTGCAGGAAACAAAATGCCGTAGTCGAGAGTTCCTTTCAGATACCTCAGTATCCTCTTCGTTGCTGCTAGGTGTGATACCTTTGGCTTCTGCATGAATCTACTTACCATACCCACACTGTATGCTAAGTCACGTCTTGTGTGACAAAGGTATCTAAGTGACCCATAAGTCTTCTGTATTGGGTTGGGTCGACATCATCTTCATTTGAGTCCTTCGACAGTTGCTGTCTGGTCTCAGCTAGAGTCGAAGTTGGGTTGCAATCTTGCATCTCAAATCTCTTGAGTATTTCGCCTGCATATCTTCTTTGGTGCATCATCAAACTTCTACTAGTCTTGTAGAATTCAATGCCAAGGAAATATGAGAGATTACCCAAGTCTGACATTTCAAACTCCCTACTTAAGTCATGTTTGAAATCTTCGATCTCCTTCTTGCAACTTCCTGTTATCAACAGGTCATCGACATAGAGGCATAGTATAAGCAATTCATTATTACTTCTCCTTAAATACACTCCACGCTCAGTCGTACACTTCACAAATTCCTTCTCCCTTAAGAAGCTGACTATTTTTTATTCCAAGCTCTTGGAGCTTGCTTAAGTCCATACAGGGCTTTATGCAGCCTGTACACATTTCCTTTTTCGCCTCGTTTCACATACCCAACTGGTTGTGCAACATAAACTTCTTCATCTAAGGGGCCATTAAGGAACACACACTTCACGTCCATCTGACATGTGTGCCAATTTTTCATATTTGCTAGACCAACAACTAATCTGATTGTTTCAATCCTAGCAACAGGTGCGAACACTTCATCGAAGTCGATTCCTTTCTTCTGTAGAAATCCTTTTGCCACAAGTCTCGCCTTGTGTCGAGTTACTTCTCCTCTAGGATTCGCCTTCACCTTGTAAACCCACTTCACATCAATTGCTTTCTTGCCTTGAGGCAATTCAACAAGTGACCAGGTGTTGTTAACTTCGATGGACTCTAACTCCTCATTCATTGCTTTCACCCACTTCGAATCTTTCAATGCCTCAGCTACATTGACTGGTTCGACATCTGCGTAGAAAGCATAATGTACCAGCTCATCCTCTTCATCAACCACATCATTTGATGTAATTACACATTCTTACAACCTTGTAGGCATGTGTCTTGTTCGTCGAGGTCTGCTTAGACCTACTTCATCTATGACTGGTTCCTGTCAAACTTCTCTTTCGACTTCAGTGGCTGGTTCTTCACAAGAGATTCTCACTAAATCCTTCTTGGCATTCTCAGTCCAATCCCATTCTTTAAGCTCATCTATGATCACGTCCCTGCTGATCACTACTTGCTTATTCACTGGTTCAAACAGTTTGTAACCTCCAGTCGAATGATATCCTATTAAGATCATCTGATTCGACTTGTCATTAAGCTTCCTTCGTAACTGATCTGACACATATCTATGTGCTATAGATCCAAACACCTTCAAGTGACTGAGGCTAGGCTTGACACCATACCAACATTCTTTTGGTGTGATTCTTTCAAGCTTCTTCGTCGGACATCTGTTCAAAATATATGTTGTTGTCGAAACCGCTTCTCCCCATAACTCTTTGGGTAAATGCTTTCCATTCAACATACTTCTCACCATGTTCATGATGGTTCTGTTTTTTCGTTCTGCAACTCCATTTTGTTGTGGAGTGTAGGGTGGCACCACCTCATGCACAATCCCTTCCTTTTCACATAATGCATCGAACTCCTTCGAAAAATACTCTCCACCACCATCAGTCCTCAGAATTTTCAACTTTCGACCACTCTGTCTTTCGACCATGGATTTGAATCTGGCAAATACCTCGATCACATCACTTTTCTTCTTGATGAGGTAAGTCCACAACTTTCGACTGTAATCATCTATGAACGTGACAAAGTATCTGTTGCCATCAATCGAATCCACCTGGATTGGACCACATACATCAGAGTATATGACTTCCAGAATTTCCTTCGACTTCCTTCATGCATCCTTGCTGAAGCTATTCTTGTGTTGTTTCAACTGAACACACTCTTCACAAACTTCACTTGGAATGTCGATTTTTGGTAATCCTGAAACCATATTTCTTCTCTTTAGCTCTCTGATGTCATTGAAGTTAAGATGGCCTAGTCGAAAATGCCATAACCACTCATCTCTGCTGGCTGCAGTTGCTAGGCACTTGTGCTCCATCACCTTGAGTTCAATCTTGAAGGTCCTATTCTGGGACATTGAAGCCTTCAAGATCAACCTACCACCTGCGTCGAAGACTCTCATCATGTTGTCTTCGACAACTACCTTGTAGTTCTTTTCGACCAGCTGCCCTATACTGAGCAAATTACTCTTCATGCCTGGTATGTACAACACATTGGAAATTGTTGCCTCTTGCCATCTTTCCTCATAATCAGAACATCACCAACACCTCCAGCTGCTAGAGTGTTGTCATTTGCAAACTTCACTGTGTTCTTCGACGAGGGTTTCATGTTAACAAACCAATCTTTCCTTCCAGTCATGTGCGATGAGCATCCTAAGTCCAAGTACCACTGATCTTGGAATCTTTCTTCATCTCTTGTTGTGACCATCAACAACGTCTCTTATTCTTCATGTTTCGCCAGCTTTGCATCAGTTTCTTGATTTTTCTTCTTTTCTGGACAATCACTAAAATAATAGCCATACTTCTGACAATTGAAACATTGAATGTGACTCTTGTCAGATTTTCGACCACCACCTATTCCTCTACCTGCAGCACCACCTCTTTAGTTGCCTTGGTTCCAGGGTTTTCTCTGATTCGAACAATTTCCTTCATGCTGATTTTGACCAGTCGAATTGTTGTAGCCTCCTCTACCTTTGTTGACATTCCCGCTTCCTTTGCCCTTTCTTTCCTTTTCTGACTGTGCCTGCAAAGCCATATCGCTCTTCGACTTTCCTGTAGCTCTTTCTGCCATCCTTTGTTCATGAGACTCAAGCGTCCCTTAAAGCTCTTCCTTCATCAATACTGACAAGTCTTTCGACTCTTCTATGGCTACTACCACGTGGTCGAACTTTGGAGCCAATGACCTCAAGATCTTTGCAACAACTGATCTTGATGTCAACACCTCTCCACATACCTTGATTTGATTCACCAGCTTTGTAACTCTGGTGAAGAAATCTATTATACTTTCATTGTCTTTCATTTGAAGCAACTCATAGGTTCTTTTGTGAGTTTGTAACCTCACCTCTTTCACCTTCTTTGCGCCTCCAAACGATTTTTCAAGAATCTCCCACGCTTCCTTCGTTGACTCTACATCACTAACTTTTTCAAAGTTACCTGGATCGACACACTGATGGATTATAAAGAGAGCTTTATATTCTTTCTTCTTCAACTCTTTGTGTGCAGCCTTTTTTTGATCCGTCGCGTTCTCCGCAAGCGGTGTTACTCCTTCCTTCACAAGATCCCAAAGATCTTGATAATAGAAAACCACCTTCATCTGCTTGCACCAATTCTTATAATTATCTTTCTTGAGAATCAGAAGACTCGCGCGGAAAGTGCCCGTTCCGATGATTCATTGCTATCACGATTTTCCTTCCTTGAATCGCAATCGAAGCTCTAGATACCAGATGTTGAAATTAACCCAAAACCTATGGGAATTCCGACCCTATCTTGATAAACAAGAAGGGTTCTTAGTGCAGCAATACCAAAGAAAAGAATAAAATAGAGAAAGAAAGGAAATTAGGATTCTAAGAGAATTTGGAGAAGAAGGTTGTTACCCACAAACTGTGGGATTTTTCTCTTTCTATTCACTTGCAACTGCAAACTGTGAATTACAATGTGTTGTGATTATTTACAAAAATGAGGGTTACTCCTTATTTATAGATTTAGGTTTACTTGTTCTCCAAGCCAAAATCCAAAATTATAAAAACACAAAATACCTATTTTTGGAACTATATCAAATCAAATCTGTGTGAAACAACTGTTTTGACCCACCCTTGCTTCAACACTTCGACATTCGATGATTAATTTGAAGAAAAAAATGTCACATACAAGAGTACTTTTTGGTCATGATCCATTTTAGTCTTCTCCTTATATTTGAACCGTGGTCATGTGGATTATTGGACAAGATGTTTTGCCATTAGGCCACTTTACCTTTTGTATTTTAATTTACAAATTAAACTTATATATTAAAATCTAAATTATTTGTAAAAAACATATTCAACCCAACAAATATAAAACTCAAAAATGCTTTTATTATGTATTATGGGGGTTGTTCATCATCTTCCCAAAAATATTTTTGCTTAAAGAAGACAAGAAAAATCTACATTAATCAAATACTACCTCAAAGATGAATCACTCACACCTCTAAATATTATTAGTGTTGAGTTTCAGAAAGAGTAAATATTTAATTTTGGTTGCAAAACGTTATTATTGAATTAAATAAAATGAAATTTTTACCTGATAAAAAAATAGAAAGTAATGAAGACAGAGAAGGGAAACTGCAAGAGAGTTTCGTTTGGTTTGGCACTGAAATGAAGGCGAGAGAAGCGATGATTATTTCGGTTTGTGCTAGAAGCGTTATTTAAAAATCCCTAATAATCCAGATTTTAATTTTGAGGAATTTTCAAATCTATAATAATCAAGATTTCAAATTTGAGGAATTTCCAAATCTTTAATAACTCAGATTTCAATTTTGAGAAATTTCCAAATTTTTAATAACCCAGATTTCAAATTTGAGGATTTTCCATATCTATAATAACCCAGATTTCAATTTCCAAATCTTTTAAGGCTAACCATCAGAGCAATTTTTCCAAAAAAATCGATCATTCAATGATATGCAGAAGCTGCTTACAAATATCATGTTAATTACTGTCAGTGACACCCTATGTATCTGAGTGGAATTGCCCATGCCTGATTTACTATGGCTTGTTCAGATTCAGAGACGTGATTTAACCTTACACACTGAAAGGATAAAATACACCCTGTTATTTATTGATTTATAATCTTTAATTCATTTTCCACATTTTTTAAAACTGAGATGTCAATTCGGTGTTTTGCTAGAAAATGAAAAACACATCTTTTAGCTTCACTATTCCTCAAACAGTTTATGTCAAATTCAACAAAAAGTAGCAACCCCATCATAAAACTTGAAGAAATTCCGCCCATGTCATCATCAGTAGAAACAATAAGCATTTAGTAAATGGAATTTGAAGTGAAAACATTAAAGGGGATAAAATGTTGAATACAACCCAATACAATTAGGTAGCAATTATAAATTGGAAAGATTTCAGATCTGGATCTTGTTTAAATCTATAAACGTGATTTCAAATTCGTTGAACTTGAGTGTGAAAGTTCCAGCAATATGTTCAACTCAGATTCATTTCAGATTTGAATATGCTTAAAATGTCTTAGCATTTATTGAAGAAAAGATTTTGGAAATGCACTTGATAAAGTCAAGGTTTATTATGAAAGTGGTTCTAGTTTTAAAGGAGAAGATTTTGAAAAAAGGAAGGAGATTTTGAAAGTTTAAGAATGGGGAAGAGATGAAGAGACTACCCTAGAGCATAAAATAAAAGCTAAGGATAAAGAAAGATCTAACCAAGAGAAGATGGTAAGCCCCATGACATAAGTCAATAAAGAATTCCCTCTTTTGAATTAAGCGTTAAGCAAGCCAAATAAACTATAACAATTCAAGCAACAGATGAAATCAATAATAACCAAGATGAGTCTTCAAGAAAATCCTTAAGCCAAGGGTACCATATAAATCCAAATAGGACTTAAGATGTACTTCCAAGCTAAGGTCAAGGTCTTAATTCTAAGTCCATAACTCCTCAATAATGCAAAAGGGTAGTAACATCAAGTCCATGATAGTAACCAAATTTTTTAGGAGTTTTGGTATTTATTAATTTCTTAAGAGAAAGTCCAAGTGAACAAAAATAAAAAACGAGCATAAGCATAAACACAAGTCCAATTGGACAAAGGAAAAACATTATGATAATATGATATGAAATGTTAAAGTAAGAGCATAAAGTAAATTGCTATAAGTAAAAATCATAATATAAATGACCTTAAAGTATAGAAATAAAACAAAGAAGTTAGTAAGTTAGTGATTAGAAAAGAGAGATGAATTTGTCATTTTTTGGAGAACACTTAATTAGACATCCACAAGCATGAAAACATGGTCTTATGCATTACCAAGAGAAGGGATCCAACTTGGATAAAATCAACGAGTATACCACTAACTCAGGTAACAAAAGATCCAATCTATTTCACACAATACCATGGAAAATAGGAGGCTGATAATCTCACTTACAAAAATGAATTAGTTTTCGATTCGAGACAAATTTAGCGATATGTTAAGCAATCGTAGTACAACCTATAAGAAAGGCCATACTATGGGAGGCCGGTAAATAATAATATATGTGCTAATACAAGCTAAAGAAATGACATGTAAGTCATTCTCATAAAGCTTGTCACACCAAAAAGAAAAAGAGGAGTGGTCTCATCTTAGTCAAAGACTTCCATCAATGATTAAAGCAAACTTATCACTACTACAAAGTGAAGTGAGTGATCCAAATGGTCACTTCAACAACATGTTTGAAATAATGAAGGTTCAACATCTTTGATCATCAATAATCCATGATGTTAAAGATTTTCATCAACCAAAAGAAAAAAGAAGAATGGAGATTAAGAAGAGGCAGCAAGGAAACAAACGCAACAAGTTGAATCCAAGGATTGATCAAGTTATCATCAAAATCAATCATCCATTTTGGTGGATTAGGGGTTTCACCCCATTAACACCCAAGATCCATTGAGCTTGATGAAACTTGACCAAATCAACCAAGCTTCAAGTCAAACAGAAGTCAACAAATACAAAAATGCAATAATATGAATTAATATGCATCAAAATAATTTTTAAAATAAATTTTAAAATGAAAATAAACATGAAAATGTAAATAAAGCATCAAACAAGATCACAAATGACCAATAAAAATCCAGAAAGTTAGAAATAATATAAGGATGCTATGAAAATTTTTTGAGAATTTTTTAATGTATAAAAGTATTTTTAAACAATGAAATATGCTTGAAAAAAGAAAAATATCATGAAAAATATCAAATGACAAATTAAAAATATGAAAAATATATCATTAGAAAGAGAAAAATTACCAAAAAAATTAGAAATTAGTTTGGTATTTTTGGATGAAAAATGAAATTATTATGAATTTTTAAACGAAAATTCAATTTAAAAATAAAACCAGAAAAGAAAATAAAATAGAAAAAACCACACACGTTGGATCTCGCCTCATTAATTGAAGTGGTAGATCCAACGCGCCTTAGGTGAGGATGTATAGTGGAAATTAGATCAGAAAACACATGGAAACACATTCAAATGCAGCCAATCAAAACATTTTAAAATGCCAACATGGAAGCCACTTCATATTGTCATCCCTCCTCTCCAGCCATCTTCTCCGGTGAGCTCTCACCGGAGAATCCACAAATGGTAAAGATAGGTCACAATACCTATGCCATTGTGACCGTCTCATCAAGGCGAACTCAACCTCATTCTTCATTTCATTTATTGAAAAGGAGTAGAGAGAATTTTGAGGAAAATAAGAAGAACACAAAAACACGAAAACAAAAATTAAATGATGTATAAGAAGAATCAACATCAGCTAGGTTAGGGGAAACGTTCAGCAAGTAAAGGACTACATTGTGGTAACTTGTTTGAGTGAAAATGGAGCTTCAAACTACCTTGTCTAAAAACAATCTGAAAAGCTCTGAAACTGGATTTGGTTGGAGCAATTCAGGGACTCTTAGAGCCTGGAATTTGTTGCAGAAGATTTAGAGAAACACAATGAAGCTTATGGAATCAAGAAGTGAGAGTGGCTGGAAATTAAAACACGATAGCTCACTTTTTTCCAGAAAATTTAAAGGTGGAGCTTGGGTTTTCTGGCTCTCAAAATCTTGGGAATGTTGGTAGAATGAACCTCTATTTATAGCTGAAGATGATGGAATGCTGAGAGGGGTGAATTGAGTGAATTCATGTGCACCCTCATCATGCAAAAAGTGTCACTTATATCCATTCAAAACTCAACCAAAACTTGCGTTTCAAGTGCTAAACAACTTCTGGATACTTGCTAAACTTGATTAGCCAGGAAATTGAACTTTAATTTGGACTCTAATTGTAAGTAGAATGAATCAAAAATTTGATCATGGAGTTTTCTTCAGTTTCAAGGTACCATGTTTGCATCAATGGGGCATCCTACTCAAGAGGCTTTTTTCCACCATTCTTCTTGCAATGTGTAGTCCTCATGGCCTAGTTTATAATGTGCCAAGAAAGTATTCATTTAGACATCTGAGGAGAAAGTTGTGATGTGTTGATGTTGGCATGAAAAACTGGTCATCATACTTAGAAAATTTCTAAGTCTTTAAGGCAGAAAATGACATATAATCTTCCAACAAATTCCAAGGTCTTCCAAGCATAACTTGATCTTGATCATTGAAGCAAACTTGTAGAGGGAATTGTAAATGACATTGTGCAACAAGAATCATTTTTAAAGGATAAAAATTGAAGAATTTGTGATCCTTGAAAGTTGAGAAAAAGTCACTTGAAAATAGGTCAAATTTTACTAAGTCCCCAAATGACCTACAATGTCTTAAAAATTTTGATGGTCCTCCAAGCATAATTGGCTCTTGTCATGCAAAGAGAAGTTCTGGAGGATGCTGAGAAGATTCATATGCAAAAGAATCACTCAAAAATATAGAGAATTGAAGGAGTTGTAGTCCTTGGAACCATGACTTGAAAATGTTGACTTTTTGGTCACACCTTCTTGAACCAACTTGTATACTTGAGATTTTCTTGCACTTCAAGGAACATGGATGATCATATGAACCCAAAATAAGATATCCTTGAATGTTCTTTGATTAAATTGATCAAGGCTGGAGATAACTTGTTGAATTAGGCATGGAAATAAACACATGAACCTTTGACTTTCTTGAGAAACAAGATACACAATCTTGAGGTACTCTTGCTCAAAATGATATAGGATGATGTTTGAGAACATATACCTTGATATTACAAGCCATATCTTAAGAAATAAGTCCTTGAGAGTAAATGGTTGTTCACACTTTGACTTGAGGGATCAAAGCCCTAGATGAGGAACCAAGCACAGTGTTTTAGATGAAATGCCCTACCTTGCACAAGGAGCTTAAAAAAACAAGACATATCTTTGCATTTTGGTTAGTGGTTAGTTAAACAATATGCATATAGAAATAAAGATGAAAATACACACAAAAGGGTGCTTGGTGATCTCAAAAACAAAACCCCAAGGGATGAGAGGAGGAGAACCAATATGTAATCTTATTTGTGTAAAGATGTAAATGATAAGTGGGATCTCAGGGTTAAAAATTAGGGTGTGACAGATGCCCCTATTTAAGTTTTTTCTATCCGGAGATATGAAGATTGACATCTTCATCTCAACGAGATCAGAAAGACTTAAATATAACAACAAACCCAATTTTTTGCCCTAAGATGCCACGAAATGCACATGATATGATATGATTGCAGACAAGGAATCTCCGTGGGGAAAACAGCGCCACAAGAGACACACAAATGATGGGGAGAAACAAGGAGATTGAAACTCCACAGGGGAATAACAGATTCCAAAAGGGGATCCAACTAGGGAAAAACCAACGTGTAGGCAAAACCTACGACACACAACTGCTGGAACCAAGGGAGGTTTACTAGGGAAATAAATCACTGGGAAACAACATGACTCGGGAATGACTATGTATGGAAAGAAACCCAAAACATAGTTAGAGGACAAAGGACCCAACGTGGGATATTTCAGTAAAACAAAGCAAAGCTCCAGCGGGAACATCAAAAAGGGATATCCAAATCCACCAAGGGAAGAGAATCCAAATCAACTAGGGAAGAGATACCAAATACCGGTTACTGGGTAGATAACAAAGGTACTCCAACTACACAAGAAAAGAGATATATTACCTTCTACCAATTACTGGGTAGAAAACAAAGGTAATAAACTCAAAAGAAAGGATTATCATCTACCGGTTACTCGGTATAAAACAAAGATAACCAATCAGACAAAAGGGGACAATATCACCTGCTACTTGTTACTGGGTAGAAGCAAAGGAAATAAGGCAAAAGGAAAGATTACAGACTACCGGTTACTGAGTAGAAAATAATGGTAACCAACCAAAAAAGGGAGACAAATGCTACCTGTTATCGGTTTCTGGGTAGAAGCAAAGGCAACAAGCTCAGGAGGAAGGATTACCTTTTACTGGTTACTGGGTAAAAACAAAGATAACCAACCAGCAAGGATGAGAAATATTGCCTGCTACTGGTCATTGGGTAGAAGCAAAGGCAATAGACTCAAAAGGTGAAGAAACATTACCTGTTACCGGTTACTGGGTAGAAGCAAAGGCAATGAACTCACATGGAAAGATTACCGACTACCGGTCACCAGGTAGAAAACAACAGTAACTATCCAAAAAGGAGAAATATCACCTTCCACTAAGAAAAAGGAGGATTACCCACTAACAATAAGGTAGCTTAACAAGATAACCAACCAAAAGGGATGGGAAATATTACCTGGTACCAGTCACTGGGTGTAATACCCCAAAATTTGCCCTCTCTTTCTTTCATATCTTTGAGCATGAGTTTTCATTTGCATTGCATTGCATTCAAGCATAGAAAAACAAAGCATCAAGCATTTAGCATTGCATCTTGCAAAAGGGCATGTGATTAGGTGATTCTCTAAGGTGTTGATCATCCAAAAAAGAAGACCAAGTGTTTCTCACAAGCTTCAAGGATCTCTTACATCATGTGTCATCTCCATTTGATATCACAAGTCATTGAAAGAAAGGAATTCACCAAGAAGACTGGACAGTGCATGATCTCCTACACAAGGCAATCAAAAGTTGGGATCTGACCCCCAAGTGTGCAAGCTCTTTGAGTTTTTATCACCTCCAAAGGATATATCTCACCTTTGTTTGAGAGGATACACAACATATTCAGAGGAATTGAGATTTGGAGGATGTGTTTTTTCCTCCTAATCAGAGGGTGCCAAAACTAGGGTTGGACCTAAAATAAGTTTATTTCTGATTTCTTGGGCAAGACTTGATCTCATGGCATTCCTTATGTTCTTAAGTGTTCATGGAGGGAATCTTGGCCATTGGTTCTTTGAGGAAGATGTTCAATGGATCAGTTACTTGTGTAATAAGCAAAGTCAACAGTTCAAAAGGAGAAAGTCAACTGTGGAATTTTGAGCTTCTTTTCATGGTTTTCAAGGTCCCACATCCTCTTATGGTCTTCAAATGCCAAGTTTCATGTCATTCATCAAGAATCAAGGGTTTGTGCAAAAGTTACTAAATATGGAAAATGACCTATAATGAACACTTTCCATTTTTGGCAACTTTTCCATCACATTCAACTTGACTTTTCATCATCAAGGAAGCTCCAAATGAATTGTCCTACAACATGAAAGTTGAAGATATTTCTCTCCCATTTCCAAAAAGTACTAGAACATTTCCATATCATTTGTGGAACTCTAGTTATGGCCAAAACAATGCAAGGTGTTTTTCATGGATTCCTTATAATTCAAATTTTCCACCTTTTGTATTTTTGCACAAATGGACTTGTAATGTTCCCAATTGCTTCATGCCATATTAAAACATCAAAATACAATTCAAGAATATCATTTGTGGCCTTTGAATCAATTCATGCCATGCCATATTTCTCATTATTCTCACAAAGTGCAAAATGCCAAATTAATTCAAAACTTGCAAACCAAGAAAGTAAAAGGCCCAAAATCAATTCAGAAGTGGTACATGAGTAAATTGGAGGTGATTTTTGCTGGGTACAAGGGTTTCCCACGTGCAAATTGGTGGTGTTGGTGTAAAATGCATTTTTGGAATTTCACTCAAATCTCATTAACAAGAATTCTAATCACTTCCTAATCCTAATCAGTGGACTAATGAATGGTATATATGCTTACTCATGCCCTCACAGCTAGGGTAGAAGCTCTCATTTGCACACTTGTGGTTTTTTGCTCTCACACTTCCTCTCATTGAATCTCATTCTTCTTGGAGCTTCTCTGAGTTTTCTCTTCACATTCTTGATCAGTGAAGAGAATAGAGCAAGAATCCACCGTTGTTTTGAGCTCATACTGAAGATTTCATAAAGTGCCATTCAAGAGGGATCATCTTCAAACTTCAAGATCTAGCCAGATTCAAGCCTCTATTTGCATTTATTTTGCAAATAGAGATCAAAAGGAGTTGATCTGCAGCATTTGGAAGAATTTCTTGGTGTATTTCGTGTTCTTCAAGGTTCAGGTTTGTGAATTTTTCATACTCATAGAACTTGAATTTTTGGTATGCAAAATGATCTATGATGTGCACTGATTATTCTGAGCTATTTTATTTGAAGTTTGGACGTGTGGTTTGTGCATAATGTTGATTTAAAGTTTTATATCTAAACTTGTTTCTCTTCGATTCTCTTTATTGGTTGGTTATTTGTGAAAAATAATTGCATATTTGAGATCCTTGCGTTTTTCTGGTCAAAATGGAGTACCTATATGTATTTTCTGAAAAAAAAAAGTGCGCAGCAGCTCACCGGAGAGGGTGGCCGGAGCCCTAGCTCCGGCGGCTGGAATGTTCAGTCCGGTGAAGAAGTTTTGATGAGGAAGAAGCAATCACGTCCGTTGATTCCCTTGATCGTGCGTCTGTTATCGCGCCATGTGTTTTATTTTTTGTGTTTTATTTTACTGATCGCGTGCGTGCCATCTTATATTTGTTATCGTGTATCCTCAAACTGTAGCCATTTGTTCGTGTTTAATCTTTGATCGTGCGGAGGAGGTGATGACAGCACATAAATGAAGCACATACAAGGCACATGGCTGGTGCATTGTGTTACCGTGTGATTGTGTGTGTGTGTGACTAGGTGGAGTAGGGTGTGCCATTGAATCTGAATTGTTGATTTTAATTAACTTGGATCGTGTGAACCTGGTGTGATGTGTTAATGCGCGTTGGATTAAACGATTGGCGGAGATTGATTCTGAATTTTGACCTCTTACTGTGCTCCCATTGACTGCGTTTTGGATCCTTGGCCATTGGGCCTTTGCTATGCGCACCCCCCGTTAGCCCATTTCCTTTTTCCAATGTGTTTTCCTTACTGTTTGCACCCCCAAGTTTATTTCCTTTTCTTTTCTTACTTTTATTATTTGTCTTGCATTTTTAATTTCTAAAATTACTTTTATGCATCTAAAAATCATGAAACTTATTTTTAGTTCTATCAAATTTTTCCATATTTTATTTTCTCATTTTATTTTTATTTTGGCATCTGTTTTAATTAATTACATTAATCTTCTTTTCTTATTTGTTTCACTTGCACACACCAACTTGTGAAATTTCTTTCTCCTCATCTATAACACATTTTTAATCCATCCTTTTTGCATCTATTAGGTGACATATTAAACTGCATAAAAACATTTTTGTTTTATTTTTAAAACTTTTCCATATTTCATTTTGGTCCCTTTCTTTTGCATGTTGAATCATTGTTCTTATGTGATCTTTGACCAATTGTTTGAGATACTTAGTTTGTGTTTTTTGGTTTGAACTTTTTGTACATGTTACTTGACTGAGTTAACTTCTGATTGGATATTTTTTGGGATTTTATTAATTCACTTTGCTATTTTTGGTTGAGTGTTGTTTGTGATGCAGGTTTGATTGAGGTATACTTGGATGCATGATCTAGTTTGAATGCATTTGCTCACTTGTAATGAATTGATGCTTGAGATGTTTTTATGATCTGATCATGTTCTATTTGAGATTACTTGTGGCCTTGGAATCATCCCCATTTGATCATTTTTCAATTTGTTCTTGATTTTACAAGTTGATGTTGTTTTGGACTTGAATCTTGTGATATGTTCAACCTAATCTTGTGATGTTTCCTTGCTTGATCTCAACCAATGCATGAGGCCTTTTGTTTGATTTGTATGACATGCTAGAGGTTCTGACCTTCTTGGTTTAAGGTGCTTTATGTGACATGTTCTCACTCTTTGCTTCACATGTTTCTTTGTTTGTTGGCATGAATGATAAGTGGATGCTTTGATTAACTTCGATGCATGCTTTGAATGTGTTGCTTAAGGTTTCATCTTGCATGACTTGAGTTTGATTTTGGTATGATGTTGACACATATGCTACTGCCCTCTTGTGTTCATTACTTGGTTTTCATCTCACTTGATCATCATGGTTTGATTTGTATGTTGCATATCATTATCATTGGTTTTCTGGTTTCTTTGGCTCATAATGCATCATAATGTGAAGCATTCTTGCATGTTTGGATTAGATGATCATGATATGAATTGAATTCTGACTTGGTTTCACTTTCATCTTATTTTGTTCATGTCATCTTTGTATGAACTCTTAGTGTGTGAAATTGTGAATCTTGTGCAAGTTTACTTGCATCCTTTCTTGTGTGCCTTCACTTGTATACTTGATATGTGCTTATATGATCTTTGAAGCATGTTCTATGTTATTATTTGGATTTGATGATTATGGTGTGCTTGCTGCCCTATCTCTTTTCTTTTTCTTCCTTTCTCTTTTCTTCTCATTCACTCTTTCTCATCCCATGAATCTCAAGACTTATTCAAGTCTTGGATTCTTTTCCCCTTAGAGCTACCTAGTCCAACTTAATTTTTGATTAAGCTTGGAGTAGGATTAGCATTAGGTTAGGTAGTCTTTTCTCTTAAACCTCACTAACCCTAGGATATCCATGCATGATAACATTAGGACTCTTAGTTTCCCTTTAGAGTTCCTTTGCGTTTTCTCTCTTCTCATCTCAAAAGAAAAGTAAAAAATACTTAATAAAGGCAAAACAAACATTGTATTTAGGCCTTTCATGTAAGAACAAGATAGTGAGGGATCTTCTCTCATTTTCTTGGAATGTTTAGCGTGCGTCCCATCTCGGGTCGTTATGCGAGGCATTCGATCTTACATGAGGGACTTAAATACAATGCGCGTTACAAAACACCAAACAATCAAAACTCTTCTTTCTAAAAAACTTCAAACAAACAATAACGTCTTTCCTTCGGGAACTCTCTTCTCATCTCACTCACTCTTAGTGTACGAACGTGCTCCTCCTCGTTCTCTTACAAGATGGTAACGCACTCGGACCAGCGAGCCTGCAACACCTGAGCTAGAACGTCAGCCGTTCCCAAAAAAACACAAACAAAGCGACCCTCGTTGAGGGGAACTACGTCGCTCTGATTCTCATGTTCCCGATGAGATACGTAGGCAGTGGGGTAGGGCCCATTCGAGCACTTCTTTTATTTTCCCTACATTTGTTTCTTTCTCTCTCTTTTCCTTTTCCTTTTTCTCGTTCCTTTCCCTTTCCAGTAGCAGTGGAGCTCCAGTTGACGACACCCTTTGATCGAGACAAGCAAGCATGGATCCCATCGGGTACGATGGACGCGAGGGGGTGCTAATACCTTTCTCTCATGTAACCGACTCCCGAACCCAGTTCTCTTGGTCGCAAGACCATGCTCTTATCCTCTCCTTCAGGTTTACGCAGTGTTTCCTTTCCCTCTCTTGGGATAAATACACATTGCTGGCGACTCTGTTTCGGTGCCACTTTCGCGTTTGTACTTGGATGAAAATCCTGGGAGCGACAGCTGGCGACTCTGCTGGGGAAAAGTCCCTATATCTCTGGTTTCCTTAGTGAGTCAATCCTAGCGTTTGTCTCTTTTCTTTCATTGGGTGTTTACTGTTGTATTGTATTTACTGTTTTACTATATTATTGTTTACTGCATTACTGTTTTACTGTATATTATTGTACATTATTGTATTTACTGCATTTTTACATTTTCATTTCATATGATGTATTATTCTGCACTGCTGTACTATTTTCTGTTTGACGGGATGGGGTATTCTAAGAGATATGCCCAATACCCAGGCCTGAGTGCACTTATGATTAGCGTGTTTCATGTCCTCTCGCGTTCCGTCTCGGTTCGAGGAGGGAATATGAAACACAATCTGGATATGGTTCTCTCTAGAGAATTCTGCGTTGTGGATTTCCCACGATGGTAGAGCTATCTGGAAGAGCTACTAAGTCTGGATGACCTATTAGGATGACCCATCTTTGTTTTGAAGTGAATCAGCGGACGACCTCTTTGATTGGTGATAACATTGTATCCTTCGGGTTGAATGTGCTATTGTTTCTCAAACCTCTGAAGCTGAGGATCTTTCGTTTTTGGAGAATCAGTTGAGGCCTCCTCGATTGATGATGATGCCAAACCAGAAATGGTGAACGTATCATCATTTCTCGACCTGAGAGCCTGGGATACTGAACATCCTAACACCCACATGTGAGAGGGGAGGATTTGTTTACAGGTGTGCATGAACCTTGACCTTCAAACATACCCGGTATTTTGGATTTCCTATCAGGGTGGATTTATCGGCCTGGTATTCTGGTATTCTGATCATCCGGTATTCTGGTATTCTGGTATTCTCTTTAGAGCCGACCTATGAGCTTATTCAGTCAGCAGCATAACAGTTATCCAGATTATATGGAAGCTTTGATCCCATGCCTGTTGCATCTGCATCAACATTTTTGCATACATGTTCTTGTATTTCCAAGGGAGATTAGCTTCGAGACTTGCCATTGAGCGTTTCTATCCAGTTCTTATGTTTTTCTAAAATTTTTTTTTCGAGTTAAAGCATAATGATCCCTTGGAAATACTCGAACATGGCATTTTGCATGGCATTCTCATAATCATATGCATAACGGGTGTTCCGGAGCAGATTTCTCAGTCTGACAAGATTCAGTTTGGACGGTCAACATGACTTCTTCCAACTACTCGGTCCACCACAATCAAGGTTCAGATATGGAACAACTCCAAGCGGAGGTGGCAGAGATGAAGGCCCAACTGGGGCATTTTATGGTGGACATTCAGGCGTTGTCCCAAGATCAGGAACTGCTGAGAGAAAAAGTCAACCGAATGAAGACTAAGATGAGCCAGGTTATGGAAGTCCTGAAGGCAGTGTCAAGAAAGGAAGACAATCAAGTGCCCGCTTTCACAGCAGAGGTTCTCACTTCTCATATCTCTTTGGGATCTCCTCTAGACCATGGGGTGCCTCATGAATCCTCTCCACCGTCAGAGCGTTTTCGTCACGGACTGTTTCTTGAGGATCCTAATCCAGAAACGCTTGAAAGGAAATTTGATCCAATCCCGATGCCATACGCTCAGTTGCTTCAGCACTTGCTCAAATTTCAGCTATTTGATTTGATGCGGGACCTCCACGCGCCAAGTTTTGTATGGGTTCCAATGTCCATGATAGGTGTGAATTCCATTCAGGGGTACCTGGTCATGATGTTGAAAATTGTAAGATGCTCAAGTATAAGGTCCAAGAGCTTATTGATTCAGGGGCAATTGAGTTCACCCCCATCAGCACCGTTAATCGAAGAGATGTTCCTCCGACTGCTGCTAAAGAAGTGAATAGTCCTCCCTCTCAGGGGCCTTCCTCAATCCAGAAGCTTTGGGTTCTGAAACTTCTGCATCAGCAAACCACAGCTGGAACCCTCCCGGTTGCGTCCTTTCATCATCAACTGAAGCAAGAAAGGGTTTTTGATCCTCTACCGATGTGTCATGCCAAATTACTTCAGCAACTGCTTCAGTTAAGATTGATTGAGCTCCGGAAGTTGTCTCCTCCGGCAAAGCTTCCAAAAGGATGGGATGCCAAGGCTTATTGTGATTACCACTCAGGGACACAGGGGCATGCCATTGAAGATCGTAAGGTGCTCAGCCATAAAGTGCAAGATCTGATTGATGCTGGGATCATTATTTTCACTGCAGATGGTCTGTACGTTAACTAAAGCTTCCCAAGCCTCCTCAACAAAGAAAAAACATCATCAGAAGTAATAAGTCCAGACGGAGTCAAGCCTCATCAACAAGGACAATCATTTAGCTCCTTTGCTGCATTTTCATATGTAGTCTTTATTTGTTTATTCAGACATTGTTTGCATGTTAAAACTTGTTTGTATTAGGTTTGATGATTTTAATGCAATGGATATGTTTTCTTGATTAAGTTCATTTGTGTTTACTCATTTAATGCTAACGTGCATTGCAATACCAACTTTCTTGCTTATACTCTTTGAGGGAGGATGATGAGGAAAAAACGCAAAAATCTCTAATTGTGTGCTTTTGGATAAAACCCTGTTGAGGATGTACATGCATTGTTTCAACTCCCCAAACACTGGAGATATCAGGGAGATAAACCCTCGTTAATCCCTTTGAGCCTTGAAGTAGGAGTTCTTTCGTATGAAAAAACCCTCACATTTAACCCAGGGGCAGGGTAGGTGTCAGTTAATTTGACCGAGCGTTCACATTTCAAAAGGAGTGTGCAGCTGAGGATCCATTACTTTCTATTCCACCGTCAAGAGGACAAGAGATGTGAAACCACAATGGTTATCCATTAACCATCAAAGAGTGAGACAGTCACAACCCTTTCAACAAAGTCAAGACAAGCTAGTGTCACACGACGTGTTCAAAAAAAAAAAAAAAGGAAGAAGCCCGCTAAGTCGAAACTTGAAAACAAGCGACTTAGGCAAAAGTTAGGGCATCCCGCTGGACTTCAGAATCAATAAAGCAAAAAAAGAATCAGTCCAGGCAAAATCAGGGAAAACAAAAGAATGAAAAAGAATAAAAAGCGAAAAGGATGACAAAAAGAAAGTCCTCGAGCAAGAGCGAAGTCGTGTGACTACGAACAAAATACAAAAGGGGTGACTGTCACTCAAAAACCTCATTAGGTGTCAAACCATCAGATGCATGGGTTCCTTAAAGATCACAAAATCTTTTTGAGAGATGAGCGCTTGTGCAAATCAGCTGAACGTAGGACTGGAGAACATCACGAAGAGTGGGTGGGCACCAATAAACTTTGAGCCATAAAACCATTTTTTTCAAAACCGTGAACCAGGCCACGATACAACCCTCAAAAGTCCTAATTGAAACAGGGTTATTTCGAAAGCATACTACCAAGAGATAGCGTTCCTGACTCCTATGAGTTGTGCTAAAAGATCTTTGCTGGCGTTGCATGTGCATTGCATTCTTTCATTCAAAGATTAATGTCGTGTCCTAAGCAGTGATTCGTTCGCTGCCTTGCGACATCTTTTTGGTAAAAACTTCAAGATCAACATGTGTATTGCATTAGAATTTTCATTCTCAGGTTAAAATATTTGCTGCTTGCACACATTTATTTGACATCAAAAGAAGTTTACATATGGAAATTCAGTCCAGAAGCTTAATCTTGCCGAGTTGAGAATCCTGAAACTCCCGAAGGGCAGCCACATCCAATGGTACTTCCTCAGGAAACTTTATTGAGCAGGAGCTTTCCCAACAAGTTGTGCTAAAACGTAGTCGATCCGGGGCAGTCACGTCGAACCATCTCTTTAAGGTATAGCCAATTTGGGCCGGTCACGTCGAGAAATCTCTTCAGAGTTCAGAAAACTGGGGAAATTACTTCAAGATTCTTCGGTAGACCATACAGTCTGGGGTCGTTACATCGAGATCTGACGAATCTCTCCAAGAGTTTGAAGACATTGAGGCGTTTTGGATGATAAGTCTTCTGTAAAATCCTCTTGAGACAATTTCTTTTGGTGGACCATGTTGATCTGGGGCAAATGAGAGAAAAACTGTTGTTCACGCATATGCAGTCAATAGGCCAAAAGGGTTGAAACAAAGGGGGTGGTCATCCCAAGAGCACAAGATTCATTTCTCCTAGACGGATAATCACTTATTCCCACGCAGGAGACTAGGGAAATCATGTTCAAGGAAGGGTTCACTGGTCACCCTTTTGTCGCAACGTTTACTGATTGAGTTCATCATTTGGTCGATGGTCATTCACGACGTCTCGATATCAGTGATTTGAGTGCAACTGGGTATCGTTGTATCTTATTAAGTCGATTCTCTCAATAGCTACAAGCTTTTATGTTTCGATAACGGTTGTGAATCCCCAGTAGAGTTGCTTCGCAGACACGGAAGTTGATGGTTAATCCCTAGTGAAGTCGCCAAGAGTTTGAAGATGCTTAACCTTCTGTAAAATCCTCTTACGACGATTTCTTCAAATCAGTCTTGTATCATGGAGCAGGAAGCAAGTTTTTGACCCTCCCAAGCATGGGACATTTGGAATTTCCCCAGCAGGCGATGTTCCAGATTTATTATCCCCAGTAGAGTTTGAGGACGTTTGTTCTTCTGTAAAATCCTCTTAAAAGACGTCCCCAGCACGAGAAGCTTTAAAGCAGTTTTCTCCAGCAGAGTTGATTATAAACTCATCATCCCCAATGGAATCGTCAAACGACAAGTTCGTCTAGCATGGGGCATTGTAGCACTTATCTTAGGCTCAACAGTCTTATGCCTCAGCAGATTATTGTAGAGTTACTTTGGGTTTCCCAGCAGATGTCTAAGGACTCTCCCGCAGCAGGTTGCAGCAGAGCATGTTCTAACCAGGATTTGCATATCCCCGACAGAGTAGCCCTGATTCCCAGCAAGATCATATCCCTGGTAATGGTATCTCCACAGAGTTCAGCATTGAATCTTGTCAACAATACTCCCCAGCTGAGTTGTTTTCTTCCCTGCAAAAGTTTAGCAGGTCGACAAAATCTATTCCTCAGCAGAGTGATAATATATTCTTAACCCAGCCGGGTTAGAAGGTCGATTACCCCCGCAAAAGATCTTGAGGTTAATAGATCCCCAAGCAGAGTTTTAATGACTTTTCTTCCCTAGCAAGATGTCATGCAAAGAAATTCTCATCCCCAGCGGAGTTGCTGTGACCAGAATTCATTCCCCAAGCAGATGAAGTGATTCCTGGAAGAGTTATTATCCCCAAAGTCTAATTTATTTTTGGCAAACTTGACAATTCGAAACAGACGGATTGCTCATTCATTCTCCAACATAGATATTATCCTTTCAGGAGTCTCCAAGATCAAATCATTGACCGTTGTTCCTCAGCAGAGTCAGCAGAGATGTCTGACATGGATGCAGAGAGTAATCCTATTTTGGAATCATCAAAGTCCAACCGTAGATTGGCAAAAGGTCCATCCAAGGGTGGCAAAGCAAAGCAGTAAAGTCCAACCGTAGATTGGCGAAAGTTGCATCCAAGGGTGGCAAATCATTGTAAGGTCTAACTGTAGATTGACGAAAGGTCCATCCAAGGGTGGCAAATCATTGGAAAGTCCAACCGTAGCTTGGCACAACTCCACCCGTAGTGTGGCAGGTCAGTAGTCGTCTGACTCCCTTTAAAAGACCGCAGCTAAGTCCAACCGTAGATTGGCCAAAGACCATCCAAGGGTGGCAAATCATCAGCAAGTCCAACCGTAGATTGGCAAAAGTCCACCTGTAGTGTGGCAATTCAGCTGCAAAGTCCAATCGTAGCTTGGTAAAAGTCCACCCGTAGTGTGGCATGTCAGTAGTCTTCTGACTCCATTCAAAAAGACAGTCCACCCGTAGTGCAAAAAGACAGTCCACCCGACAGTAGTCGTCTGGAGTTATACAAAAGACATTGTTAAAGACCACCCGTAGTGTGGCAGACCAGTAGTCGTCTGGCATTGTACAAAAGACATTGTTAAAGTCCACCCGTAGTGTGGCAGGCCAGTAGTCGTCTGGCGTTGTACAAAAGACGTTGCTAAAGTCCACCCATAGTGTGGCAGGCCAGTAGTCGTCTGGCGTTATATAAAAGATATCTCTTTAGTGGTTTTCTTCATCACCAGATTTTTCTTCAAGCAGAGTTCGTTTGGTTGGGTTTATCCCTTTTCTTCTTCCCTGCGGAGTGCAAATTTTTGGGTTATTGTCAGTATTCAATCCCTTCATACCTTGAAAGGCTGACAGCAATGCTATCATCCGTTCAGGTCTACAGTGATTGAATAGGGGCAGCTGTAATACCCCAAAATTTGCCCTCTCTTTCTTTCATATCTTTGAGCATGAGTTTTCATTTGCATTGCATTGCATTCAAGCATAGAAAAACAAAGCATCAAGCATTTAGCATTGCATCTTGCATAAGGGCATGTGATCAGGTGATTCTCTAAGGTGTTGATCATCCAAAAAAGAAGACCAAGTGTTTCTCACAAGCTTCAAGGATCTCTTACATCATGTGTCATCTCCATTTGATATCACAAGTCATTGAAAGAAAGGAATTCACTAAGAAGACTGGACAGTGCATGATCTCCTACACAAGGCAGTCAAAAGTTGGGATCTGATCCCCAAGTGTGCAAGCTCTTTGAGTTTTTATCACCTCCAAAGGATATATCTCACCTTTGTTTGAGAGGATACACAACATATTCAGAGGAATTGAGATTTGGAGGATGTGTTTTTTCCTCCTAACCAGAGGGTGCCAAAACTAGGGTTGGACCTAAAATCAGTTTATTTCTGATTTCTTGGGCAAGAATTGATCTCAAGGCATTCCTTATGTTCTTAAGTGTTCATGGAGGGAATCTTGGCCATTGGTTCTTTGAGGAAGATGTTCAATGGATCAGTTACTTGTGTAATAAGCAAAGTCAACAGTTCAAAAGGAGAAAGTCAACTGTGGAATTTTGAGCTTCTTTTCATGGTTTTCAAGGTCACACATCCTCTTATGGTCTTCAAATGCCAAGTTTCATGTCATTCATCAAGAATCAAGGGTTTGTGCAAAAGTTACTAAATATGGAAAATGACCTATAAAGAAAACTTTCCATTTTTGGCAACTTTTGCATAACATTCAACTTGACTTTTCATCATCAAGAAAGCTCCAAATGAATTGTCCTCCAACATGAAAGTTGAAGATATTTCTCTCCCATTTCCAAAAAGTACTAGAACATTTCCATATCATTTGTGGAACTCTAGTTATGGCCAAAACAATGCAAGGTGTTTTTCATGGATTCCTTATAAGTCAAATTTTTCACCTTTTGCATTTTTGCACAAATGGACTTGTAATGTTCCCAATTGCTTCATGCCATATTAAAACATCAAAATACAAGTCAAGAAGATCATTTGTGGCCTTTGAATCAATTCATGCCATGCCATATTTCTCATTATTCTCACAAAGTGCAAAATGCCAAATTAATTCAAAACTTGCAAACCAAGAAAGTAAAAGGCCCAAAATCAATTTAGAAGTGGTACATGAGTAAATTGGAGGTGATTTTTGCTGGGTACAAGGGTTTCCCACGTGCAAATTGGTGGTGGTGGTGTAAAATGCATTTTTTTGGAATTTCACTCAAATCTCATTAACAAGAATTCTAATCACTTCCTAATCCTAATCAGTGGACTAATGAATGGTATATATGCTTACTCATGCCCTCAAAGCTAGGGTAGAAGCTCTCATTTGCACACTTGTGGTTTTCTGCTCTCACACTTTCTCTCATTGAATCTCATTCTTCTAGGAGCTTCTCTAAGTTTTCTCTTCACATTCTTGATCAATGAAGAGAATAGAGCAAGAATCCACCGTTGTTTTGAGCTCATACTGAAGATTTCATCAAGTGCCATTCAAGAGGGATCATCTTCAAACTTCAAGATCTAGCCAGATTCAAGCCTCTATTTGCATTTATTTTGCAAATAGAGATCAAAAGGAGTTGATCTGCAGCATTTGGAAGGATTTCTTGGTGTATTTCGTGTTCTTCAAGGTTCAGGTTGGTGAATTTTTCATACTCACAGAACTTGAATTTTTGGTATGCAAAATGATCTATGATGTGCACTGATTATTCTGAGCTATTTTATTTGAAGTTTGGATGTGTGGTTTGTGCATAATGTTGATTTAAAGTTTTAGATCTAAACTTGTTTCTCTTCGATTCTTTTTATTGGTTGGTTATTTGTGAAAAATAATTGCATATTTGAGATCCTTGCGTTTTTCTGGTCAAAATGGAGTACCTATATGTATTTTCTGGAAAAAAAGTGCACAGCAGCTCACCGAAGAGGGTGGCCGGAGCCCTAGCTCTGGCGGCTGGAATGTTCAGTCCGGCGAAGAAGTTTTGATGAGGAAGAAGCAATCACGTCCGTTGATTCCCTTGATCGTGCGTCTGTTATCGCGCCATGTGTTTTATTTTTTGTGTTTTATTTTACTGATCGCGTGCGTGCCATCTTATATTTGTTATCGTGCATTCTCAAACTGTAGCCATTTGTTCGTGTTTAATCTTTGATCGTGAGGAGGAGGTGATGACAGCACATAAATGAAGCACATGCAAGGCACATGGCTGGTGCATTGTGTTACCGTGTGATTGTGTGTGTGTGTGTGACTAGGTGGAGTAGGGTGTGCCATTGAATCTAAATTGTTGATTTTAATTAACTTGGATCGTGTGGACCTGGTGTGATGTGTTAATGCGCGTTGGATTAAACGATTGGCGGAGATTGATTCTGAATTTTGACCTCTTACCGTGCTCCCATTGACTGCGTTTTGGATCCTTGGCCATTGGGCCATTGCTATGCGCACCCCCCGTTAGCCCATTTCCTTTTTCCAATGTGTTTTCCTTACTGTTTGCACCCCCAAGTTTATTTCCTTTTCTTTTCTTACTTTTATTATTTGTCTTGCATTTTTAATTTCTAAAATTACTTTTATGAATCTAAAAATCATACAAAAAATCATGAAACTTATTTTTAGTTCTATCAAATTTTTCCATATTTTATTTTCTCATTTTATTTTTATTTTGGTATCTGTTTTAATTAATTACATTAATCTTCTTTTCTTATTTGTTTCACTTGCACACACCAACTTGTGAAATTTCATTCTCCTCATCTATAACACTTTTTTAATCCATTCTTTTTGCATATATTAGGTGACATATTAAACTACATAAAAACATTTTTGTTTCATTTTTAAAACTTTTCCATATTGCATTTTGGTCCCTTTCTTTTGCATGTTGAATCATTGTTCTTATGTGATTTTTGCCCAATTGTTTGAGATACTTAGTTTGTGTTTTTTGGTTTGATCTTTTTGCACATGTTACTTGACTGAGTTAAATTCTGTTTGGATATTTTTTGGGATTTTATTAATTCACTTTGATATTTTTGGTTGAGTGTTGTTTGTGATGCAAGTTTGATTGAGGTATACTTGGATGCATGATCTAGTTTGAATGTATTTGCTCACTTGTAATGAATTGATGCTTGAGATGTTTTTATGATTTGATCATGTTCTGTTTGAGATTACTTGTGACCTTGGAATAATCCCCATTTGATCATTTTTCAATTTGTTCTTTATTTTACAAGTTGATGTTGTTTTGGACTTGAATCTTGTGATATGTTCAACCTAATCTTGTGATGTTTCCTTGCTTGATCTCAACCAATGCATGAGGCCTTTTGTTTGATTTGTATGACATGCTAGAGGTTCTGACCTTCTTGGTTTAAGGTGCTTTATGTGACATGTTCTCAGTCTTTGCTTCACATGTTTCTTTGCTTGTTGGCATGAATGATAAGTGGATGCTTTGATTAACTTCGATGCATGCTTTGAATGTGTTGCTTAAGGTTTCATCTTGCATGACTTGAGTTTGATTTTGGTATGATGTTGACACATATGCTACTGCCCTCTTGAGTTCATTACTTGGTTTTCATCTCACTTGATCATCATGGTTTGATTTGTATGTTGCATATCATTATCATTGGTTTTCTAGTTTCTTTGGCTCATAATGCATCATAATGTGAAGCATTCTTGCATGTTTGGATTAGATGATCATGATATGAATTGAATTCTGACTTGGTTTCACTTTCATCTTATTTTGTTCATGTCATCTTTGTATGAACTCTTAGTGTGTGAAATTGTGAATCTTGTGCAAGTTTACTTGCATCCTTTCTTGTGTGCCTTCACTTGTATACTTGATATGTGCTTATATGATCTTTGAAGCATGTTCTATGTTATTATTTGGATTTGATGATTATGGTGTGCTTGCTGCCCTATCTCTTTTCTTTTTCTTCCTTTCTCTTTTCTTCTCTTTCACTCTTTCTCATCCCATGAATCTCAAGACTTATTCAAGTCTTGGATTCTTTTCCCCTTAGAGCTACCTAGTCCAACTTAATTTTTGATTAAGCTTGGAGTAGGATTAGCATTAGGTTAGGTAGTCTTTTCTCTTAAACCTCACTAACCCTAGGATATCCATGCATGATAACATTAGGACTCTTAGTTTCCCTTTAGAGTTCCTTTGCGTTTTCTCTCTTCTCATCTCAAAAGAAAAGTAAAAAATACTTAATAAAGGCAAAACAAACATTGTATTTAGGCCTTTCATGTAAGAACAAGATAGTGAGGGATCTTCTCTCATTTTCTTGGAATGTTTAGCGTGCGTCCCATCCCGAGTCTTTATGCGAGGCATTCGATCTTACATAAGGGACTTAAATACAATGCGCGTTACAAAACACCAAACAATCAAAACACTTCTTTCTAAAAAACTTCAAACAAACAATAACGTCTTTCCTTCGGGAACTCTCTTCTCATCTCACTCACTCTCAGCGTACGAACGTGCTCCTCCTCGTTCTCTTGCAAGATGGTAACGCACTCGGACCAGCGAGCCTGCAACACCTGAGCTAGAACGTCAGCCGTTCCCAAAAAAACACAAACAAATCGACCCTCGTTGAGGGGAACTACGTCGCTCTGATTCTCATGTTCCCGATGAGATACGTAGGCAGTGGGGTAGGGCCCATTCGAGCACTTCTTTTATTTTCCCTACATTTGTTTCTTTCTCTCTCTTTTCCTTTTCCTTTTTCCCGTTCCTTTCCCTTTCCAGTAGCAGTGGAGCTCCAGTTGACGACACCCTTTGATCGAGACAAGCAAGCGTGGATCCCATCGGGTACGATGGACGCGAGGGGGTGCTAATACCTTCCTCTCACGTAACCGACTCCCGAACCCAGTTCTCTTGGTCGCAAGACCATGCTCTTATCCTCTCCTTCAGGTTTATGCAGTGTTTCCTTTCCCTCTCTTAGGATAAATACACATTGCTGGCGACTCTGTTTCGGTGCCACTTTCGCGTTTGTACTTGGATGAAAATCCCGGGAGCGACATTGGGTAGAAGTAAAGGAAGTAAACTCAAAAGACCAACGTTCAATCTAGGAATCAACTAAAGAGAAACGGCAAACAAGACTCATCCAAACAAGGAAATAACTCAAATAGGTTTAGTTCCATCCAGATACAAAAAAACTGGAGAGAAAGGATGAATCAAAAAATCCTCCGCGAGGAATAAACTCAGTGGGGAACTAGAAAGGATAAACAATTTCTGCTTAAGGTTGACACTCTATTGGATAGAGGACACACACACTCTATGGGAGAGATAAGCACCAGAGAGTGGGGAAAGCACCAAGGAAATGCAAAGTGCACATGAAATATATGATGCAATGCACAAGGAAAATGATGCCCATGTATGAATATGTATATGAATATGCTGACAAAACGAGCACAAAGATAAACAGGGAAGGACCCAACACACACCACAACCGGATATTAGACCAAATCTCAACAAGATGAAGATAACACAAGAGATGATGCTAGGGACACCACTAGAGTTCCTGCAGAGGATAAGCAAAAAATCCATCAAAGGAAATAAATCCTACTACAAGGCTACAATCTGGGGGAGAAGAACATATTGCTTGGGGAAAACATCCAAAGATCAATCTTCAAACACCAATACTCCACTGGGGAAATATCAACCATGAACTCCACTTCCAGGGAGAAACTGCTGAATAATCACAGCCAAATCAAAACCACCAATCTCTTTTTGATGATAACAAACATCCATAAATTTAGCTGAGAAAGGATAAAGATTTGGTAGGGATGCATACAAAGCAAACTCTACTAGAGATATCAAACCACTCTGCATAGTGGATGATAAATATCTGCTGAGGTAATGAGATCACTTCTACAATCCTTACTAGGGATAATGAAGACTCTGCTTAGGAAAGCACTGAGCTTCGCACTTCAAGATTTTACCATTCTTGAAATCACCATTGGTATTCCTCTTTTATATTCATAAATCAAGGAAAACATTTTGTTCATTTAAAAATTATGATTATTTACTCATTTTTGTTTCAAAAATTATCATAAAAAATAAATGAATTTCGTAAACTGAAAAAACATAAGAATATCAAACAATAGGACAAAAGACACAAATTTTATTAGTAAGAATGGTAGCCCGCAAATGGCATGACTCCATGGATTATTACAAAGTTGAAAAATGGTAAATACATGGAAAATGGCTACATTGAAATACAATGACCACTATTCTCCCTAATAACTTTGAATTCCACTATGTCCAAATCTTCGGTCGAGGATGAGTGAATGAGAATCTTTGATAGGCATCGTTGCTTCAAACGATCAAGTCTTGCCTGATGCAGTTACTTTCCATAATCCCTAACTTTTGCCTAGATTAACCTCTCAAATTTTCAATCTACCAGGATAATTATTTATGTTTATGTCTCTAATTTTTCCTGGACTGCCCTTTCGGTTTTTAATCCACCGAGACGCTCATTTTTGCCTAAGCATCCCTTTCGGGTTTTCAACTTAGCGAGTTGTTCTTTTATTTATTTATTTATTTTTAGACTAAGTATTTCTTAACTGCATTGACATTCACAGGACGAGTGAACTCTTCACCATCCATAGTTGTAAGAATTAATGCACCGCCAGAGAAGGCTCTCTTAACAACATATGGGCCTTCATAATTAGGAGTCCACTTGGCCCTATAATCAATGGTAGAAGACGAGGTCTTTTTGAGCACGAGGTCCAACCTTCTTATCAAAAGCTTTCTTCATCCTCTGTTGATACAATTGACCATGGCACAAAGCCGTCATTCGGTTCTCCTCAATCAAATTCAACTGGTCATACTTACGTTGACACCATTCAGCCTCAGATAACTTGGCTTCCATCAAAACTCTCATAGAAGGGATTTCAACCTCTATTGGGAGCACTGCTTCCATACCATACACAAGAGAGAAAAGGGTTGCCCATGTTGAAGTGTGGACGAATGTACGATACCCATAAAAAGCAAAAGGGAGCATATCATGCCAATCCTTATAAGTTACAACCATCTTTTGGATAATCTTCTTTATATTCTTGTTAGCAGCTTCAACAGCCCCGTTAATCTTTGGTCTATAAGGAGAAGAGTTATGGTGTTTAATTTTCAATTCTTCACACATCTCTTTCATCATCTTGTTATTCAAGTTCGATCCATTATCAGTAATGATCTTGCTTGGAACACCATAACAGAAAGTAATATGATTCTTGATAAACCGGACAACCACTTGCTTGGTCACATTGGCGTATGATACCGCTTCAACCCCCTTGGTAAAATAATCAATGGCCACTAGAATGAAACGGTGTCCATTTGAAGATTTATGCTCAATCATGTCAATTACCCACATGGAGAAAGGCCATGGATAAGAGATAAAATTGATAAAAGTTGGAGGTACATGAATCTTGTCAGCATAAACCTGGAACTTATGGCATTTCTTCACATATTTGCAACAATCAGATTCCATTGTCAGCCAATAATAACCTGCTCTCAATAGTGTCTTTTTCATTGCATGTCCATTGGCATGAGTACCAAAGGATCCCTCATGAACTTCTTCCAAGCCCATAATACATGCTTCATACTCTACTATATTATTTGTACTATTGAACATCAACCTTGTGGTGAAAGGAATATGAGAACCATGAGGAGTAATTATGACTACCCCAAAACCATTGCCATAAGCATTAACTGGTCCATCAAAAATCAAACCCCAACGGGATCGAGGCTCTGGCCCTTCTTCAGGTAATTGTTCTTCACAATCTTTATCTTTCAAATACATCACATCTTCGTCAAGGAAGTGAAACCTGATGGATTGATAATCATCAATTGGATGATGTGCCAAATGGTCAACCAATATACTTCCTTTGGTTGATTTTTGAGTTTGGTACTCGATATCATATTCAGACAACAACATCTGCCATCGAGTGATCCGACCATAAAACCCAACAATTTTCCAGAGCGAACACCGAAAGTGCAATTATTAGGATTCAAACGGAGTTTAAACTCCCTCAAGCGTTGAAACAGCTTCAACAAATGTTCAACATGATCTTCTTCATACTTTTATTTAGCAATCATATCATCAAAATAGACTTCAATTTCCTTGTGCATCATGTCATTGAAAAGAGTAGTCATGGCTCTCTAGTACGTTGCACCAGCATTCTTCAAACTGAAGGGCATCACTTTGTAACAAAATGTTCCCCGGGGTGTAATAAATGTTGTTTTTCCATATCCTTGGGTGCCATCTTTATTTGATTATATCCAAAAAATCCATCCATAAAGGAGAAGACATTGAATTTAGCCGTATTGTCTACCAACATATCAATGTATGGTAACGAGAAATCATCTTTCGGGCTAGCTTTATTCAAACCTCTATAATCAAAACACATACGAGGATACTCAGATGTCACAAGAAAACCCACATAAATCTGTTTCTGAACCTCCTCTTTAATCTTCACAACCATGTTGGGATGATTTCTTCTCAACTTCTGTTTAACTGGCGAACATTCTGGCTTCAATAGCAGTCTGTGCTCCATAATATCAATGTCAAGACCTGTCATGTCTTGATATGACCAAGCAAATACGTCCACATACTCTCTAAGAAGCTTTACCATCCTCTTCTTAACTTCTAGACAAAGCAATGCCCATATTCTGACTTCTTTCTTAATCTCTTCAGAACCCAGATTAATCACTTCTAACGGCTCTTGATGATGCTGAATGGTCTTTTCCTCGTGCTCAAGCAAACGGGAAATTTCTTCACGAATCTCTTCAATATCCTCTTCTCCTTCTTCAAACATCGGGAATCCAAAGTTGGGAGATGACGTAAAGTCATTGTTTTCAATGGGATTTACAATCAATCTACACAACGATTTTATGTTTGATTTTAAAATATGAACAAATAATTACGCAAATATTATACAGATATAAAAAGTGATCATTATCGTTTGGTTTTTTATGTTACCATTTTTCAGAAAAGGCTAAAAAGAAAGAAAAAAGAAGAAAAAACACCACGGGTAAATGAAATAGCATTTTATAGATGATGATAATAACTGAAACAAAGCCCAAATTAATTCACTTTCCCCTTGGGAAGATGATAAGGATTTTTGAAGAATTAATTCATGATGAGCTGGTTGCTTCTTCAAGGTCTATGCATCAAAGGTCAAGAAGGTTGTCAACAAGAAGGAATATAGAAGTTGATTGGAAGCCAAAAAGGCATGGGGGTTTTCAAGGCTATAACAAGCAAAGAAGAACTCAAGTGAAGAATTTTTTTTGTTTCCATCAAGAGGCAAGTTGAGTCAATGATGTCATTTAAATGTCTCGACATTGTGCTGAACATTAGAATATTCCTGTTAAAGGCAGAAACTTGTTCTGGAGATGTCTCTTCTAGGGTTAAGCTTGTCATATCAGGAACTTTTGTTTCTAGTTGTATGGTTATCTCAGGGGTCCAACTAAACCTGAAGTTAACCAAGCAGTGGTTAAATCTCAAGGAAGATGCAAATTGTCTTTTTTTGATACTATCTTAGAGTTTCAACCAATTAAGGGTTTTTTTTTGCAATGGGTGCTCCAGACATATGGCTGGAGTAAAGTAGTATCTAATATACTCTGTGTCTCACTCTACCCTCTTTGGCTCTTTAAAGGATTGTGCCAAAAGTGATTTTTAAAAAGGTGTGAGAATTGGATTTCCTAGTTCTGATGCTGGTTCCCTTGGTATATGACTGTAAATTAATGAGATGAGCACAATTCAGTTGTGTAATCAAGATCTTAAGGTAAGTTTCACTAAGGTATAACATTTGGTCACTAATGAGATGTGTGAAGTACTGAGGAAGAAGTTGAGTCCAAATCCAGTTGCTTCTTGTGTGTACCCCAAGGAACTACATGCTCTTGCTTAATGTCCAAGCAAGATGAAGTAAAGATGTCACCAAATGATGCATCGTCAGACTTCTGCAGATGTCATAGATCTTCCTCTCTTAGTTCTTATGAGGCCAGTGTAATGCAGAGTCTTAGTGGATAGAGGAACGAAGTGGAAAGGAGGAGCAGACTGAGGTGGAAGAGTCTGATAATGGTGATATGCTCAGTCAGCACCCTGGTAACTTGGTAAATACATGGAAAATGGCTACATTGAAATACCATGACCACTATTCTCCATAATAACTTTGAATTCCACTATGTCCAAATCTTCGGTCGAGGATGAGTGAATGAGAATCTTTGATAGGCATCGTTACTTCAAACGATCAAGTCTTGCCTGATGCAGTTACTTGCCATAATCCCTAACTTTTGCCTAGATTGACCTCTCGGGTTTTTAATCTATCAGGATAATTATTTCTGTTTATGTCTCTAATTTGGGCCTGGACCGCCGTTTCAGGTTTTCAATCCACCGAGACGCTCATTTTTGCCTAAGCACCCCTTTCGGGTTTTCAACTTAGCGAGCTGTTCTTTTATTTATTTATTTATTTATTTTTAGACGAAGTATTTCTTAACTGCATTGACATTCACAGGACGAGTGAACTCTTCACCATCCATAGTTGTAAGAATTAATGCACCGCCAGAGAAGGCTCTCATAACAACATATGGGCCTTCATAATTAGGAGTCCACTTGGCCCTAGAATCAATAGTAGAAGACGAGATCTTTTTGAGCACGAGGTCGCCTTCTCTGAACACACGAGGTCGAACCTTCTTATCAAAAGCTTTCTTCATCCTCTGTTGATACAACTGACCATGGAACAAAGTCGTCATTCGCTTCTCTTCAATCAAATTCAACTGGTCATACCTACTATGACACCATTCAGCCTCAGATAACTTGGCTTCCATCAAAACTCTCATAGAAGGGATTTCAACCTCTATTAGGAGCACTACTTCCATACCATACACAAGAGAGAAAGGGGTTGTCCATGTTGAAGTGCGGACGGATGTACGATACCCATGCAAAGCAAAAGGGAGCATATCATGCTAGTCCTTATAAGTTACAACCATCTTTTGGATAATCTTCTTTATATTCTTGTTAGCAGCTTCAACAGCCCCGTTCATCTTTGGTCTATAAGGAGAAGAGTTATGGTGTTTAATTTTAAATTCTTCACACACCTCTTTCATCATCTTGTTATTCAAGTTCGATCCATTATCAGTAATGATCTTGCTTGGAACACCATAACAGAAGATAATATGATTCTTGATAAACTGGACAACCACTTGCTTGGTCACATTGGCGTACGATGCCGCTTCAACCCACTTGGTAAAATAATCAATGGCCACTAGAATGAAACGATGTCCATTTGAAGATTTATGCTCAATCATTTCAATTCCCCACATGGAGAAAGGCCATGGATAAGAGATAAAATTGAGAAAAATTAGAGGTACATGAATCTTGTCAGCATAAACCTAGAACTTATGGCATTTCTTCACATATTTGCGACAATCAAATTCCATTGTCAGCCAATAATAACCTGCTCTCAACAGTGTCTTTGCCATTGCATGTCCATTGGCATGAGTACCAAAGGATCCCTCATGAACTTCTTCCAAGCCCATAATACATGCTTCATACTCTACTATATTATTTGTAGAATTAAACATCAACCTTGTGGTGAAAGGAATATGAGAACCATGAGGAGTAATTATGACTGCCCCAAAACCATTGCCATAAGCATTAACAGTCCATCAAAAATCAAACCCTAACAGGATCCAGGCTCTGGCCCTTCTTCAGGTAATTGTTCTTCACAATCTTTTTCTTTCAAATACATCACATCTTCGTCAAGGAAGTCAAACCTGATGGATTGATAATCATCAATTGGCAGATGAGCTAAATGGCCAACCAATATACTTCCTTTGATTGATTTTTGAGTCTAGTACTCGATATCATATTCAGACAACAACATCTGCCATCCAGTGATCCTACCATGGAACCCAACAATTTTTCAGAGCGAACACCGAAAGTCCATTTATTAGGATTCAAACGGAGTTTAAACTCCCTCAAGCGTTGAAACGGCTTCAACAATGTTCAACTTGATCTTCTTCATATTTTTATTTAGAAATCATATCATCAACATAGACTTCAATTTCCTTGTGCATCATGTCATGGAAAAGAGTAGTCATGGCTCTCTAGTACGTTGCACCAGCATTCTTCAAACCGAAGGGCATCACTTTGTAACAAAATGTTCCCCAGGGTGTAATAAATGTTGTCTTTCCATATCCTTGGGTGCCATCTTTATTTGATTATATCCAGAAAATCCATCCAAAAAGGAGAAGACATTGAATTTAGCCGTATTGTCTACCGACATATCAATGTGTGGTAACGAGAAATCATCTTTTGGGCTAGCTTTATTCAAATCTTTATAATCAAAACACATACGAGGATACTCAAATGTCACAAGAAACCCCACATCAATCTGTTTCTGAACCTCCTCTTTAATCTTCACAGCCATGTCAGAATGAGTTCTTCTCAACTTCTATTTACTGGCGGACATTCTGGCTTTAATAGCAGTCTGTGCTCCACAATATCAATGTCAAGACATGTCATGTCATGATATGACCAAGCAAATACGTCCATATACTCTCTAAGAAGCTTTACCATCCTCTTCTTAACTTCTAGACAATGCAATGCCCATATTCTGACTTCTTTCTTAATCTCTTCAGAACCCAGATTAATCACTTCTAATGGCTCTTGATGATGCTGAATGGTTTTTTCCTCGTGCTCAAGCAAACGGGAAATTTCATCTCGAATCTCTTCAACATCCTCTTCTCCTACTTCAAACATCGGGAATTCAAAGTTGGGAGAGGGCGTAAAGTCATTGTTTTCAATGGGTTTTACAATCAATCTACACAATGATTTTATGTTTGATTATAAAATATGAACAAATAATTGCGCAAATATTATACAGATATAAAAAGTGATCATTATCGTTTGGTTTTTTATGTTACCATTTTTCAGAAAAAGCTAAAAAGAAAGAAAAAAGAAGAAAAAACACCACGGATAAATGAAATAGCATTTTATAGATGATGATAATAACTTAAACAAAGCCCACATTAATTCACTTTCCCCTAGGGCAGAGGGAAAAGGTTTTTGAAGAATTAATTCATGATGAGCGGGTTGCTTCTTCAAGGTCTATGCATCAAAGGTCAATAAGGTTGTCAAGAAGAAGGAATATAGAAGTTGACTGGAAGCCAAAAAGGCACAGGGGTTTTCAAGGCTATAACAAGCAAAGAAGAACTCAAGTGAAGAATTTCTTTTGTTTCCATCAAGAGGCAAGTTGAGTCAATGATGTCAATTAAATGTCTCGACATTGTGCTGAACATCAGAATATTCCTGCTAAAGGCAGGAACTTGCTCTGGAGATGTCTCTTCTAGGGTTAAGCTGGTCATATCAGGAACTTTTGTTTCTAGTTGTATGGTTATCTCAGGGGTCCAACTCAGCCTGAAGTTAACCAAGCAGTGGTTAAAACTCCAGGAAGATGCAAATTGTCTTTTTTTGATACCATCTTAGAGTTTCAACCAATTAAGAGTTTTTTTTTTTGCAGTGGGTGCTCCAGACATATGGCTGGAGTAAAGTAGTATCTAATATACTCTGTGTCTCACTCTACCCTCTTTGGCTCTTTAAAGGATTGTGCCAAAAGTGATTTTTAAAAAGGCGTGAGAATTGGATTTCCTAGTTCTGATGCTGGTTCCCTTGGTATATGACTGTAAATTAATGAGATGAACACAATTCAGTTGTGTAATCAAGATCTTAAGGTAAGTTTCACTAAGGGATAACATTTGGTCACTAATGAGATGTGTGAAGTACTGAGGAAAAAGTTGATTCCAAATCCAGTTGCTTCTTGTGTGTACCCCAAGGAACTATATGCTCTTGCTTAATGACCAAGCAAGATGAAGTAAAGATGTCACCAAATGATGCATCGTCAGACTTCTGCAGATGTCATAGATCTTCCTCTCTTAGTTCTTATGAGGCCAGTGTAAGGTGGAGTTTTAGTGGATAGAGGAACGAGGTGGAAAGGAGGAGCAAACTGAGGTGAAAGAGTCTGATAATGGTGATATACTCAGTCAGCACCCTGGTAACTTGGTTAGCTCAGATGTTTCTTGTTAGAGAGAATCTCTTCTTGATTGCATAAGGGTTTTTGCTGGTACTTTGTTGTCAGACAGGTTGTCCTAACATCATATGTAGAAGATATTTTGGTTCTTGTTGTGTGTGAGTGTTTATTTCTCTCTGTGAAGTTTCTGTTGTGAGTGTCTCTGATCTACCTTTGTTGCTTGTCCTGTTACTGCTATTTTAAAGTTGTGGCTCTCAAGCATTTTAGGTAAAGGGTTGTCTCTGGGTTACTATGATGATAGCAGAACCTACGAATGTTTACTCCATAACAAAAGTTAATGGTTCAATCATTGTGAAAGGGACTGATGTCCAAGGAAATGTTGGAACATCATCGTAGCAGATTACCTCTCCATAAAAAGAAATAGTTTATACATGGGAGCTAATCATGTGGAGATTGTAAGATGAAATATCTAATCCTGGTGAATTTTGGAGTAAAGTATTGGCCAAGTCTGGTGGTGATAATGGCTTTGATAAAGCTGAAAGGAAGGATCTGTTGTGCAGTTGACATATCTGATGGCCCGATGTTATGGAGAACCATGGCTTCTCTGGGTTTTCTATTGTGATGATATGGTGTGAAGCATGGAAATGATCTCTACATTTCTATGTGATCTTTGGTGTTGCTGGGATGCCATGATCTAACATCATTCTTGTTGTTGGTACTTAAGAGGAAATGTACTCCTTCTGATGTGGTATGTGTGGCATGATGTCATACCAGATGTTCTACATCCTTCCTGATGTGGTTATTTGTGAGGCTTATTTTTCTTCTGTGGTGCATATGCCTATGATATGTGAACCGGGACAGTTCATGATTGCATGTTGTTGTCTGGGAGAATTTAGTTTTCTCTCCAATGGATTGTGGTCTTTAGGGGAAGTTATTTTTCTGGTTGCTCTGTGATGTCAGACTAGATGTCTTGACATTGTGTTTAGTTGTTCAGCTTCACTTTGCTGAAATCGTAAGCTATGAAATTCAGAGGGAGTTTGTTTTTGTTACTACTATGTGATGTTCTTATGTGGGTCCTGTTTTGTCTCCACTGTATGCACCCTTGTTTGTTAAGGATGTTTCTTCTTGAGAAATAATCATGTCTTTTGGATCAGCAAGAATATAATTTGGGTCTAAGTATATTGCTGAGGAAGTTGTTTTTCCAAATTGAGTGGGATGCTAAAAGAATACAATGTCAAACAGGATGTCATAACATTGTACTGTGACAAGCTGGTAACAATATGGTTTTTCAAGGATTTTCACTCTACACAGCTGGACAAGGTCATTGTAATTGGTCATCATTCTGTCAGGGGTGTTTTGAGAATTTGTACTAATGAAAAGTTATAGCAACTATAGTTTAGGAGGCTTGAAAAACATTTTTGTTGCATGTGGTTCTAAACAAAACGGTCTCAAATGCTACAGTCAAAGCTTGGAAAGCGAGAAGGAAGAACAAGAGAATATTTCTGTTACCAAGGTGTCATACCCCAAATTTTGACCACTAAGATTTCCCATCATTGTGACAATCATCACAATATGGACGTGCCTTCATGCCTCATCAGTCTCCTCAAGGATTATTGAGCATTCACCACAAACAAGAATTAGGGTTTCGAGCCCTCTCAGAGCATTTAGACAAAAGATCAATCAAGAAATGACATGATTTTCAACTTGTCTAACCTCTCAAACCTATAAAGGATCAAAAGGACTCCCACATCAAGAATCAGGCACAAGGTTGCAACATTCCAAGTGGATCAAGCCTCAGAATTGCCAGTGTCACTAAATTAGGGTTTTGGTCGACTGAGGCCTCCAGATGAAATTTTGTTTTATCTGGGCATGAGCCAATGCTTCAAAGCACAACCAAAGATACTCCAAGGGACCTCATGGACCCAATCATCAAGTCAATTTAACCTCAGGGGATGCATTTACCCAAAAATCAGGAATTAGGGTTTCTTGACCTAATTCACCCCTAAGTTGACTTTTGGGACAAAACATGAGCCAAGACCTCAAGACATGGTTTGAAGGTCTCCAATACACCACATTGATCCATTTTCAATAATGGATTGATCCAAGAAGGTTGATGCACAAGTTTCAATTTCATCAGGACCACAATTAGGATTTCGAGGGAAAAGTCAACTATACCTTTGAATTTTGACCCAGACATGCTCCCAAACCTTGGGACATGATTCAATACACCCTATAACACCTATGGAATATACCCATTAGGTTTGATTTAGTTCAAGAACTTGATTTCACCAAGGATCGCACAATTTGGAATTCATCCGATAAAAAGTCAACTGTGCACAAAAGTCAAGTTTGACTTTTTGAGATTTTTCACAATTATGGTTCCTTGACCCTAAAACAATGTTAATATATGATTGGAATCATCATTCATCAAGAAAAATCAAAGAAAGTGAGTTAACTTGTAAAAGGGGTAACCATAAAAAACTTAGATTTTTCTAAGTTATACTTTAAAAGCTTAAACTATAGCTCATTCCAATTCCTCATGGATTCTAAGTTATGGAGTGATTAAAATGGCTGAAAACATAAAAATGACATTTTTCCAACACTTAGTGAAATTTTCACTAAGTCAAAATCTGCCTTACTTTTTCCAAAATGTAGGGGCAGTTTTCACCTTGATCCAGGTCAAACCAAGTTTAGGGGTGGACATCAAAGTTAAAGTATGCCATGAGGGATTTCCAACAAGTACCAGATCATCTCCAAATTCCATTTGAGCAAGGAGATACAACCCTTGAAACATGGCATCATGAACTGATTTTTTCAAGACAGATTTGGCAGATTTAGTGTATTTTGCTCGATTTGTCCAAATCTGATCAATCCAAGCCTTGTCATCAATTTGGACACATTTGAGGATCAAATCCAAGGGGGATGATCTGATCTCCAAGCCTCCAAAGTCCAAGAATCTACAAATAGCATGCCAAACTTAAAAGAGCTAAAAAGGTGCCAGGACTCCAATTTTATTACAATGCATTTAATGGATACACCAAGGTGGCACGGGCTGATACATTCCTAACTGAATGAGTCAAGGATAAGCTCTGAATCAAAGAACCATATGCATGTGCCCTAACCTCTAGTCAATGGCTAGAGGAGACTTAAGATTCCTTTTGCATAACATTGGCCAAAGGCCTGCTGTAGTTGCCATTCACTATTGCTTGCAAAACAAACTTGCTCTACTATAAATAGAGCTCATTTGTGCTCAGTTTGAGTACACCAAAGCAACCAAACTGATGCTTTCCTCAAAATCCCTATCTTTAGGCCAAAATGCCTTCTTTAGCAAGGTATCTCTGAGTTTTTGAGTTAAAGAGCAATTCCATCACATCTCATGATCCAAACACATCCAATATGTCATATCTAAGCTGTCCAAACTCTCATATGTGACCTGTAACACCAAAATCACAAAGTCCCATCTCAAAACCTCAAAATTGGACTTTTTTGCATTTTTCAAGCCATGTCTTGATTCAGTCACTTTCAAAACCAGATAAAGCCTCAAACACACTCCAAATATCATCCTTGAACTTTCCCAAATGGTTCCCACATCTGGAACACCATTTGAGAGAGTTGCCATATTGGTCACTTTTGCCCCTTTTGCAAAAAAGAGCTCAAACTTGTTCCTGAGGATTCCAGCTGGTTCTAACCATTCTAAAAGCTTCTAAGGGATAAATTGAGGGTGTCCAAAGCATCAAATTACTTCTGGCACAAGAAACTTGGAAGATTGCACAACAAGCTCTAAGAGGTAAATGCATCATCACTTGAACTTTCTAAATTATGCATTGCTTTGAAGGCCACTGATCATAAACATCTAATACATGTTATATATGTTGTGTTTGAACCAATTTGCCATGTAATTCTTGCCTGCACCATGTGTTAGTATAGAAAATTCAATTATAGGCCTATTTCAAAAACACTATCGGGTTTTTAAAAAGGGACCTCATCTGAAAAAACCACCACCACCATTGGATTCCTTGGGAAATTCTAGGCCAGATGCATATAAATTTGGTCCCAATCCATGGAGAAATGAGAAAGTTATGGCCTTTACATTTTTGGTCCAAAACCTTGCCTTGTCTTGCCTTGCCTTGCCTTGGCCAGGCCTAAAACAAGGCATACCTTATGTATTTCTAGGGTGGCTTTGATACACGGATGTATCACCACCCCAGTGGTAGAAGGCGCGCACTGCAACCTTGAGGTCTGGGGTTCGAATCCCCCTCGCCCCAGACCCTTTTTTTTACCACTTTTTCCACTTTTTAAATATTTTTCATATTATTTTTAATGATTTGGAAGATTAATTTCTCTCTCAATTTTTATCATTTTTTATTGGTTCTTTTTACAAAAAATCACAAAAATGTTAAAATATTTTATTCCACAAAAAAAATCCAATTTATATTATTTAGTTAATATAATTAGATTTTTTGTAATTAATTTCATTTTAATTGTTTTTAAACATTTTTAAAATGAAATTCACACTTTGATCTTTCAAAATTAATTAGATTTTAAGCTTTCATATGATTAAACTTGATTTTCCAAAATATTTTCCAAAGTGTACAACCTGTTTTTGAATATAATTGATATTTTATCATTTTATTATTTAAATTACCTTTGAAAAATGCCATTTTAATTAAAAAATTAGGGTTTCTTTGATGTTCAACCTAGCAAATCTTTTTCAAACCTTTTTGGGCCTCTAATAGAGTGTAAGACCCAATCCCCTTTTAACCAAAATCATTTTGAGGCCCCAGATATTGTATAAGTCCCTCAGCGTTAAAAGAATCTCGGCGTGGTCGCCATTTCAGAGCAAAAACAATTTTGGGCCTCCCATCGTGTTGTAAGTCCCATTTTTCTTTTTCAAAACCTCTTTGGGCCTCTTGAGAGAGTGTAACACCCAACCCCTTTATAAATAAATAATTTTTGGGCCTCAGACATTGTATAAGTCCCACGGTACTTTCAAAACCACGACGCGGTCGTCGCCTTTAACAAAATCATCTGGGCCTACCCCCGTGTTATAAGTCCCATTTCTTCTCTTCAAATACTCTTTGGGCCTCTATCAGAGTGTGAGACCCAACCCTTTTGTAAATAAACCTCTTTGGGCCTCAGTCATTATATAAGTCCCGATACGATATTCAGAACAACAGTACAATCACTGTTAAAACTTGGGCCTCTCTTTGAGTATAAGCCCCAATACTCTTTACAGACAAACTCCTTTTGATTTAGATTCAATATACAGTTGTTATCAAAACTTTCTTTAAGTTCTTTGAACAACTAACCATACAACATGGAAGCTTGGTCGCCTGTAAGTTTTAACAGCTTTCATTTACTCGCTTTCATATATATATATATATATATAACTATATTGTGGGAAGATGTGCACGGTTAGCCTTCTTTCATATCCTTTTAAATACTTGTCATATATCAACTGTATATATACTAGTATAGTTATTTAGAGTTTTCCCCGACAACTAGGTCTAGAACTAGGTAAAGCCAGTTTGGTCACTCTTTAAATACAGTCAAAACTAGATCCCCATAGGATTTCCAGATATAGTCTTGCCTTCTCTTGGGCTTAAACGATATGGAACAAAGAGAAAGGCAGTATTCTTCGTGAACCTTTTCTCAGGCTGTCACTTTAGAAATTGTCAAAGGAATTCTACTCCCCAGAGTTGATCTATTCTCAATGAATAGCATCTCTTGAGTTTCTTCAAACCTCAGAACTTTCACTAAATGATCTATTCTCGGTGAATAGTATTTCTTGAACTTTTCTTGGTTTGGGACCCACAGGCCTCCTAAAAGCATCTCCGCCTCCTCTTGGGCTTTGTACAAGGACCCTCCGGCTTTTAGAAGTTCTCATATGCCTTCTCTTGGGCTTAATACAAGGACCCTGACGACCTCTTAAAGGTATAAGACAAAACTTAGTCATCCTTTGCTAGAGCAGTATTTCCAGTGTCAAATATCGGATTTTAGGGTTGATTCTCATCCCTTAATACCCGTGTCTCCTCTTGGGCATCATACAAAAGATAAAACTCTTCCACGCCAGTAGACTTGGACAGTCTAATCCCCTTGAGTCTCAAATACATTCTCAAGTTCCCTACAAATACAGGGAGAAACCGCAGTTACTCTGGATTAATCTCCAGGAGAGCTAAATCCCAGTCTCTCTCCCAAAAATCCCAAATCAGAACCTCAAGGCATCTGATACCTCAACTCTTCTGGAACCCTCAGGAAGAGTTGATTCCCCACTTGGACCTGCCTCGGGATCTCAATTATCCTCAGCAAAAGCTAGCCTCCTCTTAGGCTTTGAATAATGACTTTTCCTCAGCATAGCTAGCCTCCTCTTGGGCTTTGTACAATGATTCTCCCCAGCAGAGCTAACCCTTTCAGACTCTCTTGTTGAGTCAATCACTTTTTCAGACTCTCTTGTTGAGTCAATCAACTTTTTAGACTCTCTTGTTGAGTCAATAACCTTTTTCACGCTCTCTTGTTGAGTCAATCACTCTCTTGTTGAGTCGACCTTTTTTAGCCTCAATCTTGGGCTTTGTACAAGACAGATAAAAATACTCTCTTGTTGAGTCAATCTTTGTCCAACCTCTCAGGCTTGGTGTAAAGATTTCCCCTAGCAGGAGCTAGCCTCCTCTCAAGTTGTGTAGAATAATTTCTCCAGCTTGTTCAGCCACAATCCTGGGCTTTATAAAGGACAGATAAAAGCACTCTCTTGTTGAGTCAAACCCTTTTAGCCTCAATCTTGGGCTTTGTACAAGACATAAATCTTCATAACCTTCTCTTAAGCTTGGGACCAACATCTTTCCCAAGCAGAGTCAAACTCATGTCAGCCTCAATCTTGGGCTTTGTACAAGACAAATAATACTCTCCAACAAGAGTCAAACTCGTGTCAGCCTCAATCTTGAGCTTTGTCTAAAACACATACAAATCTCCCCGACAGAGTCAAAATCCCTTTTAGCCTCAATCTTGGGCTTTGTACAAGACAGATAGAACATTTTCACCAGAAAAGTCAAACTTCCAGCCTCCTCTTAGGCTTTGTATAATGATATCCCCGAAGAGTCAGTCTCTTTTTTTTCCTCAATCTTGGGCTTTGTACAAGACACCAAAATATACACTCTGTTGTTGAGTTGGTCTTATCCAGCCTCCATTGAGGCTTTGTATAAGGGTTTCCCTAGTGGAGTCAATCAACCTCTTAGCTTCAACCTTGGGCTTTGATTAAGGCACACAAACACTAACAATCCCTCTTTAGAGATGACAAATTCTCTCACAGTCAAACCTTTAGCTTCAATCTCGGGCTTTGAACAAGACACAAATAAACCTTTTAGCTTCAATCTTGGGCTTTGAACAAGACACCAAAACATATTTTCCTCCCTTAGAATAGGAGGAACTACGATTGCTCTGATTTCCCTGTTTCGTTTAAACAGGAATACGTAGGCATAAGATTGAGAAATCTTAGCGAGCATACTAATCTAAAACTCTAGGTCCAGTACCTTCATATCAATCAAAATTTAGGTCCATTACCTTATCAAAAACACCCGAATACCAAACAAAAACTCACTCACTCATACTTCCCAAGAAACTTTCCCAACCCATTAACGGATAAACACCATCAAGTATAAAGCAAAACTTAAAGCTAATATCCTGTGGATAACCACATATAGAATGGGTAATTGACAACCCCTCAATGTATAACCTGACCCCGGACCCCCCAATCTCTTTAAAACGTTTGTTCAGGTGAACATTCACGTGCAAGGTTAGTTTTAGATATCTTCCCTTTTCCTTTCAGCTTCACAAGTTAAATAAGAAATCAGAAAGTAGCACCCCTCCTCCTCATTGCGGCGAGGAAAACCCAGCGATAAGGTGGTCGTGTCACCGACAAAAATCGCTCGCTACAGTAAAATGGCGACTTTGCTGGGGAAATCCTTTGATCTGTTAGGATTATAGGCTATAGCTCTTAAGAGGTCTAGGATGTTAGTCTTAGGAATGAATATATATATCGCTTTTCCTGATTGATTTCCGTGTTTACATTTCTGCTAATGGGACTGCGGGTAATGCCGCATCAGGAAAGTTTAAGTGACACCTAAGATAAGTGATGGCACTAGACAGGTAATCTTATAGGGAGTGACTCCCAAATAAGAGACCCCGATTGACCATCGAATCAGTGGAGATGCCCTTTGCAGATTCAATGCCTATTCGACTTCGGTTGTTGAAAGCAGATTGTTCGACAGTGGTGTTCGTGAAACTGAGGATTTAGTAGGCTAATACCTTGTTACTATTTTTGTAGTGCGGAAGCTATCGGAAATAGTTGTCACGCGATACTACCCTTATTTGAGATTACTCTAAGATACTGCAGCTCGCTCGGGTGAACCAGCCTATTGTTGTTATCCCAAGAGGGGTCAATGATTTTGAGGACAGGTACAAAAAATCACCAGTACAACCTTTAGGGATGGGTAGAGCCATGACTTCATGACACCGAACCTTTGACCCCATGTTTTTTCTATGTTTTTGTGTGCTGCATTCATGCATTCATTTCATTAAAAAAATTTAAACAAAGAAAATTTTTCTCTTCTAGTCTCTCTTTTTTTCAAATTAAACTAAGACAATGATTGCAAATATCAGAGGAAAAGATTGCGCTATGGATTTCGGTAGAAGGAAGACTCACAAGTACACCTTCAAGGTTCCAAAACTAGGGGATTTGAGAGGATTGGAAAGGATGATCACCAACCCTGATGCTTTCAGAGCTAAGTACGGAGGACTGCTGTCTCTGTTAAGGGTCCATGTAATCGAAGGAATGCTGGCTACGCTCATTCAGTTTTACGATCCGGTTTATCACTGTTTCACATTCCCGGATTATCAACTAGCACCAATACTGGAGGAGTACTCTCACCTGACTGATTTTCCCATCACTGACCAAGCTCCCTTTTCTGGACTGGAAGAAATTCCAAAGGATCAAACTATTACAAGAGCAATCTATTTGGACGAGTCAAAAGTCAGGACTTACATGACCACTAAGGGTGGAATCCAGGGTTTGCCAGCCAAGTTTTTTGTAAAGAAGGCTCTGTACTTTGCTAGTATAGGGAACATAACTGCTTTCGAGAGCATCTTTGTCTTACTCGCCTACAGGTTATTTCTGTTTCCCAACATTGATGACTTCCTTGATATCAATGCCATTACGATTTTTCTAATTGGAAACCCCGTACCGACCTTGCTCGCAGATGCTTATCATTCTGTACACTTAAGGAATTTGTATAGCGGAGGAATGATGACATGCTGTGTACCCCTGATATATAAATGGTTTACTTCCCATTTACCTAAGTATGCTGCATTTTGGGATCATAAGAGTACTTTACGTTGGTCGTAGTGAATCATGTCTCTTACCAACTCTGACATCGATTGGTACAATCGAATCTATGATGGGATAAGAGTCATTGACCGTTGTGGAAACTTCCCTAATGTACCCCTCATAGGGATTAAAGGAGGAATCAATTATCATCCAGTTTTAGTTCGTCGTCAATTCGGATACCCGATGAGACATGTCCTGCGTAATGTTCATCTGGAAGGTCTTTTCTTCAAGGAAGGAGAAAATGACAGGGCACTAAAGACAGAAATAGTGCATGCCTGGAAACATGTTCACAGGAAAGGAAGAGAGTCTCTAGGAAAACCAGACTGTGTCTCGGTGGAACCTTATCTTCATTGGGTACAAGCTAGAGCTCTCAAGCTGAGGATGCCTTACCCTCGTCAAGAAGTTCTTCCGTTAAAGGAATCTTTCATTTATTTTATGTCTGATACGGAAAAACTTCAGGTTACTCTCAAAAAAGTTCAACAGGAGAAGTAGTCTTGGAAGAACAAGTACCGTATTCTCAATGTCGAGTGTAACAAAATACAGCAGATGTTAAAAGAAAAAGATGCTCTGATCGAGATTTTAGAGGAACATGCTGTAGAGAATCAAGAAGATCAAAGAGATTTGCTCGCTCCTTTCACTTGGCAAAGGAATGACAACCCGACAACGGCTCAAGAGCCCCGGTCAAAGAAAAGGAAAATGCCAGAACCAGCACCTGAGCCCTCCTCAAAGAGGACTCATGATCCATAAATTTAGACATATCCTTTTTCAGCACTTTGTAAATCACTGTATTTCCATTTCCGCAATCTTTGAATTCAATAAAACGGGGTTTCCCCACTGAATGATATTTGCGATCCAATTGTTGAAGTTTCTTTTGATTAAAAAACATATATATATATATATATATATATATATATATATATATATAATATAATCATTGTATATCTTTCATCATTCTCACATAACGCATTCTTCTTACCTACGAATCTCACGTTTGTGTCTCGATTAGAGAGTCAAACTGTCTCATTCATACAATACTCGGGCCAATCGACAAAAGAAAATGGATAATATCGAGGAAGAGAACAGAGAGTTGAGAGAAGAACTCGACGCTCTGAAAGAAGATCTGAGGAAACTTCACAATGATATGCAAGCTCTGGCAGCAGCTCAGATTCAAAGGACTATGATCTCAGAGATCACATCAACGCCCATAGTGGAAAAGTATGATCCTCGGTATAACATGCCTAAAGATCGTCCCTGGGGCATGCCTATTAACTATATCCCAGAAGGATATATTCCGCCGATCATGGAAGATCCAGAAACTGTAGCAGGAACCGCTGGGCCTGAAGGTTACAAATTCGGGAAAGCGAAGATGCAAGGGGCATGATAGCAACTCCTGAAGGTTACAAACTTTGGGAAAGGGAAACACCAAGAGTCACAGCCGTAATGACTATACCACCACCCATAGTACACACTGTCCCGGAAGGGTAGATTCCACAGATACCTTCTATTGGAAACGAAAGTATGGACGATAGAATGAGGGAATTCCAGGAACAGTTCCTGGAGATGCAGAAGGAGCTGCAAGCCATTCGCGGTCAGGATCTGTTTGGAAAGGACGCCGCAGACCTTTGTTTAGTCCCAAATGTGAAAGTTCCGCATAAATTCAAGGTGCCCGAATTTGAAAAGTACAAGGGTAACTCTTTCCCTCAAAGCCATTTGGCGATGTACGCTCGGAGGATGTCAACTCAGACAGAGAACCAACAGCTACTGATCCACTATTTCCAAGATAGTTTAACTGGTGCCGCACTCAAATGGTACATGGGTTTAAACCGCACTAAGATCGTCACTTTCAGAAATCTTGGCGTTGCTTTCGTTCAACAGTATAAGTATAACCTGGACATGGCACCAGACAGAGATCAACTCAGAGCCATGTCGTAGAAGGATAAGGAAACCTTCAAGGAATATGCTCAGAGATGGCGTGAAATTTCCGCTCATTTTACTACGATAGAATGGTCGCCAGTGTGCCCAGTGACTTCATTGAGATGGTAGGCATGGGAGTTCGTCTTGAGGAAGCAGTCCGAGAAGGACATTTAGTTAAAGACGCTGGATCGTCAACCAGTACCAAAAGTTACGGTAGTGCTCTCCCTAAGAAGAAAGAGCAAGATATTGGCAATATCTCTCCCGGAAAGCAAAGACGACGGTACCAACCAGTAGCAGCTGTAACTCCTGCTATCAACCCTGCGCCTGTTCCTACGTATCAACCTCGGGTTGCTCAGAGCCAACCAAATCAACAACAATATCAGCAAAGGACACAACAGCCTCTTCAACAGGCTCGTCCTCCGTACAACAACAACCGTACAACGCGACCTCCAGGGTTCAACCATATACCAATGTTGTATGCAGAACTGTTTTCGCTACTACTGGCCAAAGGGCACGTCCAAACCAGGGCTCCTCTTGCGGTACCAGAGAATCCGCCTTTTTGGTTCAAAACAGATCGGACTTGCCCTTATCATCAAGGAGGACCAGGGCATAACATAGAAAATTGTCTCAGCTTCAAATCCGATGTGCAGAAGCTTAACAGAAACGGGGTCTTATCCTTCAAGGATACAAATCCAAATGTTCAGACGAACCCGTTGCCCCAACACGAGAAAGCTGCGGTAAATTTGATAGAAGAAGAGTCTAAGCACAAATATCAAATTCATGATGTACTCTTATTGGGAACCAACCTGGTCAAGATGCATTGTAGACAGAGCAGATATGGTCATGTACCATCTCATAACTATCACTAGTGTGATATCTGCTCTAAAAATAATCAAGGATGTTCTGTGGTGCAATCAGCTCTACAGGAACAGATGGATCTCGGATGGATCCAGGATCACCGAATTCATGAAGTCAACATGACTTATATGAATTCCAACGTCATTCAGAACCACGACATCCGTACGATGAATGTCAACTTGGTGGCAATGCACTCAAGGCAAAGCCAACATCATAATCTGCCACAGCACGATTACGATTCTTGTCTGACATGCTCGGTAAACAATTAGGGATGCTCTTTTGTACAAGAGGCCCTCCAGTGTCAGATGGATCTTGGATGGATTCAGGATTACCGCGATAGAAGTCATTATCAAGTGAATATGATTCAAATATTTGATATTCGCTTGATGAATACCAGCTTGGTGGAATTACAAGCTAAGCAAGTCCAGCTCGGTTTTCTGACTTCGTATAATTATCAGAACTGTAAGGGATGTCGTGAGAGTGACTAAGGATGTGCACTCATTCAAAGGACGCTACAACATTTGTTGAACCACTGGTGGATTACGATCTATCTAGATGAAGACACACAGCAAGTCAGCATGACTGGCGGGAACCCTACTAGGCATCAGAGTCAGGATGTTCGATCAATGGAGACAGATCTAGTGAGGTTACACTGCATACAGAGCGGACGTGGCTGGGTGCCACCACATAACTATGAACGCTGTAGAGTTTGCTCAGAGAATAATTAAGGATGCTACCTCGTGCGAGCAGCCCTCCAAAGCCAGCTGGACCATAAGGAGATTCAACCATGGTCAAGCTCTGGTTCAATGTTGGACTATCATCCTAATCAAGGCAAGGATGTTGTCTTGATCCCTAAGCGAGAAATGGCCAAAGATGTATGCGCCATAATCCCTTTACTCCATGAATCAAGAATTCCTCTCGCCGGTGGAAGGATCCTCAACCTCGAACCAATTGAGGCCGGCTATGATAGTCAGAAAAATCAAAAGGCTCCTGTAGTAATCTATCTGTCGGGACCAGTACTATACAAATTTGGTAAGGCTATCCCATATAAATACGGCGCAACAACAATTGAAAATGGAAAGGAAACTCCATTACCCTCCGTCGTGAATATTGCAGACATCAGTCGAGTAACACAGAGCGGTCAAATCTTCAACTGAGGAGTTTGAGAACCCATCAAAGAAAAGGAACCCCAAACATAAATTCCTAATAAACCAGTCGGTCAATCCTGTGATCCTAACCTTTCAAAGAACAATGATGAGATGCTGAAGCTCATCCAGAAGAGTGAATACAAAATTGTTGATCAACTGTTGCAAACTCCTTCAAAATTTTTTGTGATATCTCTTTTATTCAGTTTGGAAGCTCACAGGGAAGCTCTACATAAAGTCTTAGAGTAGGCCTTTATGGAACAGGATGTAACAATAAGACAATTCGACAGCATCATCTCCAACATCAATTCCTGCAATAACTTGGGATTTAGTGATGAGGAACTGTCGGAAGAGGGCCAAAATCATAACATGGCACTCAACATTACAGTCAACTGCCAGAACGATGCTTTAGCCAGCATACTGGTAGACACCGGATCAGCTCTAAACGTGAGCAATGACAACCAATCAGAAGAAGGAACATCGATTTCCTCGTACAAAGATGCTCTCGAAGCGATCAGAAGTAACAATACCAAAGGATGGGGACAACTTGTCATTCCTACTGACAATAAGAAAAAGAAAGGTCTTGGTTTTTCTTCAACCTGTACCCAAACCGCTACTAACAATAAAAGTCTTCATCCCATGCAAAACTTCTTCCATAGTGGAGGCTTCCTTCACCCAGTGTCTCAAGACGTACATACCATCAACGGGGGTGATTCCTCCGATACAGATGAAGAGGGGAAGTCCTACCTTAACGAGGACGGTTATATGTCTCAGGAAGAGGTGCCTACACCATTTTGCTTTCCGGCACTGAGTCCGAGATATATACCAAGGTTAGACGTCAAGATTATATACGGAGATTGTGATCCGGAAGGATGCCGTGCTCCACCAAATTCATTAGAGGAAGACACTCTGATGAAAGATAACTTTGACCACGACTATTATGGCCCAATGGATGGCCTGCCTATCTAGCAGCCGTACCCAGGAGACTCAGGGCAAAAGAATCAGCCGAACAATGCATATCAGCTGAGCATCATTGAAAAGAATACATGCGTCCCCACAGAATCATGGGATCATTACTCAGGGCATTCAGAAAATATCCAGTACGACGACGAATTTGAAAAGATTGCTGGACATCAGTTCATCAACTACTCTTTTCCTGAGGTCAACGTCATCGAAAGGGATGACACCTCCAATTCCAAAGAAGTGTGGGACACTTTAGGACAACCGAGTGGCAAATGCGACTTCATGGTCAAGTACACCACTCCCGAAAGGTCTCGTATCAAGCTCGAAGACATCCATCCCACTGGATAGGAGATATACCTGAGAGTGCAGACACTGTGCAAGATACAGCTGAAGAATCCTCCTATGACAACTTTGCTTGGGAGACCGATTCCAACGATCCTGCTCCACCAGAAATCAGCGTTATTTATGAAGACAAGCCAAGAAGGAAGGTACCCGACTTTGTGATTCACCAAGGAATTCGCCACCAATGGGTTGCTGTCAATGTTCCGAATGTTGTTCATAAGTCGAAGTAATTGCCGTCTTTACTTTAACCTTTCACCCTGCCTAGGTGAAATGGATGTTTTTATAGGGCTCACTTTCTGTAAATGTACCTCTTCGATTTTCCCAAAGCGACAAAGTTTTGTTTTATAGGGCTGTAGTTTCAAGAATCGAAAAGATCATAAATAAAATAACGTTGTTCTGTAATTTCTGCATTTATTGCTGTTTTTGCTTTTCGCTTTTTCAGAAAATGGTAATCCTAAAAAACAACTCAAATAATAAAAACAAGCATTTTTCAGAAATTACGCTATACACACTCTTGCATTCTCTCTATCTCTTCTAAAAAATAATCATCACGTCATGCAGATTGCTTGTTTTAAACCCCATTGAAACATACAATCCCATGCCTTCTCCTAACTTTGAATTCTCGGTATTTGAGGCTGAAGAAGAAAATGACGAAGAAATTCCAGAAGAGATCTCCCGATTACTAAGGCAAGAGGAAAGGTCCATTGAACCTTATAAAGAGCCGCTGGAAACGGTCAACTTGGGTTTAGAGGAAGAGAGAAAAGAAGTCAAGATTGGGGCACTGCTCAGTCCGACTATCAAAGAATACTTGATAAAACTTCTTAAAGAGTTTCCCGATGTATTCGCTTGGTCCTATCAGGACATGCCAGGGTTGGATACCAGCATCGTGGAACATCATTTACCGTTGAGATTAGAATGTCCACCGGTAAAACAAAGAATCAGACGGACTCATCCAGACATGGCCATCAAAATCAAAGAGGAAGTGCAAAAACAGATTGACGGAGGTTTCCTCGCCACATCAGAATATCCTCAATGGTTAGCCAACATAGTACCAGTTCCAAAAAAGGACGAAAAAGTTAGAATATGTGTAGATTATAGGGATCTGAACAAAGCCAGTCCAAAGGATGACTTTCCCTTACCACACATTGACATGCTGGTAGACAGTACAACAAAATTCAAAGTATTCTCCTTCATGGATGGATTCTCGGGCTATAATCAGATCAAAATGGCGCCGAAAGACATGGAGAAAACTTCGTTCATCGCCCCATAGGGTACTTTTTGTTATAGGGTAATGCCGTTCGATTTGAAGAACGCCGTGGCAACCTATCAAAGGGCCATGACTACTCTATTTCATGACATGATACACAAAGAAATCGAGGTATATGTCGATGATATGATTGCCAAATCTAAGACAGAAGAGGAACATGTGACCCACCTGTTAAAACTGTTCGAGCGGTTGAGAAAGTACAAACTCCGCTTGAATCCCAATAAATGCACATTCGGTGTCCGCTCAGGGAAACTTTTAGGGTTCATCGTCAGCCAGAAAAGAATTGAGGTTGATCCTGACAAGGTCAAGGCCATTCAAGAAATGCCTTCTCCAAAGACTGAAAAACAAGTCAGAGGAATCTTGGGACGTTTGAATTATATTTCCAGATTCATATTCCTCATGACCGCGACATGCGCGCCAATCTTCAAATTACTCAAAAAGAATCAGGACTGCATTTGGACAAAAGACTGTCAAACCGCCTTCGACAGTATCAAGGAATACCTATTGAATCCACCAATTCTATCACCTCCAGTGGAAGGGAGACCACTGATCATCTAACTAACAGTCTTGGAAGACTCCATGGGTTGTGTACTTGGCCAACAAGACGAAACAAAAAGAAAAGAGTCTGCCATTTACTATTTGAGCAAGAAGTTCACTGACTGCGAGATTCTGTACACTATGCTTGAGAAAACTTGTTGTGCTTTGGCTTGGACAGCCAAACGTCTTCGGCAGTATATGATTTGTCACACTACTTGGTTAATCTCTGAAATGGATCCAATCAAGTATGTCTTTGAAAAGCCTGCTCTCACGGGAAGGATTGCCCGTTGGCATATGTTGTTATCAGAATAAGACATTGAGTACTACGCTCAAAAAGCCGTAAAAGGAAGTGTTTTAGCCTATCATTTGGCTCACCAACCGATTGACGATCAAGAATCATTCGAATTTGACTTCCCAGACGAAGATGTCATGTATCTAAAAATGAAAGATTGCGATGAACCGCTACCCAGTGAAGGGCCAGAACCAGGTTCCCAATAGGGATTAATCTTTGACGGAGCTGTCAATCATTATGGAAATGGAATTGGGGCAATCATCATAACACCTTAGGGTACCCACGTTCCTTTCACCGCCCGACTGACATTCAAGTGTAGAAACAATGAGGCCGAATACGAAGCTTGTATCATGGGTCTCAAAGAGGCGATCGACTTAAGGATCAAGAACTTAGATGTATATGGCAACTCAGTCCTGGTTATCAATCAGATCAAAGGAGATTGGAACACATACCAATAAGGACTGATTCCTTACAAAGACTACGTGAGAAGGTTGTTACCATTCTTCAACAGAATTGAGTTTCATCACATCCCTCGTGAAGAGAATCACATGGCTGATGCATTAACCACTCTCTCTTCCATGATTAGTGTAGGTAAATGGAACGACATACCTAAGATTGACATAATGCGCCTAGAAAGGCCCGCTTACATCTTCGCGATTGAAGCAGTCATAAACGACAAACCTTGGTATCATGATATCAAATGCTTCCTTCAGAAACAAGAGTCCCACCTGGGGCATCCAGGAAAGACAGAAAAACCCTCAGGAGATTAGCAGGAAACTTCTTCCTGAGCGGTGATACACTCTATAAGAGAAACTTTGACATGGTCTTGCTCCGATGCGTAGACAGACCAGAAGCAAACATGCTGATAAAAGAAATTCACGAAGGATCCTTGGCACTTATGCCAACAGACACACAATGGCGAGAAAAATTCTGAGATCAGGGTACTATTGGTTAACCATGGAATCCGATTGCTACAAGTACATGAAAAGATGTCACAAGTGTCAGATATACTCAGACAGAATCCATATACCGCCAACACATCTCAAAGTTTTTTCTTCCCCATGGCCTTTTTCTATATGGGGAATCGACATGATTGGCCTGATTGAACCCAAAGCTTCAAACGGACATCAATTCATCCTAGTAGCCATTGACTACTTCACCAGGTGGGTCGAAGCAGCATCATACACCAATGTAACTCAACAAGTGGTGGTCCGATTTATCAAAAACAATATCATCGGCTGTTATGGTGTTCCGAGCCAGATCATTACTTACAATGGATCCAACTTGAACAATAAGATGATGAAAGAGTTATGTGTTTAGTTCAAAATCGAACACCATAACTCATCTCCCTACCAACCCAAGATGAACGGAGCGGTAGAAACAGCTAACAAGAACATCAAGAAGATTGTTCAGAAGATGGTTGTAACTTACAAAGATTGGCACGAGATGCTACCCTATGCTCTTCACGATTATCATACATCTGTCCGTACTTCAACAGGGGCAACCCCTTTTTCTCTAGTATATGTCATGGAGGCAGTGCTTCCCATAGAAGTAGAGATCTCATTAATCCGGGTATTGATGGAAGCCAATCTAACAGAAGCTGAATGGTGTCAAATTCGACACGACGAACTGAACTTGATCGAAGAAAAGAGAATAACGGCTTTATGCCATGGTTAGTTGTATCAGCAAAGGATGAAGAAGGCGTTTGACAAAAAGGTCCGACCTCGCGTCTTCAGGAAAGGAGACCTCGTGCTCAAGAAGATACAATCATTTCTCACTGATTCCCGAGGCAAATGGACTCCGAATTATGATGGCCCCTATGTGGTCAAGAAAACTTTCTCAGGCGGCGCTTTGAGACTCGCAACCATGGATGGAGAGGAATTTGCCTACCCCACAAATGTTGACGAAGTCAAGAAATACTTTGCCTAAATAAAAAAAAGAAGAAAAACGTCTCGGTGGATTGAAAACCTGAAAGGGCGGTCCAGAAAAAAATTAGAGACATGATAAAAAATCATCCTGATGGATTGAAAATCTCAAAGTACAATCCAGGCAAAAGTTAGGGATTCATGGCAAGTAACTACGTCCAACAAAGGGGTGAATCCCCCAGTAGCAGTCATGCCATCCATCTGGAAAACTCCAGTCAAGGTCATCTTCGACGGAAGCTCAGGATGTCCAGAATTCAAGGTTGGTAGAAGGATAGTGGTCGTTATGTTTTAATGTAGCCCTTTTCCCTTAAATTACCATTTTCTAACTTTGTAAATACTCTATGGAATCACGCGCTTGGCTGATTTCCATTTTATCAAGAAAATTTGAGCCCTAGTGCTTTTGTTTGCAATTCTTATTTGTTTTAGCTTTACGGAACGACATTTTAATATGATCAACGATTCTTGAAATAAAACAAAAATGAATTTACTTGTCAAAATTTTTCTGCTTTTAAAGTACAGATGGAAATTCTTTTGACTGTTGAACATCGAAAGAACATCGATCGCTTCTCTAGAATTAATCGAGCTTCAAAGTGCATAATCAAAGTACTCCTTCTAAGCCAGTACACCTGAATGAAGGATCAGCTGTGTCAGATGCGAATATTCCGTCTGACACCCCCGACAGAGTTCTTATCTCCTAAGCCCGACCAACGTTGTTCCCCACGGGAACCTTTCTCTCCTAAGCAAGGCAGAATTGCTATCTTGGACCGAACGGTATTTCTTTGTCCCCTACAGTGGTCGAGTATCCATTCATGTTCATCTATTAGTCTGTATGTCGTGTCAGTTTTGTCAGCATAAACATACATACATCATGCATTATTGATTTACATTCATATTCATATTGCATCACTATCACTCTAGTCGGTCTTATCCCTAAGTGATAGAAGTCCTCTCAATCGAGTTGTCAGTTCTTTCCTCGTCAGGAAATGTTTTGCCTGAACCATCTCTCTCCTCCAGTATATTTTTGGATTGGAGACGGTCCTCGACCACTTTGATAACTTGAACCTCTGAAAGACAAGAACACCTTCGACAAATATCACTCTTCTCCATTGAAGATGATATCTTCGCTTTCCTGGATTAAGGAAAATCCCTAGAGAAAGCCTCGCAACCAAAGACTCTCAGCAACACATTGATTTTTCTCCCCAAGAAAGTCAATGATAATGAAGTCATCAGCACCTCAAAAAATGGATTACATCACATGGCATTTCTTCGAGAGGATCTCGAGGAAAAGTATGATGTAATATCCCCAAGTAGAAAGCAGTCTCTCAAGAGACTCGTTTTTCCCCAGTAGAGTCAACAAGTAGCGTCTCTAACTGAGAAGTTTGAACACCTCTACAACTCAGACGAATGGGTTTCCCCAGCAAGTATGACATCAAAACTTTTTCCCATCAAATGGCATCTCCCCAGGAAAATTCGGCGAGAAGTTTGATGAAAACCGCTATCCATAGCGTCCCTTGTCAAGAAAGTTTATTGACAAAAGAAACTGAGACCAGGTCCTTGGCTAAAGACCAGGATCGAAGGGAAGTTTATATCAGAAGCTGAGACCAGTTCCTTGGCTGAAGACCAGGATCGAGGGGAAGTTTATATCAGAAACTGAGACCAGTTCCTTGGCTGAAGACCAGGATCGAGGGGAAGTTTATATCAGAAACTGAGACCAGTTCCTTGGCTGAAAACCAGGATCGAGGGGAAGTTTTACCTTTTTAAAGAATCTAAGCTTAGCAAAAGAAGATGGATGAGCGAACTTCCATTCATAACCACCATCAAAATTTTGGGTATTCCGATATTTAATCCTCTTGCACCCCGAATACCCGAATACCTTCGCCATTCACACCTTCAGGTCCAAGAAGATTAAATAGGGGCATCTGTCATACCCCAAATTTTGACCACTAAGATTTCCCATCATTGTGACAATCATCACAATATGGATGTGCCTTCATGCCTCATCAATCTCCTCAAGGATTGTTGAGCATTCACCACAAACAAGAATTAGGGTTTCGAGCCCTCTCAGAGCATTTAGACAAAAGATCAATCAAGAAATGACATGATTTTTAACTTGTCTAACCTCTCAAACCTATAAAGGATCAAGAGGACTCCCATATCAAGAATCAAGCACAAGGTTACAACATTTCAAGTGGATCAAGCCTCAGAATCGCCAGTGTCACCAAATTAGGGTTTTGGTCGACTGAGGCCTCCAGATGAATTTTTTATTTATCTGGGAATGAGCTAATGCTTCAAAGCACAACCCAAGATACTCCAAGGGACCTCATGGACCCAATCATCAAATCAATTTAACCTCAGGGGATGCATTTACCCAAAAATCAGGAATTAGGGTTTCTTGACCTAATTCACCCCTAAGTTGACTTTTGGGACAAAACATGAGCCAAGACCTCAAGACATGGTTTGAGGGTCTCCAATACACCACATTGATCCATTTTCAATAATGGATTGATCCAAGAAGCTTGATGCACAAGTTTCAATTTCATCAGGACCACAATTAGGGTTTTGAGGGAAAAGTCAACTGTACCTTTGACTTTTGATCCAGACATGCTCCCAAACCTTGGGACATGATTCAATACACCCTATAACACCTATGAAATATACCCATTAGGTTTGATTAAGGTCAAGGACTTGATTTCACCAAGGATCGCATAGTTTGGAATTCATCCGATAAAAAGTCAACTGTGCACAAAAGTCAAGTTTGACTTTTTGAGATTTTTCACAATTATGGTTCCTTGACCCTAAAACAATGTTAATCTGTGATTGGAATCATCATTCATCAAGAAAAATCAAAGAAAATGAGTTAACTTGTAAAAGGGGTAACCATAAAAAACTTAGAATTTTTCTAAGTTATGGAACAAAGTGGCTAGGGTAACAACTTCCAAGGACCATAACTTGAGATCTAATCAACCATTTTGGATGGTACAAAGCTGGATTTGTAGCTCTCATGGCATACTTTAAAAGCTTAAACCACAACTCATTCCAATTCCTCATGGATTCTAAGTTATGGAGTGATCAAAATGGCTGAAAACATAAAAATGACATTTTTCCAACACTTAGTGAAATTTTCACTAAGTCAAAATCTGCCTTACTTTTTCCAAAATGTAGGGGCAGTTTTCACCTTTTGGAGACAGTTATTTCGACGTAGTATAAATAGAGGTCTTAGTATTAGGATTTCCATGTGTTCAATTGTTGTACTATACTCAAAATTTACTCAAAGTATCCAAGTTAAAGTGAGAAAATAGTTACTGTTAAGAAATGTACGTTTGAAACACCATACATTTTATTCAATAGAAATTTACTTTCATTTATCAATTGTTCTTTACTGCACTTTTTACTTTGAAGTTCTTTTCTTCATTGCATTTATTTTACTAAACTTTTACAAAGTTTAGTTTTTTCAACAAACAATCAAAACAATCTTTTACATAAATGAATATTGTCGAAGTGTTCTACAATTTTTTAGAAATACATTAACACAATAGCTATGTCCTTAGGATTCACTGGTTGATCCTACAAGTAAGCCAAATTTTTGGAAGACCAGCGGTTGTTTACCAATTTTCACAGTAAACAGAAGGAGGTTTAATGGGATGTATAAAGGGAATGAATGCGTTAGTAATGTAATAAGTACTAGACAATCCTTTAAACATAAGATATGTGAAAAAAAATTATTGTCAAATTACAATCAATATATATATATATATATATATATATATATATATATATATATATATATATATATATATATATGTATATATATATATGTGTGTGTGTATATATATATATATATATATATATATATATATATATATATATATATACATACATACATATATGTAAATGTAAAACCACGTTCATGGCAATCTCAAAAAAAAATTACAAAAATGTAAATGCAAATGCAAAACAATAGGGACCTTCACATTTTGATTGGTTGTGGCAGTGTTTCGGCGGGTGTGTCTTCTCCGGTGGTGGCGTTTTTTCGGAATCCGGAGAGAGGTTTTAGATTGCTTATGGAGTGGAACCCTGTCAAAAGGAAGGTTTGTCACAACATCAGAACCAGATGGGATGTGTTTTTCTAAAGGGAAAGGGTCGTGGGAGGGCGGTGAGTCTTCGCTCGTCTCGTTTTACTTTTCAGAGATACCTGATAGGGTGTGGTCGGAATATCTGTTCAATCTTTTTGGCTGTGAGGGTGATGTTGTGGAGGTGATGATATCACCTAGGAAGAACAATTTAGGAAGACGTTTCGGTTTTGCGAGATTTAAGGATGTAGAGGAGCCGAGGGTCTTGGCATTGAAGATTGATAGTATCCAGATTGATGGTCGAAAAATTCACGCCAATCTGCCTAGGTTCGATAGGTCTAGTCGTTTTGAGAGGAGGGAAGTTAGAGGGGAGTCCTCTGGAGGTTTTATTCTGAACAATGGGAGAGGCATTGATCGTGCAGATGGAAGAGATACTTTTAGGTCTTATGCTGAAGCAGTGTGTTTCAAAGAGGCTGGGGTGCAGAAAGCGGTGGAGAAGGTGGAGGACAACATTTTGGTTTCTTATTCATCTGAGAATTTTGTGAAAGATAACATGCGAAAAGCTTACGTCGGTGTCATCCATAAACCCGGCATGTCGTATAATGTGCAGTCTGGATTTTAGATTGAGGGATTTACTTCTATTAAGATCACTCCGTTGGTTTTATGCCTTTGTCTTCTTGAGGAAAGCCAGGAGGGGGATATTCACGAGCTTTTGGTTGAGGGGGAGTCTTGCTGGAAAAAATGGTTTCAAGAGTTAAGGACATGGAGAGAAACAGATGTTGATTCTGATAGGGTGACCTGGTTGTGCTTGAGAGGTGTTCCAATCCATGCCTGACATGTTGATTTCTTCAGGGCGATAGCGAATTCGTTTGGCACGTTCATATGTGTCGACGATTTAACCTTAACGGGTTTGTGTAAGGAGGAAGCGAGGATTTTGTTGAAGGTGCCGCAAGGGCTTTTATTTAAAGAATCTTTGAAAGTGAAGATTGATGATATTGTCTTTTTAATCAATTTACGGGAGGATTTTTCAGAAGTGACAACGGAAGACTCCATTGGGAGTTTCAGTTTGGTCTCGGAATCGTAGGAGGGTTCGTATAGTTCTATTGATGAATTAAGAAGTGATTTTGATGGATTTTTTGAGGAAGAATTTGACGGAAGGAGGGAAGGGTCTGGTTGTAAGGTTTCTTCTCCGGTAGGAGTTGCGGAAAATGAAGGGGAAAAAGGCTTCGGTTTATCCGGTGGTTCTTGTCCGCGGGTTCCCTCTGTGTTCGGTCATTCTCATTCTGCTGATTCGGCCGGGTCTGTTGAAAGGGACAGGAGGGTAGTAGTTGTTGAGGCATCAGGTGGAGCATGTAAGGAACCAGTAATAGAGTCCTTCGATAAAGAAATTTCATATTTAAAGGGTACTTGTAATCAGGGGAGTCTGCTGAGACAGGATGGAAGTGTAAAGGGGAGTAGTAAGCTGAGAGAGGAATGTAGCGTACAGGGGAGTGGCTTGCAGGAAGTTGTGGGGTCCGCTGTGCCTTGTTCCGTGAATGAGTTAGTACTTGTACCTCATAATTTTATTGATATTGATAATGACAAAGTGGGCCACTCTAAGGAAATAGGCAAGGGTTTTAATAATAATAAAAAGAAGGTGTTGAAAAGTCTAAAGCTTAAGCACCTTTATGAGGTGGGTGGTCCTTTTAAAGGAGTTAACAAAAGACAGAGGAAATTTGTTAAGCCAAAAAGAGAGGTAAGGGCTTTTTTCAGAAAGTCTCATAATCCTGGAAGGGTCGCTTTTTTCAGCGACAATAGTAAGGAAAGTGATAAGAGGGTTTATTTCCATGGTGAAAATTTGGCGGAATCCGGTATTGATAGGTGTAATTTCATACTTTTCGAGAATTTGGATACTAATCTTGGGGATAAAATTTGGAAGGCTATATCTAATTTAGGAGTGGAGAAGGGTGAATCTAAGGGAGATTTTCAAAGAAGAATTGCCGAAATGGAGAGAGCGGATAAAGTTAAGATGATTAGAAGAAAGGCGAATTCAAATCTTTCATAATGATTGTGGGATCTTTATATATTAGAGGGGGTTGTAGTAGAGTTAAAAGAAGTAGAATCTCTCACATTATTTCAAAAGGCAAGACGGATATATTTTTATTACAAGAAACGAAGATTCAAGATTTGTCAGAGGTTGTAGCGAGGAGTTTTTGGCGAACGGAAGAGATTGGTTTTTCTTATGTTAATTCGGAAGGGTTCTCGGGAGGCTTAATTACCCTTTGGAAAGCTAATTTAGTGGAAGTCATTTGTAGCTTTAGAGGAGCGAGTTACCTTGGTGTAAAGGTTAAATGGAAAAATAATGTTTATTATGTTGTCAACATTTACGCTCCATGCTTTCTTGCGTTGAAGAGGATTTTGTGGAAGAAGTTATTAGAGTTGAAAGCTACTTTTGTGGATGGAGAGTGGGTGCTTGGGGGTGATTTTAATGCGGTAAAAAAGGCGAATGAACGAATTGGTAGAACCATTTTCAATTCATGTTCGGATTGGAGGGAGTTTGAGAAGTTTATTATGGAGGGCAATTTGGTGGATTTACCTTGTAAGGGTAAAAAGTTTAGTTGGTATAGTGGAGATGGTAAGGCAAAAAGTAGGATCGATCGATTCTTGGTAACAAATGGTATCATCGATGGTTGGGGGGTTGTTGGTCAATTGACCGGGGATAGGGATATCTCATATCATTGTCTAATTTGGCTCATTATCGACAAAGTGGATTGGGGGCCGAAACCTTTTAGGGTTAATAATGAATGGTTTTCTAATCCTTCTTTTTTACCTTTTGTGGAAAAGGAATGGAGGAAGATTCATGTGGTTGGAAGAAGAGATTTTGTTCTAAAGGAAAAATTGAGATTTTTAAAGGAGAGCCTTAAGTGGTGGAATTCTTTTATTTTTGGTAGGTTTGATTTGAATGTTGAGGAGGGAGTTAAGGAATTGAATGAAGGGGGTGATGCAAAAGTGGTTTTTGGGGAGTTGGAGGAGGAAGAGTTAGTGAGAAAGAAAAGGAGGGCTAGTAGTAAGTTTTGGTTAAATTTAAAGATTAAGGAGAATATGCTTATTCAAAAAGCTAGATTGAAGTGGCTTAATAATGGGGATGCAAATAGTAGGTATTTCCATAGAGTTATGAAAGAGAGGAGAAGGCGTAATTTCATCGGTTCTATTAGAACGGATATTGGTGTGATTGATAGGGTGAAGGAGGTTAAGGAAGAAGTGAGGAGACATTTTGCGTCTAAATTTATTGAGACGGGTTTTGATAGACCGGTGTTAGAAGGTATTACTTTTAAGGGCATTAGTCATGAGGAGAGATATTTTCTTGAAGCCCCTTTTTCGGAGGAGGAGATTAAAGAAGCGGTGTAGAGTTGTGATGGATTTAAAAGTCCGGGTCCCGATGGGTATTATTTTCTTTTCATCAAGAAGTGTTAGCATTTCATGAAGGATGACTTTATAGGTTGTTTTCAAAGCTTTCATTCCGGAGCTTGTCTATCTAAATCATTTATCTCCTTTTTTTTTTACTTTGGTTCCTAAATCTCCTAATCCTTTATGTTTGGATGATTATAGACCTATTTGTCTTGTTGGATGTGTTTATAAAGCTTTATCTAAGCTTTTGGCGGCAAGATTAAAGTTGGTATTAAACTCGGTTATATCTAATTGCCAAAGTGCTTTTGTTCCCGGTAGGCAATTACTTGATGGTGTTTTGGTGGCTAATGAGGTGGTAGATTTCGCTAAGAAGGAAGGAAAAGGTTGTCTTCTTTTCAAGGTTGACTTCGAGAAGGCCTATGACAAGGTTAGTTCGAGTTTCCTCATCTTTATGCTCCGTAAGACGGGGTTTGGGGAAACTTGGTTAAAATGGATGAAGGCTTTGGTTTTTTCGAGTAAGATGTCGGTCTTAGTTAACGGTAGCCCTACGAAGGAATTTTTAGTGGAGAGAGGATTGAGACAAGGAGACCCATTATCTCCTTTTCTCTATGTGATAGTCGCGGAAGGTTTAAAGGGATTGGTTAGTAGGTCGGTGGCTATTGAGGAGTTTGAGGGATTTAATATTAGGGGTAGGTGCTTTGTTAACATTCTTCAATTTGTGGATGATACTTTGTTGTTTGGTGATGGTACTTGGAAGCATCTTTGGGCTATTAAATCGGTTTTGAGAGGTTTTGAACTAGTATCCGGTTTGGGTATTAATTTTCATAAGAGCAAACTTATTGGTGTGAATATTGGTTCTAGGTTTATGGAGGTGGCTTCTTTTTTCCTTTCTTGTAAGAAAGAGGAAAGTAATTTTATTTTTCTTGGAATATCTATTGGTTTCAACAACAATGGTAGTGTTATGTGGAAGGAGTTGGTGGGTAAAATGAAGCGGAGACTTTCTAGTTGGAACAACCGGTATCTTAGTTTTGGAGGAAGGCTTACTTTGTTAAAAGCGGTGCTTTCTAGTGTCTCTATTTTCATGCTTTCGTTCTATAAAGCGCCGGTGAAGATTGTGAAAGAAATTACTCGTATTCAAAGTAATTTTCTTTGGGGGAGTAAGGAGGAAAAGAGAAAAATCCATTGGGTTAGTTGGAATAAGGTTTGTTTACCCCTTAAAAAAAGGGGTTGGGTTTGAGAAGGATAAATGATTTTAATTTGGCTTTAATTAATAAATGGAGATGGAGGATCTTATAGGAATCTAATGCTTTATGGTATTGTGTTTAAAAAGCTAGATATGGAGATATTAATTTGAAGATGGTGGAGTCCGGAAATACTATAATTAAGGAGTTTAGCGCGTCCTTTTGGTGGAGGGATTTATGCGGTTTGGAAAAAAGTGTACCGGAGAATTGTTTTGTTTCTAATTGTAGATTTTCTTTGGGCAATGTTTTCTCTCTCTCTTTTTGGTTTTCTTGGTGGATAGGGGAGCATTGTCTAAAGGATTATTTTCCTTTTCTTTTCCACTTGTCTCTTCTTAAATGTGTGTCGGTGGCTTGTATGGGTGGTTGGCAAGAGGAGAGGTAGGAATGGGGAGATTTCAGGGTGGTCGGACCGGTTTATGGTGATGCGGCATTGGAGATGCATCAGTTGCGGTTATTATTGGACCAAGTAAGGCCGAAGCTTGGTGACGTTGGTAAGGTGGTTTGGAGGGCAAGCCCATCGTAAGAATATTCGGTTAGTAGTTTCTTCAATTTAATTTTATCGTTTCGAGTTCCTCTTGGACCTTGTAATAAATTTGATGAAGCTTTTTCTTTAATTTGGAAAGTGGTGGTTCCTTTTCAGATTTAGGCTTTTGGGTGGAGATGTTTTTTAAATAGGCTCCCTACTAAGGGTGCTCTTTTATGTCGAGGTTGTGTGTTTCTGAATAGTGGGATGGGGTGTGTCTTTTGCGATTCGGCGGAAGAATCTCTTGATCATATTTTTTTGTCTTCTCGTGTTTCCTCATTGGTTTGGATGGAGATGGCCGATTGGATTGGTTTTGAGAATTGGAGGGCTAGTGATATTAAAGAAAGCTTCTTATCTTGGTATGCTTTCTTTAAGCATAAAAGAGTGAAGAAAGGGAAAGAAGGTTGTGTTTGGTTGGCCACGACTTGGTATTTGTGGGTTTTGCGTAATGGTATTATTTTTAATAATGAGAATTGGAATGTATTGGATTTGGTTTGGAAAATCAAGGCGTTGATTTGGAGATGGTCTTTTATAGGGAAAATTACTCGCTCCAATTATAACTTTTATGAGTTTTGCAAATTTCCTTTGTATTACTTAGCTTAAGGTTTAATTGGTTGTAATTTTCTTCTTTGTGTTTTGTGGCCTCTTCTTGTAGTTTGGTTTCGAGAACCCATTGTTCTCGCTTTTAATGATAGTTCCTTGCTTATTAAAAAAAAAATGTAAATGCAACCCTCTCAAAATGTAAATGCAAAACAAAATTACAAATTAGTGAAATATATGAAACCACGTTCATGGCAATCTCAAAAAAAAAATATACCTTCATACATTGATACTTTATCATTTATAGATTATGAAAGATGTATAAATTTTTTTTAATTTTATTTTATGTATTATTTATATTATTTATTATTTATTATATATTCTATAATAAATAACGTTTTAACATGAATGCTATCACAGAGTAGTAAATTAATAGCGTTTCTAACAAAGTGGTATCTTAATGGAGCATAGAACAGTAAATTAATAGCGTTTTCAAAAAAGTGCTATCTTAATTGAACATATTAATAGCGTTTTTAAAAAAGCGCTATCTTAATTGAGAATATTAATAGCGTTTTTAAAATAACGCTATTTTAGTGAAATTTATTAATAGCGTTTTTTAACAAAGCGCTATCAAAATTACATTGTCTGCATCCTATAATAGCGTCCGACTATAAAGTGCTATTATAGATGTCTGTGTTCCCTTTTTAGTAGCACTTTCTTTAAAAACGCTATTAAATTAGGCGATACAAAAGATCAATTTTGGCGTAGTATATATATATATATATATATATATATATATATATATATATATATATATATATATATTAAAAATACCAACACTCAAAACACCTAATCACTATCATAGATATATTTTTGTAAAAAAGTATTAGTCTATAAAAGAACAAGTATAGGCCACATGACAATCATAAATTTTTAGAGCTGATTTCATTACTAACATTTATTGTATGCTTCAAACAATTCATTGAAAAGTGGTATACTACCAATGAGGAAAGTGGGCCAAAGCACAACTATCATTGAATTTTCTTATATGAATTTGGATAAGTCTTTTCTTCTCTCTCTCATTTCAATGTTTTCACTCTTTTCTTTCTCTTTTTTCTCGTACAATTGACAGGGTTTTGCTCCATGATTGAATGATAATGCAAGTTCGGTATTACTAATCTAAGAATTTAGAATTCACATGGGCGGGCTAGTTGTATTGGAAACATTGAAAATGAACTGAGTGATTGTATGAATAATGAATACTTATTTTATTATCTATTGCTAGGAAGAAAGAATGAAAAGAATAAAAATATTCTCTATTTTTAAGATAACTAGATCCTATAATTTTCCATACAAATTAATAAAAATAATAAATAAAATTAAAAAATATTGCAACTTTGTAAAATTATTCTTAATTTTTTTGTCATTGTTATAATTGTATAAAATATAATAATTTAAAAAATGTTAATAATATTAAGTTGATTAATTTGAGAAAAAAGTGTCACATACAAGAGTACTCAATTTGTTACAAAATTATATAATTTTTTAATAAAGGCAAATTGTTAAATAAAAAATGAAGAATAAAAAGAGTCAGGAATATAAAAGTCAACCCATAAAAAACTAGCAAAAACGATCGGTAACATGTCCAACTTATCCTTCAAAAAAACTTTCAAAAGGACAAATAGAAAGTGAATCTCACCAAGTGTCAAAATCAACAAAATTTTTTACATTATCTAATCTATCTGCATATACATTTTTCTCTCTGAAAATGTGAGATATCTTGAATCTAACAAATTGTACAGTGTGTAAAGTATTCTTCCACTTAACAAAAAGATGTTAATGGACAATATTCACATTAGAAAATGCACGAATGAGCACCATTGAGTCTGTTTCAAATCAATACTTTCTCCAATTCTTCCTATTAGCATATTCGATAGAAAGTATGATTCTGTGAATTTAGTTTGAATAGTGGTGCAAACTACGATCTTAGTTGATAAAAGTCCTAAGAATGATCCTAAATTATTCCTAAATATGCCACCACATGTTAATTATTTGGAATTTCCTCTTGAAGCTCTATTTGTGTTGCACTTAATCCAATTATGACTAAGAAAACACCAATTAACTTGTATGATTTTAGGTGTGGGAGGAGATCAACATTTAATGTCAAATAATTTAATAATTGTGAGCTCTTGAATTAAAGAATACATATGGCTATTGAAAGAAGTAGATGATATATAAGTGAATTGTTTAACATGTATAATGTCACTATCAAAATTAATTTTACCATTTTAAAATCTAATAGCATTTCTTGTGTGCCAAGTTTCCAAAAGAATTATTATGATGTGAGTCATGGTCCGATTCAACATTTTGAGCTCAAACTTCTACCAATAACTTTGAATAAGTTTTCATACCTAATTATATTATTGTTCCTTTCAAACATTCGCTCCATCCATTGCCTAAAAAGTAAGGTGTACCTGCATCTAAGAAATAAGTGGCATGTAGTTTCCACATAATGATTGCAAAGACAGCACCTCAAAACCACATGTATTCCTCTTCCAATTAGGTTGTATTTTGTTGTAATGACATAATACATTAGCTTCCAAGTCACTAATAACATAGCAAGAAGTATGTCGAGATGTCAAATGAATTTTGTCCAAGAAGACTCAATGTGATTCCTCATGATAAAGTTGTAGGCATCTTTAAAAGATAAATCACGATTTGCAGATCCTGTCTAAATGAGTTCATCAACAATAGTATTATCAAATAACAAGTTAATCTTCAAAATTTCTTCAAAAATTTGACTAGCCAAAATGGATAAGCCTTGGGGCATGCTCCAATTGAAGTCTTGGATAATTGAATTGACCTTAAAAGTTTGCATAAATTGAATATCTAATGACAATACTACGTGTAAATCTTTAATTTTTACCCATTTAATTGTCACTCCATAAATCAACATCTTTCTCATTACCAACCATCTATTATGTTCCTCTAGAAAGGAAAATGAATGCTTAATGCTAGACTTTATTAAAGAAATATGATGCATGATTGGTTTTTAGTACATGAAGTATCTAATAGTAAGCCATTAAGACCATTGATTATTGGTAGTCAACTTCCAATAAAGATATAAACAACTATCTTTATTTGTTGTCTTAATATCTCTTAGGCCAAGATCTCCTTCAGACAAAAGTGAACAAATAACTTCCAAGATCTAGTAATAAGCTTTCTACTGTCTATGCTACCACTACTACGAAAAACCCATTTAACAACGGTTGGAAATTACATATAATGACGGGGGCGAAGACGTTGTTATGTAGAGTGTTGTTGTATATGAGGTACGTACAATGAAGGTCCTGGAAACGTTGTTGTATTGCAGTATGCGCGCACCATTTCACGACGGTTAGTTTAGTCAACCGTTGTGATATACTAAACTGTGATCTGGTTCGATTCTCAGCAACAACATTTTTTATTTATATTAGCGTTTGACATACAACTACGGATAGGTTTATAACCGCTTCCAAAAACAGACTGTTTTAAATATAAAATTTATCTGCTTATCAAATTATTCCCATAATTTATCCTGTCAAAACAGCTTCTGTTTACATGCAAACACAATATGTGCATCAAACACAATTCTTCCTATATTTTATCCTTATAAATGAATCAGAGAATTTACATCAAAAGAAATTTACATCAAAAGCTAAATGAATCAAGGAATTAAACTGCTAACATTGTTTAAATCAAAAGCCAATAATATTGATTTCATTATGTGCATCAAAAGCCAAAACTATTGTTCACATTATGTGTATCAAAAGCAAAAAATATGTGCATAAAAAAATGTTAATGATATATCATACAGCAGGAGCAGAACCCTTAAGCTCATTGTGGATATACGCCCAACGTTTACGAAGATCCACAAAGTCCTCAACGAGGAATGGGGTTCCGTCGTTAAACATCTACATAAGAGCAAAAAATTGAATATCATGCATGATAATAATTCAATAGTCAACTTATATATTAATATATGTAAACATTTTATGGCATATATTACCGTATCCCATGAATCAACAGTGCCGACAAGGACGATGTTTAACATGTGTTTTAAGATAAAATACCCACACTTGTAACTCCCGCGTTGTTTCCTCGTCTACAAATTACATGAATATTAAAACATGAATACAACCACACATGCATGAATGTAAATGAAATAAACAGATAATCGGACCACTTACTTTAGGAGCAAGGTATGTGGGCTTTTTTCTAACATTATTCATTATATTAACTTACTCCACAATACTGCACATTGAAAATTGAATTAAACATATTACATGATAAACTAATTACAATTAATGCCAAAGAAAATGATATTAAACAAAGACACTTACGTTAATATACAAGATCTTTCATTGGTTTGTGGAGTGGGTCATGCAAGGAACACAGTAATGTCACCGTATTTGTCCTAAACGTTATTACGATCAATTGCCAATGACCACTGAATGAACACGAGAATATATATATATATATATATATATATATATATATATATTATTAGTTGTTACTAAAACAAAACTAAATATAGAATATAGAAATAAACTACAACAATACTAACCTACATAGGAATGGTGCAAGGTAACATTCTTTTCCGCCATCATTTAGCCGACTTTTCAAGTACTTTTCTCTGATATTTTTATCATTATACGCCCAAGCAATAAAATTGGGTCCAAGATTCCATAGGTACTTAATTTATTCAATTCTATACAAACACGGTGAATGTACCTAAATGGTCAAAGAAAATGAATAAATTAAGGGAGAAAATACAAAAAATTATAATGTTCTATAATGACATGTATATTCGACTATATACTTACGTTCACCAAACTTGAAAAATAGATATGACAAGCCACTTATATCCTGCGAGAAAATCTCTCACATCTTCAGGAGTGTAATACACTAAATCCAATTTTGGGCAATGTTCTAGCGGGAGAGCTTGCGCAAGGTCTGTTGTTGAAATGGAGTAGTATAAACTTGCTATTTCATTTGGACTAGGCTCCAATATCCCATTGCGGTTATCTACAGGTGGGGGAGGGATTGTACAATTACTCCCTTTTGTAGAAGCGTGATTTACGACACTTCTACTTGGAGTTTGATCATCACCAACGCAACGACGATCTTCATTAGTTCGTTGTTCGAGGCTTTCACTTAATCTCTACAATATAAGCACAATATATTCAATTAGAACATACAATATATATCATACAAAAATAAGCGAGATTTACGTCACATACCGAATACATCTCTTGTAACCTTTCCACTTCTTTCTCCCTTTTTTCCCTCTCCTCCTCAAACAACCTCCTTTGCTCCGCCAATTGCTTCTCAACATTATCAATCTTTTGTCGTTGAGCAAGAAATTCACCGGTTTCGGTGCTTCTTCTTTGAGATCCAAAGTATGACCTCAAGCCGACACCATCTCCAACACCACGGACACGACCTCCATGCTCAGCTGTTCCGATAGCTTCGACTAATATGTCATGTCGTGCTTCCGGAACAAATGTGCCTTCACGGGATGCCACAACCAAATTATCCTACACAACCTGAGCAACTTACATAAGCAAACACATTTAAATAACAACTCATGAGCAACTTACATAAGCAAACGCATTTAAACAAAACATATACTTACAATTTTCTTAGCAACTACTCTTGAAGCCTCAGAGGTGTACTCTCCATTAGGTCTTAATCGATCCCTCTTCCATTTCTCATGTCTTGAAGGTGGAGATGGAATGTCACCATCTCCTCCTTCTTGTAGTTTTTCCTGCAGGATCCTCTTCTCAAGTTTCCTGTAACCCCCACGAGACAATCTATAGGGGTACATGTTTTTCGCCTTGTTCTGAATTCCTACTTCGCTTTAAGCCTGTTATTAACATAGTGAAAAATGTGTATGATTAGTATCTATAACTCATTAGCATAACATTATAGGTTACATAAGACTAGTACTAACCTTGAATTCCTCAGAACGGCGTTTCTTTGCAAACTTGTGCCACACCTTCTTCGATAAAAAACAATACCGAATCCATGGAGGTTGAAGACCGCTCTTAGGCGTCGTAATGTAGTCAGCCGTGAGCCGTGACTTAAATCCCCTCCAACGAACACCGACATAAGTTATCCACTTTCTTTTCAATTTTGAGTCATCGGTAAACTCAAAATTCAACTACATTAAATCAATATATAAGTATGAATTAGAAACTATAGGTAGTGATATCAAATATATGAAAATTATAGTATGAAATACCTTAACGTCTGTCCATATGCTGTTTTTGACATTAACATCCACTTCTCTCCAATCATCAATCAGTATACTGACTTTGCTACGTGCAAGGAATGCAACATAACTCCTAAAAGTAGCATAATGTGGACAATCCACTAATCTATAGTGCGAATCAAACTCGATCGGAATTTTTGCACCAGATGAGTTGCGGACTGGTGTGAATTGGGGCATCATTGTGATACCTCTTTGTGATCTTTTCGTTTGATTTTCATTTGTTTGAGTTTCATTGGCTAACCTTTCATTTGTTTGAGTTTCTTCGCTGGTTTCTGATGAAGAACTCGACAAGGTCGACATCTAAGTTCAAAAACAACAACAACAACATGAACAACAATGGCAAAAGAGTTTACTGTAGATGAATGGGGAAAATATTTTACGTATCCTAAACGTGACGACAAAGTAAACGATGTTGGTGTTGGTGTTGTTGTTGTCTTCCTTCCTTACGACAACGACGGTGTTGTTGTTATCTTCCTTCTCGACGGTGACGATGATGACGACGGTGTTGGTATGTGTGTAATCTTCTATTTTCTTCACGATCGTGACGATGATGACGAAAATGATAACAAATGGATACTGATGATGCAAGCTTTGGTGGAATCGTGTATTGTTTCACGGTATTGAACGTTAGGGTTTAGGGTTGAAATCGTGTAACGTTTCGTCTGATTTCTATTTTCAATGGAAAAAAGGATACTGAAGAGACAATGAAACTAGATAGCTTGGAGAATATTGAAAAGCTATTGCGACGGTCAAGAATTCACACCGTTATGATATATTATTTACATAATGAAATTTCATATTAAAGCGCCAGAGTTATTTTTAGAATTAAAAATTAAAAAAACATACAAAACATATCACAATGGTGTATATAAACAACCGTAGTCATAACTTTTAATTTTTTTAATTAAAAATAAATAAAAAAGTAAAGGTGCGCTTTAACATAAAAGGAATAATATATATGAAGCGCTGAGGTTCGAACACATGAAATCTTGAAGGTATCACCACGGTTGATTTATCAACCGTTGTTATATACAGATAATCACCACGGTTGGTTTTTCAACCGTTGTTATATACAGATAATTTTTATTCAATAAACAAATAAAATACAACCGCGCCTTAATTAGTTTAGATATGTCACAACGGTGTAGGGATGAAGCGTTGTGAGCATGACGTCGTTGTTTACGCGTTTTGTAGTGGTGTACCTTTCCATAAAAATATTTTGATGCAAGAATTAAGTGTGTTAAGAAGATTGATTAGTAATTCATAAATCCTAAAACTATAAGATATCCTGCCTTGTATGACTGACCTGATCAATTGAATCCTACTCATCGTAGAAAGAAGGGTGGTCCTTCAAAGTAGTTTGGCCAATACTCTATATGTTATGGTTTGAGAATGATGAGTTCTAGGCTTGCCTTTGAATATAGGAACTTAAAGATAGTTAAATGGTGTATGTACCACATTTAATTCAATCATACCTGCAATGTGCCTCAACCTAGATCTAGAACTAGCTCCACTATAAAACTTAGACTTAGTTTAACTGGTGTGTTGACCAGGAAGTCTAACCATATTCTTGAAGGACATGGTTAATGAATTAAGAATATTTCATGATAGATTTGTATAATATCATAAGGGGCTATGAATGGTTATCGTACCAACTGATATAAACATGTTATCTTACCTGGATTAACTAGCATAGATAACTCCTTACTAAGTGCATTTTTTTGCAATATAGAAGAACAAGAGAGACAAGCGATCTCCTTGCCTCACTCCTTTAGATAAAGAATTGTAACTTTCCCATTTATCATGATTGACCGTTTGGATTAGAGGAGAATGGTATGAACTCAATCATTAAACTTTTGATCAACATCAAATTATACAAGAACTTTAATAAGATAATGTTAATCTCTAGTATCAAAGGTTTTTCTGATGTCTATCTTCAAAGCCATACAACTTCCATAAAATTTCTTGTCCAACAAATTAATGGCTTCTAAAGTAATCCCAATACTCTTATAAATATGTTTGTCTCTAATGAAGCCTATTTGGTGTTCTCAAACAATTCTAGGAGTTAAGATGAACAACTTATTTGAAATGATTTAAGTGATTATTTTGAATTGAAAATTTGTAAGTGCGAGAGGTCTATACTACTCAATAGAACCTACTCAAGTCATAGATACCATTGTGTATAAAGCATGGATAAAACTTAACCTTAGACATCATATTGGTAGATTAATGATGCTATAATTTGTCTTTTTTTTTTTATAAGCAAAAAGATTCATTCAAAAGGGATACTAGGGGTATCCCAAACCCTCACAAACACAAGGAAAAAACACTTACTCAAACCAACCAAAACAGACCGAACTGAAACCTGCAGGAAAGGAAACTAAACCTCCAACACAAAACAACCAGCAGGAGAACCAAACAGAAAACCTAATAAAACCAGCCAAAACAAAAACAACTACACCAGCCTAAAGAATACCCACGGGAAAAGCTCCACGAAAAGAACAATTACAAACGATCTGCAATCGCCACCAAACCAGCAGATTAAACCTCAGCGCAAACAGGGAAGGAAGGTAAAAACAATAGCGAAAATTAAACGAAACTTGCTGACAATATTGTTTTTTTCTTGTTCTTTTGATAGACTAGATCTTCTTGGATTGATTGTTTGTATTATGTTTTTGGATCTAGAAATAAAGTTTTTCGTTTCCAAAAAAAAATATAGTTTTTAGATTTAAAAAGACAAGTGTATTTCAACAATTTATGTGTTATATTTATGAATTTATTTCATCAATGGCATTTTTAAAATATTATTTTTGTAAAACTGATTTATCCTACTTCTTCAACATTTCAATATCCTTATTATTCACCTTTTCCATATTTTTCATAGGTTTTATGATATTTATTAACTTTAGTTCATTGCATATTTACATACATGTGATTATATATATATAATTATAAAAAAATTATAAAAATAATAGCTAATTAAATTATTAATTAAAATTTCTTGAGTTATAGAATAGAAAAAAATAGAATGGCAAAAAACATTATTTTAAAAAATGCTAATTTTTGAGTTTTTATTTTATTATATAGAATTATAAAATTTAATGAAAAAATAAAATCATTGACTTTTAAAAGATAATATTGAAAAAAATTACGAATTAAATTATTGAGTTCTAATGCCTTAAAATCAAACATTATTTTTAACAAGTTATCTATAAATATTATATGTAAATAGAATAAGAAAGAGTGTAAATATTTTTATTTGAACTAGAACAATTTTTTTTAAATCTTTTCAATTATAAATTATTATTTTAAAATATATTATTTTAAATGATATATATATATATATATATATATATATATATATATATATATATATATATATATATATATATATATATATATATATATATATATATATATATATTATAAAAAAAATAAAGTTAAGGTAAATGAATTAAAATCTAAAAGGGATAGAATTAAAATGATAAAGATATATTTTATAACTAATGTAAGAAATTATAAGCTTTGTTAGGATGATACATCATCATATTAAAAATAAATTGTGAGAATTTTGGTTTATATATATTAGTGGTGGGTCACCCACCGTTTATATTGAAAATGATTTTGTTAGAATGATACATCATCATACTAAATTATCTATTAGTAGGAGAGTTATCTTAATTAACTCGGTGTTAAACACAATTCTTATCTTCTCGCTCTGGTTTTATAAGGCTCTATTGTACATTATTAGAATGATCTCTAAAATTCAATGATCTCTAAAATTCAAGCTAATTTTCTTTTGGGTAGATTGTCAGCTAAGAAGAATATTCATTAAATGAGTTGGAAATGTGTTTGTCTACCGAAAGATCAAAGAGGTCTCGGGGTAAAGGATTTAACCACTTTCAATAAATCATTATTGGTGAAGTGGAAATGGAGAATGATTTGTTAAGTAACGTGGTTGAGCTTAACTCATCCCTACAAAACTGGTTGGTAGAGTGAGGATTGTCCCCACTTATAAACACATGTTCATGTCATATATTGTCCGATGTGGGACTCTTAACACAACCCCTCACGCTCAGGACTGGACATTTGAAGCGTGGAAATAAATGGTGGGTGACCCGATAGCAGAAACCTGATAGCAAGTGGCCCACCGGATCTTAAACCAGGCTTTGATACCATGTTAGAATTAGAGTTTGGCCTAACTCAACCCTACAAAACTCTAATTCTATCATGGTATCACGAGCCTATCAATTTAGGTCACCCACCATTTATATATGCGCACCAAGCCCAAAAAAAGTGTTGGGTGCAAGAGGTGGAAAAACCAAATCCAATATATCAATAATTCGGGCCACCCGCCATTTATATATGCGCACCAAGCCCAAAAAAAGTGTTGGACGCAAGGGGGTGTATTGGAAAAACCAAGTCTCATACCACTAGCGCAAAAACGGTTTTAGACAGCGCTTTTTTAGCCTTTAGACAGCGCTTTAAAGCGCTGTATAAACCAGCGACGCTATAGGTTTAGACAGCGCTTTTGGTATTACCAAAAGCGCTGTCTAAAGGGGCGTGTATTTAATGAAAAGCGCTGTCTATGGTACCTTTAGACAGCGCTTTTTCACATTATATGGATTACTTTAGACAGCGCTTTCGTCAAAAGCGCTGTCTAAGCCCTACCTTTTTTTGACTTTTTTGGTACACCTTAGACAGCGCTTTCTCCAAAAGCGCTGTCTAAGACCTTCCTTTTTTGACTTTTTTAGTACACCTTAGACAGCGCTTTCACCATAAGCGCTGTCTAAGACCTTCCATTTTTGACTTTTTTAGTACACCTTAGACAGCGCTTTCACCATAAGCGCTGTCTAAAGTGGACCTTAGACAGCGCTTTCACCAAAAGCGCTGTCTAAGGTGTACGAAAAATTTTATATAATTTTTTTTTAACCACAATTTTACCAGGTTTTTTCAACCAGAATTTGACCTGTAATTTTCAACCAGCAATTTTTTTCAGAATTGGCAATTCAAACCATTGGCCTTTCTACACCAAAATTATATATCCAAAATTGGCATTTCATACCAATATATATATTTAAAATTACAAACCAAAATTGTATATACACCTATTTATAATTACAAATCATTACATTTTTCTACAAATGCACATTTTACTTATTCACCAAAATTGCATCCAACCAAAGCATTGCTTCCAACCAAAGTTATTGCTTCCAACCAAAGCATTTTTTCTACAATGCACATATTACTTATACACCAAAATTGTATATACACCAAAATTGCATCCAACCAAAACATTGCTTCAATCTACATTATAGGTCCTGAAAACACAAAGATTGTAATTCAAAGTATTAAAATTCAAAGTATATACACCAAAAATTGTAATTCAAAGTATATACACCAAAATTGTAATTCAAAGTTTGTAATTCAAAGTATATACACCAAAATTGCAATTCAAAGTATATACACCAAAATTGTAATTCAAAGTATATACACCAAAATTGCATCCAAAATTGTAATTCAAAGTTTGTAATTCAAAGTATATACACCAAAATTGCAATTCAAAGTATATACACCAAAATTGCATCCAACTAAAGCATTACTCCAACCAAAGTTACACATATTAAAATTCTCATCAATTAAAGTAAGAGTATAATATTATACCTTAAGTTTGTAAAATTCCGAGCTCCATAATGTATTGACACCACTCCTCTTTGATTTCATCCAATAGAGCCTTTGTGTAAGTAGCACTCCTGAATTCTTCAAAATACTACATAATAATATAACATATAGTTTGATTTAGTTTTAACTATTTCATTAGACAATATGAGAGATATGTGTTAAAATAACTCATAAGTTAGAAATACATACATCGGGTGGAATCTCCATTCGATCCAACGAAATAGTGTCTCTCATAAATCTCAACATGAAATAGCCGCAATCTATTTGATTGCGTTGCCGAGGACACTACAAATGAAAATAAAATATGGATAAATTCTAAGTTTTATCAAGTAAGCATCACTAATATAATAAAACATGTGATAATTAATATACCTTCACATAATTCCATGTAATGGTGTGGTCGATTCCCCGATGTTCTAGGAATGCTTGTATAGTGCTAATAAAATATAAATGAATATTTAGAACAATTCACATAAATAAATAAATATACACATTTCTATTTAGAACAATTTCACTTACGTGTCAATACAGTCCTTCATATCCGGGTATGTGGTCCAATCATTTCCTAAGGAATCCAGATAATACACTACTCCGCGGATAGGATTGATTGCAACCAACAACCAATGTCCACTGTAAGATTAAACAAGTGTTAGATAGAAACTTTCTACACGAAGTCAAAATACAAAAAAAAATATAATAGATGAATTTAGAATGAAAATCTAACCCAGTATTAAACGGTAAAAAGTACAACTTTTCCGTTTCTTGGTTGTCCATAAAGACGTTGCGTATATACGCATGGACCTCATTTGGTTTCGTCAATATTTCGGTTAAGTTGACAGCGCTGGGGCATAAGAATGCAAATCTTTGCTCCAATCCCCGGGGGCGCATAAAACTGTCATACAGAAACCTGAAATAAAAACATCATTAACATTAGAATATTCATTTGAAAAATAAAGTAAATAAGTTGTTCAATTACCAAAGTAGATCGGATATACCTCAAGTATATATTGACAACAGTGACGCCCAATTCTGTATGTTGGAAAACTTGCTCGAAGTCTTCATTACCAACATTCTGGTCAAATTCAAAGCCATACAAATCTTTCTCCATAGTTATCAGACGAACACCTCCAGTCGGAATATCCGTCATTAATTGTAGAAAGGTCTGAAGGCACGTCCTAACCTTGCCGATAGGTTGTTTTCTAACCCTGGTATTCTTAGCACCAACAGTTTTTTGCGTTGAAACGTTGCTAATCACTTTACCAGGCAGCTATAAATCATATAATTTGTTAGATGAAGTATAAGATATCCAATTTATCATTTTCTATGCATATAATTGTGATGTACCTCTTTTTTTGAGACAACGGACTCGGTATGCTCCGGAATCCGCTTATCCTTTGTTTTGGATTTTGTTGGAGTCTAAATAACATTGCCATGTAAAAAATGAAAATAAAATGCTCGTAAAATCTTTGAATTTACACATTAAGATTAACAAAGGTTTATAACGGTTTTAAGCATATATACCTCATATCCTACGAGTATGAGATTTGACGGCCATGCAACAAACGACCCTATAGCTTGTCCCACCACTCTTACCTCCGAATCATCGTTAGGATAGGGTAATAGTGCTTCATTCTCCATAGCAATATCAACTGATACTTTCAAACTTCCAGTAGGGAGGGATTCATTATGAAGTACTGTGACCCCATTGTTAAACACTTTTCCCTTGGCAACCATCCGATGAATTGGTGAAGATAAGAATAGTTGACATTGGTGAATGCCCTAAAACCAAAAATACATATGTCATTGTTAATGTGTATATATGTAATTAAATAATTTAAGCTACTAATATAATTTCATAGATATATATATATATATATATATATATATATATATATATATATATATATATAAAATTACCTCTGGAATAATCGGATGAAAGCTGCAGTTGATACTATCCTTCTCTGATTCATCTCTAACACCAGAAGCGTTATCCCTTTCTTTTTCCTTTCTTAATTCCCGCACCTCGGCTTCTAGTGCTTCCAATTTAGCTTCAAGTACTGAATAACTAGCAGCCTTTCCCTTTTTAATATTCAGGGAGGTCGGGGTGATCCCAAATGCCTTACCCCTCACCCGACCAGGATACTCAGGGACATCTAATGCCCGACTAAGTATGCTCCTGGTATCATCTGCAGGTACAGACTGAGATAACGCCTCCTGAAAATCAGATGAATATCGAATATTTGTCAAATATTTGTTAATAAAGTTTTGACTTAATTAAAGAAATATTGTTATACTTACACATTTCTCATATACTTGTAGAACCTCTTCTGGAACAGATCCAGACTTGCCCACACGGGCTTCCTTCCACAAGACATGTGCAGGAAGAGATGTTTCAGAGCTACCCGCCTTTTGTAACTACATATAAAGCCAAATAATATGATCAAATATAACTCATGATGAACAATTATTATGTCATTGCAATTTATTGATACTTACCAATTGTTGCTCCAAACGTCCATATCCAGTACGTCCTTTCCTGTATTTATATTGGGGATCTGATGCTCTATCCCGATTAATTGCACTTAAACTCTTAAATTGCTCGGTTTGCCGTTTGGCTTTAAACTTCACCCATTCTTGTGGTGAAATGAAACTTGCATATTTAGATGGAAACTCTCCATCAACAAAATTACCTTCAGCATCCTTAAGATAGGTTTTGTTTAAATATGTCCTAAACCCTCTTAGGAGCTTCCCTGCCAATCTCATCAAATAAGCTTTTCTGTCGTCCTCGACATTAAAGCACCTCTAAAAAAACCATACACATTGGTTAGTACAAATAATTTAAACGACATAATTAGTTGGCATAATTAAAGACATAATTATGGTACCTTTATCTCATTCCAAATTTTTTCTTTGGTTTCCTTCAACTGTTTGTTTCTCCAGTCATCTAAAGTAATAGGAACCTTATTCCTTACAAGTGTACCAATGAAACTTGTCAACATATGACCGTTAGGCTCAACAAGTGTGCCTGTTTCGCTCCAATGCACATTATAAGTCATGCCTTGATTTCTAGCATGGATCACTCTCCTCATTATGGTTATTCCTCTCCTAATCTCTTCTTCCATAGTTCTGCTACTTCCAACCTGATCATCATGTGGATGATCATCATCATGTGCGTGATCATCAGCATGTGGGTCATCATTGTTAGTAGCCATCTAACCTGTAATAAATAAATCAAGGATATCAAATATAATATATAACAAATATAATAAAGAAATAAAGGATATCAAATATAAAAAATATGACATAATATATAACAAATATAATAAAGAAGTCAAGGATATCAAACATAATATATAACAAATGTAATAAAAAAATCAAGGATTTTCCTCGTCGGTTCAACATTCTCGTTAATTTTCTCACCATGATGTATCCAACACTTATAACTTCGATCAATTCCATTCATCAGTAAATGCGATTTCAACCCATCTGCGTCAACCCTACCAACATAACAACAACCCAAGCAAGGACATTTTATTCGATTGAGCTCTTCAGCGTCAGCGTGTTGAACAACAAACTTAACGAAATCCAATACCCCATTCTCGTACTCTTTGGACAATCGATCGGCATCCATCCATTTTTTATCCATGGTTTTCCTACTTATTAATCCTAACAGTTAGAAAGAATTTAACATTAGCATAACAAGTCCAAACTAAGAAATTCAAAGCAATTAACTTCATTAACAAAATTGCTTTGAATTTCGGTTCTTTAGAACAACAACCTCAAGAATTTACATTATTAACATTAACACTAACACTAACACTAACACTAACACTAACCTAACACTAACACTAACACTAACCTAAACTAAACTAAACTAAACAAACACATTATATAGCAATAGTTAACAATGTAGAAAAATGTTAACAAGAACAAACTATAATAGATGTTCTAAACTAACACTAACACTAACACTAACACTAACCTAACACTAACACTAACACTAACCTAAACTAAACTAAACTAAACAAACACATTATATAGCAATAGTTAACAATGTAGAAAAATGTTAACAAGAACAAACTAAACTAACACATTATATTGATTCTATTCCTATATCACCAAAAATGAAGTTAGCACATATTTTATTCTTATATCCAACAACAGTCCAACATTAGCAACAACATTAACAACATTAGCAACATTATCAACATTAGCAACAGTCCAACATTAGCAACAACATAAACAACATTATTATCAACATCAACAACAACATTATTATCAACATCAACAACAACATTATCAACATTATCAGCAACATTATCAACTGAAACTCTGAAACTCTGAAACTTCCAAACTGAAACTCTGAAACGTGTAAAATGTGTAATACTCTGAAACGTGTAAAATGTGTAATACATCAACAACAACATTATTATCAACATCAACAACAACATTATCAACAGCAACATTATCAGCATACCTTATAAAATGTGTAATAATCTGAAACTCTTAAACTTCCAAACTGAGTGACGAAAACGCGAAATGAGAGAGGAACAGACGGTCACGGTGGAGTAAAGGTCGTCGGAGTCGCGAAATGAGGGAGGAACGGTGGACGACGGCGCGGTGGACGACGGCAAGGGTTTAGCTCAGGTTCGCAAGTATCCGTTCGCAACAGGGGAGGGAGAAGAAAGAGCGCAAAACTGAAAATGAAAACTGAGTATATTCATATATTTTAATTTTATTAGACCTTAGACAGCGCTTTTCAACAAAGCGCTTTCTAAGGTGGCCCTTAGACAGCGCTTTAAAAGCGCTTTCTAAGATTGGCCTTAGACAGCGCTTTTGTTTTTATTTTTTTAAATATTTAAGACCTTAGACAGCGCTTTCCTTAAAAGCGCTGTCTAAGGTCTTATATTTTTTTTTAAATTTAAAAGGCCTTAGACAGCGCTTTTAAGGAAAGCGCTGTCTAATATTTTCCATTAAATTTTTTTAAAAATTTAAAAGGCCTTAGACAGCGCTTTTCACTAAAGCGCTGTCTAAGGTCTTATATATTTTTGCGCTTTTCCTTTATTAAATTAATAGATTCTGTGTTTTTGACCTATAGCAGCGCTTTTGTAATAAAGCGATGTCTAAGGTGAGATGTTATAAGTCCTTTTTGTTGTAGTGTACATCGATAATTCGGGCCACCCACCGTTTATATCCACGCACCAAGTCCAATAGTGCTGGGCATGAGGGGTGTATTGGGAAAAACCCAAGTCCCACATTAGTTAAAGATACAATCTACCAGGGGTTTATATAGAGTGGCATCCCTCACCTTACCAACTAGTTTTGTAGGGTTGAGTTAGGCCAAACTCTAATTCTAACATGATTGCGGATGGAGGATCCATTTGGAAAGGAATTCTCGAGTTTAGGTACGCGACTCAATTTAGTAATCTTGATTTGGATGTGCTGTGCAATGATGGTTATGGTGGTGGTAAAACGGATTACATATGGTGGCGTGACTTGTTGGCAACTGGGTTCGATAAAGATAATTCTGTGGATCTATTTTAGAGTGCTATTGTAGGGTCGCTGGGCAACAGTCTTTTTATATGAAGTTCTGGTATATGTGTTGGTTGGGTGATCTTCCGTTCAAGGAAGCTTTCCCACAGTGTTTCAATTCCAGGAAGTTTCAGTTTGGTACGGTGGAAGATATGTGTGCACAAAGGACCTTTAACTGTTTGTGGAACCCATTACTACCCTCTCCTGTTCCTGGATCTGATTTATATTGTGAAGTGGTTAATCTCTTTCAACTGATGTCTCATGTGGTCCTATAGCCTAACAGGGAGGATAGACTGTCTTGGAAATTTGAGGAAAAATAATCATTTACTGTCAGCTCTGGTTACAACTTGTTACTAATGGTCGGTTCAGAATCATATTTAGGTAAAGGTACGTACAGCTAAGGCAATGAAGATTATGTGGACAACGAAAATTTATTCTAAACTGCAGGTGTTTTTATGGAGACATTTTTGGGACAGATTGGATACAAGAGAGCAATTGTCCAAGAGAGGCATTAATTTTGGAAGCACTAGTTCGACGTGTGTAGGGTGTGGCGATTCTATCGAATTCTCTTTTCATCTTTTTATGGAGTGCCCGTTCGAGCTAGAGTTTGGAGAGGATTAGAGATTTGTCTTGGCTTAGGTGTCAAAACGAGTCCTAATTGTGCTGTCTCTTTTGTCAGTTTTCACAGAAGTTTGAAGAAGGAGACTGTAAACGATCTTGGTATTATTATATGAGCTTTTATTATTTGGTGCATTTGGAGGAGTAGAAATAATTTCATTTTTAGAGGTGATCCTTATTGTTTAGTAGAAGTTGCTGATTCCATTAAGTTTTGATTTTGGAGGTGGTTATGTTCCAACTGTCATTTGGATCACTCTTGTTCTTATTATGAGTGGTTCATTTCGCCGATTTGTTGTATCAAATGAAAGTAATTATCCGTCATTGTCTCTTGTATGAGTTTTGATTATCCTTGTGTTCTTTGAGTAAAAAAAAAGATTGTGTGAAAATATATTTATGTTCTTATTTTTTATTTGAATTGATTTTAAATATTGATTAAATCTTATGATATAATTTTAGGGTCTCCCCTAGGGACTGAGCTATTCATATCAGTGTGTAGGCAATTGTCCCCACTAATTACTTAATCATTCTCAAAGTTTGTTATTGTATAGGATACTATAACACTTTTATTCTTTAGTAAGTGTAGGAAACAAAGAAAAAATGTTGAACTGTAAACAAATCAAGACAATATTATGTCAATTTAATACTCTATATTTTACTAGATTAGGAGTATTTATTTATGTTATAATATTTTATAAATTTATTTGTCTATAAATATGTTAGTATTTATTTATTAATTTAAGTAATAGACATTTTATATTAAAAAGAAATTTATTTTGTTTTAAATATATGATCAAATTACATGCCAAAATAATTTGTGAGATGGGGAGGGCGAAACGAGGAAGAGGACGGGGATGTGGGTGGCCAATTTTGGTGCCTCCGTCGCCGGAACCCATACCATTGTTGCCTGAATCTCAGAATTTAGTAGTAACTAATGAAGAGCAAGAAGCGGAGTTTTCTTTGGAGATGCAAAATGAGGAAATCGAGAAAGCAAAAGAGATAAGAAAAGTCAATGTGGAAGATGAAACCCTAGAATTGAAGGTTGGGGTTAGCCATGGAAAATGAGATAATAAGGTTGAAGGAGAGAATCAAAAGCTGTGGGTAGATGTATTGAGTGAGAATAGGAATCCCTCGAAGGGAATACCGATTCAATATGTTACGCCAAATGTGGTAAATGGGGATCTGGAAATAGAAATTGAGGAAGATGATATTGAATCAGAAGTGAAGTTCTGGAAAACAGCTCTTATAATGTATGCTTTGGGGGAAAATTTTAGTATGAACATGGTAAAAAAATTTATGATGAAGTCATGGAATTTTGTCAAGCTGCCTGATATGTTTTATCATGATGAAGGTTACTTTATCTTAAGATTTAGGTCACACTCTGATATGGATGTTGTATTAATGGGAGGTCCTTACTACATCAGGAATGTGCCATTGTTGCTGACAGAGTGGAAGCCGGATTTCAACCTTAAAAGAGATATGATGCGAACGTTCCCGCTGTGGGTGAAATTACCTCAACTCCCCCTCTATCTTTGGGGAGCTAGAAGTTTGAGTAAGATTGGAAGTTCAATAGGTGTTCCTCTGGTCATAGATGAATGTACGACAAACAAATTGAGAGTGTCTTATGCTCGTATTCTTGTGGAGGTGGATATCACTAAGGAGTTAAAAAAGGAAATTATGATAAAAGATGTGGAAGGGAGAAGAATTGCTCAAGGAGTTGAATATGAGTGGAAGCCCTTCTTTTATGAGAGCTGCCAAAAACTGGGACATCAATGTAAGGAGAATGGAGCAAATAAGGTTAAGTAGTGGAAACCTAAATCAAAGCCACCTGATGTGAAAGTAGGTAAGGGAAATGATGTGATTATTCCAACAGTTACTCAAGCTCAGCAAGAAACGGATGATAATAGTGAACAATGGACAAGGGTAACGAAAGCCACAAGAGACAAAGGTAAGAGAATTGAATTGATTGAATCTAGTTCTGATGTGAATTATATGAATGGTTTTGAGCCTCTAGGGGTTTTGAAGGATCCTCTAGTGGCTTTTGACAGGGGTCCATGTTAGCCTCTTGGAATGTTAGAGGGGTTAATAAATCGGGTAAAATTAGAGAGATAAGCTCCCGTCTCCAAAATTTGAAACCTGAAATATTGATTCTTATTGAAACTAGAGTAAAGATGCAAAAGGCTAAGAGTATTAGGGAAAAACTTAATTTGTATGAGAAGTATATTGATAACTACCAAAGCCATGAAAATGGTAGAATTTGGCTCTCTTGGGATGATAACAAAGTTAATGTGCAGTATGTTAGTAGTTCTGATCAGTATTTACACTGTGGTATTTTTGACAAATTGGGAAAATTCAAGTTTTGGCTAACAGTTGTTTATGCTCATAACCAATTGGAATTGAGAAGATATTTGTGGAAGGACATAGTGTAACTTCAAAATGGCCAGCAGGATCCTTGGTGTGTTATAGGAGATTTTAACAATGTGGCAAAGGCACAAGATAAAGTTGGTGGCAAAATAGTTACAGAGGCTGAGTACTCAGATTTACATGATATGATGAATACTGTTGGTTTTAGTGAGATGGATAGTAGTGGGGATTACTTCACTTGGAGCATAAACAGATCAGTGGTACCATATACTCTAGAATTGATAGAGTTATTGGTAATGTCTTGTGGTTTCAAGAAAATATGGATAATCATTTGAAGATTATACCTCCTAGTGTGTCAGACTATGCCTTGCTGGTTCTGGAAGGCAAAAACCAACCCTTTATCAGGTTCAGAAGGTTCAAGTTTAACAATTGTCTGGTGAATATGCAGGGGTTTGAGGATATGGTTAGAACTTGCTGGAATAAGCCTAGTAGGGGCACTCCTATGGTCATTCTTTGGCAAAAACTTCAGAGGTTTAAACCTGTCATTGTGAAGTTCAGTAAGGACATGGCTAACGTGAGTAAGCAGGTGGAACAAGCTAGGTTGGAGCTTGATAGTACTCAAAAGGATCTTATCCAGAATCGTATGGATAGAAATGCAATTGATAAAGTGAAAAGATGTACTGATAATGTTGTCAAGTGGAATGAGTTGGAGGAGAGCATTCTTAGGCAAAGAGCTAAAATTGATTGGTTAAGGATGGGTGATGGCAACAATGCTTTCTATTATGCCACTATCAAATCCAAACATCAAAATAAGAGTATAAACATTCTTCATAAAGCCAATGGTGACATTGTTACTAATCAGCAGGACATAAAGTCTGAGGTAATGGATTTTTACAAAAATCTGATGGGAACTTCTGCTAATCATCTTAAGCATGTGGATGTAGAGATTATGAGAAGAGGAAGTCAATTCACTAGAGATCAAGGGGAATTCCTTACTTCTAAACTTACTGATGAAAAGATCATTAAAGCCCTAAAAGGGATTAGAGATTTAAATGCCCCTGGGATTAATGGGTATGGTGCCAAATTTTTTAAAGCTTGTTGGCACATCATTGGTAAGAACATTATAGCAGCCATTCAAGAGTTCTTTGAGAAGGATAGTCTATATACATAATTTAATATGACAGTTGTAACCATCATCCCAAAGCATGACAATGCAAAGGGTGTCAAGGATTATAGAGCAATTGCAGGATGCACTACTTTCTACAAGATAATTTCTAAAATCATGACAAATAGATTAGGGCAGGTTCTGCAGCAGGTTATTCACCAGAGCCAGACAGCATTTGTTCCAGGTCAAGTCATTCAGAACCATATCTTATTGGCATTTGAGTTAATGAAAGGATATACTAGAAAACGTGGGACTCCTAGATGCATGATGCAACTTGATCTTCAAAAGGCTTATGATATGGTGGATTGGAAGGCCCTTGAGAGTATTTTGACTGAGATTGGGTTACCTAATAGATTCATTGGTTGGATTATGCTAACCTCTTCCACAGTGAGTTATCGTTTCAATGTTAATGGTGAATTGTCTGATGTGTTGCAGGCTAAAAGGGGTATAATATAGGGAGATCCCATATCTCCTATGCTGTTTGTGATTATGATGGAATATATGAACAGGATTATGGTGAGGATGCAGCAGAATCCAAATTTCAATCACCATAGTAAATGTGAAAAGCTGGCCCTTACTCACTTGACCTTCGCTGATGATGTTCTTCATTTTAGTATAGGAGATTCTACATCTGTGTACTTGATCTTGGAGGCTTTTAAGCACTTCTCTGAGTCAACAGGCCTTGTCATTAATCCCAGCAAATGTAAGGTTTTCTGTGGTGGAATGGACTCTAAGTGTATCTAAGAAGCTCCCTGTGAAGTACCTTGGTGTTCCCCTGCTTAGTAAAAGACTTACTATGAATCATTACCTCCCAGTGGTAGAGAGAATAGTCAGTATAATCAATCACTGGTCTGCTAAATTGCTCAGCATAGCAGGTAAGATCCAGCTTGTGAAAAGCATCACCACGGCTATTGCCCAGTATTGGATGACCTGCTTCCCTATTCCCAAAATGGTTGTGCAAAAACTTGAAGCTATTTGCAGATCCTTTATTTGGACTGGGAAAGCTGACACAGGTAGAAAGAGCCTGGTGGCCTGGTCCAAAGTGTGTAGCCCTGTTAGCAAAGGAGGCTTGAATATCATCAATTTACACATTTGGAATACGGTGTCTTTGTTGAAATGTCTGTGGAATGTTAGCATGAAAGTTGATTTCTTATGGGTGAAATGGGTTCATGTTTACTACTTAAAAGGTATAGATGTTATGACTGCTGAGATCAAGATTTCAAGCACTTGGATCTTGAAAAATGTGATGATGAATAGAGACAAAGTGACTCAGATTCAGCAGGCTTGGGATGATATGAAAAGGAATAGGAAATTTTTGATGAATAAGATTTATATGCTGTTAGTTGATTAAGAGAATGTTGAGTGGTGCCATGTTATTAGACATAATTATGCCAGGCCTCGTGCGGTTCTGTGTTGCTGGCTTGCCTGCCATGGCCGGTTGGCTACAAAGACGAGACTGATGAAGATGGGTATGCTGCAGGACAACTTATGTCAAATATGTGGTTCTAGTGAGGAAATTCAGGATCATTTGTTGTTTGAGTGCAATATGTTAAAAGAGGTGTGGACCAATGTTCTTCAATGGCTTGGTATAAATCATCAACCTCAAGTTTGGAAGGAGGAATTAGGCTGGATTTTAAGACATACAAAAGGGAAAGGCTGTAAAGCTGGAATGCTCAAAATGGCTGCAGTAGAAACAATATACGGTATATGGCGGTATAGAAACGCGGTGAGTTTTGAAAATAATAGGAATATAGAAAATGTAACTAGTGGTATCATTGAATGTATTGTGTATAGAGGTTGGAAAAAAGATAAATATAGGGGTCATTTATCTAATTTGTTGATGTAGTTTGTTTTGGTGGGCTGGATCCATGCAATCGCCTTGTATTGTTTTTATTTTTTGAAATATATAATTTCGTTTATTTCAAAAAAATATATTTGATCAAATTAATATGTATATTATTAATGTAAAAACAATTGTATATCCATCCAAATACGTCAGTATGTTAATTTCTTTTAAAAATTATAACAAAGTGATATAATGATGAGAAATAATTTACTAAATATAATATTATTTTTACACAAAAACTATATATATATATATATATATATAATGAATCTGGAAACGACAGTTTTTTTTTTTTTTGAATTTTTGGCATATGATTCAGTAAAAGATATAATTTAATTTCAACCATTTATTTTAAATTTGATGGTTGTTATTCATTCTCACTATATATATATATATATATATTACTCCACATCCTATATTTTCTAGCTCCGTCCATGGTCTACCTTTGAGAAATTTAATTAATGTTTCACTTTAGATGCCACCAAATTTAAAAAAGGTGAAAATTAAAGGGATCACTTATATTTTAAAAATAAAATAATTTTTTTTGAGTTTTATTAGAATAACACATTATCATATTAGATAGAGAAATTTTGTAAGTATGTCACGTAAACAAATTATAGTTTACTTTAGTAATATATCAAGATATAAATATAGATTGAAAGATTTTTTTTAAATTTCTAATTTGATTTTCGGATAAACTTATGCAATATTTTCATCATTGTTCTCGGTTAAATTTAGTGTAAATAGTGGCAAACCCAATATAATTAAATCTAACAGTGACAAAGCCTATGATTTTAATATAATTAAATACAATATAATTAAATTAATTTTAAATGTAAATACAATATAATTTTAATTATAATTTAGAAGTAAATACCATATAATTTAGAAGTAAATACCATATAATTTTAAATACCAATATAATTAAATTCAATTTTAGAAGTAAATACCATATAATTTTAAATTCAATATAATTAAATTAATTTTTTCAATATAAAAAAAAATAATTTAGAAGTAAATACCATATTAATCATTTAGAAAAAAAGTCATATTAATTTTAATTATATTGGATTTAATTAAATTGAATTTAATTATATTAAAAAAATCATATTAATTTTAATTATGTTGGATTTTAATTATATTGGATTTAATTATATTTAGAAGTAAATGATTTTATGGAATTCTTTTGATTTTTTCCGGATTTGCAAATCAGGAATTCTTCAGGATTAGGAAAAAACTGGAAAATTTTAAAAAAACGGGGCGTCCGAATTTTCACATCTGAAAATTAAGAGCAAAAATGAAATTTCACGTGGTATCTAAAAAACATGGGTGGTATATTAAGAAACTCTCTAAATAAAAGCGATGTTACACAGATAGTTAAAATTGAGATCAATGTAAACTTAATTCAACACATTTATTTTTAATTTTTATTTCATGGAGGACAAAATGATAATAGTATTCATTACTACCACTACTCAATTTTTATTCACAACAACATTGATGTCCACGACAATGGCCAGTTTTCAAACCTCCGCTTTGACAATTGTTTGCACAAGTTTCATCAGATAATGGACATTCCGCTGTGTTATAACAATCTAATGCGTGATCTCCACTCATATTTACTTCATATCTTGTTGCACCACCTACAATCATAAATTGACAATGCTTAATCTCTTATTTATTTAAGTACCTAATCTCTATAAATTCAAAACGGTTATTTTCGTCGTATTTTTCTTGTTCCTCCTAATGTCATTTGCAGAGAAAGCATGAATAGTTCAAATCTTAGATTGAGAAGGGTTTGTGACATCAATTATATTATAAATTATTTTTAGAAAATACATTAATATATAAGTGCGTTACCTGGATGCAAGACTAAAGCAATGCAAAGAATTGCAACGAAAAAATACACTCGATTGATGCTATTAGCCATGCTCTCTTGAAAGATTAATGGACAAACAACACCTTTAAAGTTATTAAAGTTATTAGTTATTGAATGTTCTACGGATATTTATATACTCTTTCTGATCCTCAATATAACAAGTAATTGTGTTTTACATGAAAATTAACTTTATAAAAATTTGTAAAACTAACCATTATTAAAAAAAAAAATACTATATTAAAAAATATATATTTTAAAAAAATGAACTGGACATGATAATAAAGAACATGTTTGTTTTACTTTAAAAATTAAATCATTAAAAAAGGAAATATGTTTTCAAAAATGGAACCGAAGATGCTAATAAAAAACATGTTTGTTGTAATTTTAAAAAATAGATTTTTTTTTCTATAATTTTTATGAAAACTTCTTTTAAATAACTAAAAGTTTTTTTTAAATTATTTTTTAATTTAAATAATTTGTTTTAATATAATATAACATAAATGTACATTATTGAATATTAAACATAGTCAAAATCACATAATTTTTTGAAATAATGTGTTTTAAAAATTATTTTTTGAAAAAATTATTAAAAATAGTTTTGTATTTTTGTAATTTGTTTTTTTACATTTTGATATAAAAAAAGTTATATAAAAGGACAAAATGAGTAAAATAACATTTTACGAAATAGTTTTCTTTAAATAAAATATGTGCAACTTTATAGATGATTTTTATTAAAAAATGAAATAAACGGCTCGGAATATCATGTTAAGGTTTTTTATTAAAAATAGTATATATTTATGTTTTTTTTTCATAATATGTTAAAGTAAATTATGGGTGTTTGATTGTAATATGAATCTGTTGAGGCAAAAATTTATCCGATCTAAAGATAAATGAACTCTTAGTTCTTTTTACTTTTAAATGTTTGATTAAAAAATGCGGGTCAACCCGGTCGTATTTCATATAGTTTAATTTAAATAAATTTTTAAATATCCAAATTATAAATTATTTTAAATTTAAATATATTAAAATAATAAACAATAATATATTTAATATAGCATATACCATATAATGTATTATAATTTAATATTACATAATGAGAATGATCAATTATAATTGAAATAAATGAAATAACAAAAATAAATAGATTAAAACAAAATAATAAATAGTATAAAAGAAAATAAGTATTATTAAATAATAAATTAACACAACATAGTCATAGTGATAAAAAAATAAAAAAATATAGACATGTGATTCAGTTTGATTTACATTGATTTTAAAAAATAATCAGAAATTTGATTCGAATAGATCAATTATTCAAAAAAAGATAAACCAAACACATTAAATAAAATTGATTTTTATTTTTTTGGATTGTTTTGCATTTTTTATTTAGCTCGGCTTGAATTTGGGACCAGGATCCACTGCAGTCACTGCTTGATGCAGTCACTGCAGTCAGGCAACTTACTCTATCTCTCTCCTCTAAACATTTTTCATTTGTTTTATAACCAAAATAAATTAAAGGTCTGATGTATTAATGAGCAAATCTAATGGCTCATATATAGCTGACTGCAGTGACTGCACCAAGCAGTGACTGCAGTGGATCCTGGTCCTTGAATTTGAACACTCATAATATTAAATTATTATTGATATTTATAAATTAAAACTTTTATAATAATAAAATATAATATAATAAAAAATAAAAATTGAATACTCCACACAATATATATAAATATTTTATCCTTTAATATATTGTAGCCACATAATTTACTTTAAAATAAATATTATGTTAAAAATTAAAATAAATTAAGAACATGCTAAGAAGAAATATCTTCATAATAATAATATTTTTTTGTCAAAACAAATATTATTTTTTGGTGCAATAATACTTCTTTTTTATTAAACTATTAATAATAAAATGCTTCTAGATTTCACATGGTATTTTTCTATATATTTTTAAAATACGACGTTCATTGGAATGAAACAGGTCAACTAATTGAGCCTAATGGCGCAATGTTGACTAGTTACATTGGCGCACTTGTCCGTTCTCTAGTTCCTATTACTTGTGACAATTGGCGAAATCCACAGTTGAAACTCGCCAAAGATAAAATTTGGAGTGAGATATAGGTACTATATGTGATGTTATTTGTTATTTTTGACGATTATATCTTTAAATTAATTATACTAACACACTTTATTTGTTATTGTAGAGATCTTTTAACATTGGTGACGAGAAGCAAAAATATTGTCTTCAATTAGCCAGAAGAAGACTTAGAGGGTTCCGAGCATTTTTATCCAACAAGTTTCTGAAGCATGCCCAAGGAAAGTTTGTTGAAGCGGAATGCCCGAAGAAGTATGCGGAATTGATTGCACCCGAAGAATAGGACACTTTTGTCGCCAAACGAAGAACTGAAGAATTCCATCTAATGTTAATTTAATTTATCATGAACATTGTATTATATTCATGTAGTTATTACATGTGTTCTAATATGACTTATAATTGTTTATGCAGGTTGTGAGTGACGTAAATCGTCAAAGAGCCTCGAAACCCGCGTATCCATACAAGAAAGGACGTTTGGGATATGTACGCTTGGAACAAAAAATAGTAAGTATATATAATTTCTATGGTCTTTTTGTATTATTATTCATCCTAATTCTTGACTTAATGTGTAGCTTGCAGAGGAGAAAAGTGAAGAAACATCTCTTCCGGAGCATGTTTTGTGGAAGGTTGCCCGTGTGGGAAATGATGGAGTTGTTACTGATGGTGTTCAACAAGTTTTTGAACAATGTGTAAGTATAACGTTATTTGTTTAATTAGATAGAAAGTTCTTGTTTATCTAATATATTTATGCTTAGCTCTAATATTGAATTTCAGGAGACTCTATCTTAGTCCTTAATTCTCACAGAAGACCAGGATTGCACGAGCATACTGAGTCGAGTATTAAATGTTCCTGAGTATTCTGGTCGCGTGAGGGGTAAGGAATTTGGAGTCACTCCATCTGCCTTGTATAAGCGTTCAAAGACAAAAAATCCTAGCAACAGAGAGGTGATGGAAACGTTGGAAGAATTGAGAGCTCAAGTTCGTGAACTGCAAATGGATAAAGAAATATATGTCGGAAAGGCGCGGTTCAGAATTTAAAGATACTAGTGACAAGGCCAGTATCAATTGTCAACAAAAAATTCCGGAGGTAATTATATTTATTAAATTAATATAGTTTTTTATATTGACATCATTGCACAATAACAATTTCGTATTGTTTTTTTTTGTTTAGGGCATTTCACCTTGTCAACTATATTTATCGGCACCGACATATCGCATGGTTGGCAAGGGAAAAGTGCATAACACTCCGGGAGACGTACTTCACACTAGATCGCTTCCTGCTGGATTTTTGAAGGTTTCGATTGATACTGCTTTAGAGCGGGATGCGTTACTACCAATACCTGACGACGTTTCAGATGCAACATTGGTGGGGGACGCAATAGGGTCGTATGTTGCATGGCCGTCAAACCTCATCGTCATAGATGACTCGGTATGTTGAAAACCATTATTAACCTTTTAGTTTTCAAATGTTTTACTTGTATATAAGTTATGTTATGCTTACTTTTACCTACATTTTATTTACATGACATTGTTAGACTTCTACAAAATCCAAATCAAAAGATAAAGGGATTGTGCGGCAAACCGAGTCAGTTGCATCACAAAAAGAGGTACATTGATATATATGCATCGAAAATGTTAATTAAATGATCCGAATTCAAAAGCTTCATGATTACTAACTTTATGACTTATATGATTTTCAGATTCCTACACAAGAGGTGCAACAAGGGAGCAAGAACAAGAAGCCAGTAGTAGCCAAGGCAAAAAAAACATCTATTTCTCGATTTCGGTTGTGCCTTGAAACAATTGTAGGCACAACGGATTTGATGGAAGGTGGTATCCGTGAAATACCTATGGAAGCAGGTATTTTTGGGTTTGCCTATTCATAAACAATTGCTAAAGAAGACTTTGATAAGATATTTATGCATTCTGAATTAGGCGTCAGTGTTATGAATTCAAACATCAGGTAATCCATCGATTTTATTTATTTAATTGATCAATTTATTTACTCATTTCAATGAATATTAGAATGTTAATTATAATAACATATTTATTATAATTCGTTTTTATTTCAGGTTCTTGTATGAAAAATTGATGCTCTCGCGTCAATTGACTGAAAGATACTCATTCTTGTCTCCCAACTTTGTCAATGCAAATTTAATCAATCGGACTACATATGCGGTCAAAAATCACTTAGTAGGTGCATTTATGACCAACATTGATACAGAGAAGTTGTATCTTTTACCATATAATACTGGCCATGAGTAAGATTTTCCTCCTAACTTCCTTTATTATAATCTTTCGCTTTTTTACGTTGTGTATAACATTTTCACCTATACTTTTGTTTTATTTTATAGTGGACACTGGTTGTTGCTTGCGATTAATCCGATAAAAGAAATAGTCTATTATCTAGATTCGCTAGAGGGTGATCAAACAAAATACCTAGAGATGAAGAAGATGATTGATACGTAAGTGATGCGATAATTCTAAATATTCGCGTGTGTATTTCTTTATTTATGTGAGATTGTTCTAAATATTCGTTTATAATATGATAGATCCGTAAAAATAATCCGATCACATTGACAAGCTCGGGTACCAAAGACCAAAGCAAACAACTTTACATGGTAAGAGTGGAGGTATAATTTGTTATTATAATAGTAATGCTACTTGATAACACAAGTCATCTATGATACTTATTAATACTTTTTTTATATGTGTAGTGTCCTCGGCAGCGTAATGGTATCGATTGTGGTTATTTTGTCTTGAGATTCATGAAAGAAATTATTCATTTGGGACAAATAGAGATTCCAAACATGGTATGGATTTATATATAAGTTATGATTTATTTTAAGATTTATTATTGGATATTTCATCTAATTAATTACTTTTAACTAAATCATGCATATTATGTTATATGTAGTATTTTGATGAATTCAAGTGTGCCACCTACACGAAAGACAAATTGGAAGAAATAAAGGAGGATTGGTGTCTATACATGGTTGAAATGAGAATTTGTTGAATAGTTTTAGAAATTGTGTTAGGTTTATGGAAGGTGTTGTATATATAGGTGATGGAAATGGTGTATAAGGTTTCGAATTGGTGCATGGAATTGGTGTTGTATAGTTTGTATTGAGTTATATATATGTAATGGTTATTTTGGTGTTGTATATATAATGGTTTTTACGGTTTATGTGTTGAATTTTAATCGTATAAAGGCCTATTGTTGAATTATAATGGTATAAGGCCTATGTGTTGAATTATAATGGTATCAAAGGCCGTGTGTTGAATGATTATGGATTCTGTTAAATTATACAGGTTAATTTATACAGGTTTAATAATTGATTTTTAAAAAAAGCTTTTAAAAAGCACTTTTATAAAAGACAGCGCTTTCTAAAAAAAGAGCTGCCTAAAGGGGGGTCATGGCGTATACCAAGGTTGTCAAACTCGCGAGTCTACTCAGACTCGTAAAGGGTCTGTATACTCGACTCGCAGACTCGACTCGTAAACTCGTACGAGTCTATGAAAAATTAAAAATGACTTTCAAAAACCTATAAGTGACACATATATGGCACACTCCTATGTTTTTTATACTTATAAATTCCTCCTTTATGACATAAATATATAATACAACACCAATTATCATGAAAATTTGATTTTCATACTCCATAACAAATTCTTTTAACAAAAAAAACTTGATAAAAAAATGCAAAGTATATAGTTAAGACTTAAATTACTAATTTCCTCTTAATTGGCTACTACATCAAGCAAAAAAAAAATCATAAAATTGATATGATAATAGCTTCAAACATCCAAAGCTCCACTGAAATCACAACCACCAATATAGATCACCATCTTTTTTATCAGTATCTTGAGTATCATCATCAAAATCTGCCTCAGATGAAACACCTTACTCATCATTAATCAATGTTGGATTGCTTGAAGTTCCACTTCCACCTAATTTAACATTGCCACTGCCACCACTTTGTACAATATTAGTTACAACAACATTAGCTTCCACAACATTATTAACAATAACATTATCTTACTCAACATTAACTTCAGTTTGCACATTTTATTTATTATGTTCTTCAATTATTTATTCATCATCTGAATGACTATCTTCAAATGGAAAAAAAACACTATTTAATTTTCCTTTTCCACTTTTCAACTTGAAATTGTACATGATATAAACCAAATTATTCACCTTTTTTTAATGCAACCTATTTCTTCTCTTTGTATGAACCTAAAAATTAAATAATAATTCAACTCAATGTTTCTAAAAAGTTAAATTTAAGTCTATAAACAAACCAATAATAATTCATTCTCATTTCAAAGGAACTTCAATTACGTTCACAACCATAGGAGCTACAAGTTTAACTTAGAACACGAATTGCAAACCTCTTTTAATTATGGAGTCATATCTCCATAGAAATTCCACCTTTCTGCAGGTAACATATCCTTCATAAACTATATTTTGCCATAAATCATGGATTTTCTAAACTATTTTGTCACACGCAAATTGATACATGCGCATTGGGATCATTGGACCTGATTGAACAATAATGCATCACCTTTATACAAGATATCATACATTAGAACCATCCAAGTGAAACATATAAGAAAATACTTACACACAAAGGATTAATTCATGACCACAAACATGAACAAAGCAAGAGACAGAATAAACTCACACCATTGATGAAGGGGGAAGAAACTTTGCTGAAACAAGAGACTAGGAGAGAGAGACTTTTTAATTCTCATACAACCAAAAAAAAGTTTTTTTAATAAAAAAAAAGTAAAATAAAATATATTGGGGAATTTAGGCCTTTTCGGGATTTTAAAAAAATTCAAAAAAAAAACTTAAAGACTCGTAAACTCGTTATAGACTCGCGAGTCTATACGAGTTTGCGCGAGTCTACCCGAGTCTACTTGAGTCTATCAAAAAATGATTATATGCCTGAGTCTACTCGTTTATACTTCTTAGACTACGAGTCTACCCGCGAGTTTGACAACCATGGCGTATACATAAGACAACACTTTTAAAAGCGCTGATAAAGGAGGCATACGAAAACGCTTTTGTTTGAAAAAGAGCTGCCTAAAGGGGCACCTGTATCAGCGCTTTTAAAAGCGCTGCTAAAGGGGGTCCTACGAGAGCGCTTTTCTTTGTAAAAGAGCTGCTATATGGGAGTCCTACGAAAGCGCTTTTAAAAGCGCTGCTAAAGGGAGTCCTAAGGGGGACCTAAGACAGCGTTTTTCAAATGAAAAAAACTGTTGCCTTTACCTTTAGCAGTGCCACCTTTGGCAGTGCTTTTAAGCGCTGCTAAAGGAAAGATATGATTGTGAAAGATATGATTTAATTTCAACCATTTATTTTAAATTTGATGGTTGTTATTCAGTCTCACTATATATATATATATATATATATATATATATATATATATATATATATATATATATATATATATATATATATATATATATAAAAATTAATGTTTCACTCTAGATGCCATCAAATTTAAAAAGGTGAAAATTAAAGTGATCAATTATATTTTAAAAATAAAATAAATTTTTTTGAGTTTTATTAGGATAGCACATTATCATATTATATAGAGAAATTTTATAAGTATGTCACGTAAACAAAGTATAGTTTACTTTAGTAATATATCATGATATAAATATAGATTGAATGATTTGTTTAAAGTTTTTAATTTGATTTTCGGATAAACTTATGACAATATTTTCATCATTGTTCTCGGCTAAATTTAGTGTAAAAGCTATTGCAAAAAGAATCAAGTAAGTAGGTAGCTGAGAACACGTTGCAATTGAAGCCATTGAGAGCACACACGTTCAACTGATCCAATAGTGGCTGATCTTTTCTCAACCATTTGGTTGAGTGATCAATAAAATTCACTCTCACGTACATATTATAAATTGATGAGATTGGTTTCAATGATTTTAAGGCGTTAAACTCATGGTGATTTTCATTTTATGTAGTTAATTGAATCAATGGAAAACTATTTTGAGCCACGATAAATAAAAGCGATGGTACACAGATTTATTTTTAATTTTTATTTCATGGAGGACAAAATGATAATAGTATTCATTACTACCACTACTCAATTTTTATTCACAACAACATTGATGTCCACGACAATGGCCAGTTTTCAAACCTCCGCTTTGACAATTGTTTGCACAAGTTTCATCAGATAATGGACATTCCGCTGTGTTATAACAATCCAATGCGTGATCTCCACTCATATTTACTTCATATCTTGTTGCACCACCTACAATCATAAATTCACAACGATTACACTCTTATTTATTCAAGTACTAATCTCTATAAATTCAAAACTGTTATTTTCGTCGTATTTTTCATGTTCCTCCTAATGTCATTTGCAGAGTAAGCATGAATAGTTCAAATCTTAGATTGAGAAGGGTTTGTGACATCAATTATATTATAAATTATTTTTAAAAAATACATGAATATATAAGTGCGTTACCTGGATGCAAGACTAAAACAATGCAAAGAATTGCAACGAAAAAATACACTCGATTGATGCTATTAGCCATGCTCTCTTGAAAGATTAATGGACAAACAACACCTTTAAAGTTATTAAAGTTATTAGTTATTGAATGTTTTACGGATATTTATATACTCTTTCTGATCCTCAATATAAAAAAAATTAAGTTTTAATTAAATTCATTGAAGAATCAATGTATTTGAACTGATTCTTTAATAAATTTAAAAAATAACAAGTAATTGTGTTTTACTTGAAAATTAATTTTATAAAAATTTGTAAAAGTAACCATTATTAAAAAAAAATTACTATGTTGAAAAATATATATATTTTCAAAAAATGAACTGCACATGATAATAAAAAACATGTTTGTATTACTTTAAAAATTAAATCATTAAAAAAGGAAATATGTTTTCAAAAATGGAACTGAAGATGCTAATAAAGAACATGTTTGTTGTAATTTTAAAAAATATATTTTTTTTTATAATTTTTATGAAAACTTCTTTTAAAAAACTAAAAGTTTTTTTAAATTATTTTTTAATTTAAATAATTTGTTTTAATATAATATAACATAAATGTACATTATTGAATATTAAACATAGTCAAAATCAAATAATTTTTTGAATTGATGTGTTTTAAAAATGATTTTTTGAACAAATTATTAAAAATAGTTTTATATTTTTGTGATTTGTTTTTTTACATTTTGATATAAAAAAAGTTAGACTAAAAAGACAAAATGAGTAAAATAACATTTTAAGAAATAGTTTTCTTTAAACAAAATATGTACAATTATATATATTATTTTTATTAAAAAATGAAATAAACGGCCCGAATATCATCTTAAGGTTTTTTATTAAAAATTGTATATATTTATGTTTTTTTCATAATATGTTAAAGTAAATTAGGGGAGTTTGAGATGCAATATGAATTAGTTGAGGCAAAAATTTTCCGATCTAAAGATAAATATACTCACAATTCTTTTCAATTTTAAATGTTTGATTAAAAAATGCGGGTCAACCTGGTCGTATTTCATATAGTTTAATTTAAATAAATTTCTAAATATCCAAATTATAAATTATTTTAACTTTAAATATATTAAAATAATAAACAATAATATATTTAATATAACATATAACATATAATGTATTAAAATTTAATATTACATAATGAGAATGATCAATTATAATTGAAATAAATGAAATAACTAAAATAAATAGATTAAAACAAAATAATAAATAGTATAACGGAAAATAAGTATTATTAAATAATAAATTAACACAACATAATCATAGTGATAAAAAAATAAAAAAATAAAAAAATATAGACATGTGATTCAGTTTGATTTACATTGGTTTTAAAAAATAATTAGAAATTTGATTCGAATAGATAAATTATTCACAAAAAGATAAACCAAACACATTAAATCAATTTTTATTTTTTGCGATTTTTATTTTTGGGTTGTTTTGCATTTTTTTATTTGACTCGGCTTGAATTTGAACACTCATAATATTAAATAATTATTGATATTTATAAATTAAAACTTTAATAATAATAATAAAATATAATATAATAAAAAATAGAAATACTTGAATACTCCACACAATATATATAAATATTTTATCCTTTAAATATTGTACCCACATAATTTACTTTAAAATAAATATTATGTCAAAAATTAAAATAAATTAAGAACATGCTAAGATGAAATATCTTCCTAATAATAATATTTTTTTGTCAAAACAAATATTATTTTTTGGTGCAATAATACTTCTTTTTTATTAAACTATTAATAATAAATGCTTCTAGATTTCACATGGTATGTTTCTATATTTTATTGTTTAGAATAATCTACATGAACATTTCTTTATTTGATGATTTTTAAAGTGATTTTGCTTGAAATTTCTAGGAATTTAGTTTACATGAATAATAGTAAAACTATAATAGTATGCATGCATTCAATTAATAACTTACAGTTATATGTATCGAGACAAACTAAACAGCTCAAAGTATATCATAGATCATCCATAAATTAATAAAGCTTACAATTTAAACCATAAGACAATCTTAATACAATAATACAAATAATATTGTATCATCCCAAATAATTTGTGTCTAGAATTATAACAGTATACTAATACAAGGTTACACAACTTTTGCATATATACAATGTTATATGGGATGTCCAAAATACAACATGAAATGGAATGAATATAAAATATACAACAAAACTAAACAAAGGGAATTACATCTTCATCTTTTCGGATCCATGCTGCTAATTCTCCAGTCAATACATACTTATCTGTAAAATAAACAACGAGAATGATATACAATTTCTAAATCTTAGTGAACTCTAGAATACACAATTAACTTCAAACGACTCTGGTCTATTACTACTACACACTTGTACTCCAATAAAGAAAAATAATACTGAAGCATACAAAACTTCTTAATAATCATGAAGTTAGACATACTAGTTCTCTATGCCTTAATGTAACACCCTAAATAACCTTCGATCAAAATTAAACAAAATCAGAATAAATATTTACAAAAACATATTTAGGATGTCACCTTTCAACAAAAACCTGCTCATATAAATAGATATGTAACACCTACTACTTTTATATTAATGATAGTAATAACGATAATGAAAGATTGTCTGAAAATTCAATTCTTATTGCAACAGCGGAAAAATTCAGCATTAAGATAATTATTCAAAATTAATAAAATGTTTCCAGAAGGATTATAAATAACCACACAAAGGAGATATCCAAAATTCTCAACCAACATAAAAGAAAAGAAATGTTCCAAGACCCTGGAGTTACACATCAGAGCAGACGCCGACACTAAAATAAAATTGGAAGACTCCAGCTTCCACTCATATCAACTCCTCTACTGCGAGTTATCTGCACGGTGCCCATGAAAAGGCAACATTCAAACTAGAAGGGGTGAAATATCATAATTATATAAAGGAAATCATGATAATAACAAGGCAACAGATTATTTCATGCACATCACTCATTCCTCATAACCAACACAACAACAACATTCAACATACATCTACAATATCCAACACATAACAACAACATCCGAATTTTTTTTATATAATAACTTGTTTATTCAATAAAAATACCATATAAACTAACAATTCAAATAAATTACAAGAATGGCGTGTTTTGAAAATTACTTAACAGGGTGGCGCCATATGGTATGGCACCTAAAGCATAGGGAAAAACCCTAAATGCCAAACCATATGGCGCCTCAGTTCAACATCCATGCCCTAGTTTTTTTTTTGTACAGGGGGAGGCGCCATATGGTATGGCACCTCAGTTCACTTTATTTATTTATTTATTATTTTAATTTGGAAATTGAAAAATTTAATGAAAAAAAAATAAGGGTAGCCAAAAAGACATAACAATGTTCATAATAAAAATTAGTACAATTGATGGTAAAGAAAAATTCAATGATCGTGCCTATCTAAACGTCCACCGGTTCCACATGCAAGGGCTCTTGCGTGGCGTCTTTGTCTACCATGATTTTGTTGAGGTGTGGCTAGCCTTTGCGTCTGTTGAGATGGTCCCGGCGTATCAGACAAATTCTGAAGCATCTGAAGCAGCTGCATGCCCATGTTTTCGTAGTTTGTAAGGGGGTTAGGTTGGTTGCAGGCGGTATAGTTGGCCGAAATGTTGCATTGAAGGGTGTTGGTACCGATTCAGTGGTTGATGTGGGGTTTGGTAGTCAAATATTGGGTGGCTATGTTGGTTATAAGACGATTGTGGTTGTTGGTTGTAAGAAGATGAGGTGTTCATTTGTGGGGGGCTATGGTGGGCTGGGGTGGGTTCAAAAGACTCGCCAGGGCTATAGGCATTAGTGGGGTCGGTGTAGGTGGGCAGGGGGTAGGGGTAAGGCTCTTCTTGTTGTGACTGAGTTGGTGGCATGATAGGGTTGCAGCTTTGGTAGATTAAATCAGTTGGTATACCTTATTGTTGGGTATAACTGTTAGGTGCTAAAAAGTGTTAATATTTAGATTAGTTTTTAGCACTTTTTTGTGAGCTTTATTTGTAAATCTAAGTCTTTTCCCATTGTTTCCGTTTTATAACCGTTTTCTATCTAATTTCGTTATTTGACTTATCTATTTAACTTTTATGTTTTTATTGCAGATTTTTGCATGGAAGTGTGAAGAATGGAGCTTTGAAGGCCCCACAAAAGCAGTTTTGGAAAAAAGTCATTTTTGGAGCAGGCTTGAAGCCCGCTCAGCGCGCTCCAAGCGCGCTGGTAGATGTAATTACAGCAAGTAGCCCGCTCAGCGGGGTCCTTTACCTGCTCAACGCGCTCTGAGGCGGTTTATTTTGTATGTGGAGCCTGCTCAGCGGGCAGCTGCGCGCTCCGCGAATCTCAGCCCCTTTTTAAGTTGTTTTGTTCAGAATTTGGGGGGATCCTTTTGTACTTTTTAGATCAAAATACCTTATGCACTGTAGCACTTCATCTTTGGAAGATTGAAAGCATCATTTTGTCGAGAAATCGTCGTGGATGCTCGATTCTCTTCTCCCGTTTCTTGTTGATCAAGCTACCATGAATATGTGTAGCTAATTTCTCTTTTGTGTCAAGGTTAGATGTAGGTAAACCTTTCCTTTGTATGTATATGGATTGATTTTAGCTTGTGAACTCTTGGATGATGAATGTATGATGAAAAACTTTGTTTATATGGTTCATTCTTTGTGTTGGTTCATGATTGAGAAATGTGTTCCTACTCTTTACCTAGGTTTTTCATCCATCAATGTCTATTGGCTAGAGATAGTAATATGTGTTGATGTGCACAAAATATTGAGCTTTAATGTTGCCATTTTGATAGTTTGTGTGAGAAATCAACAAAGGATCAAAATGGCAAAACTCACAATATGTGTTAGAGATAAACATATTGGGAGGATATGTGATTGTATTTATCATTTAACCGAGTTCATTAGCTTATCGATTATATATGTGCAAAGTGGTTTGTCGAACCCTAATCTTAACATGCTTTTATAAACCGTTAAAACAATCTCTTTACCGCTTTTAATTAAATTTGAATGCAAACGCTACGAAAACAACCAAAACCTCTTGTTACTTTAAGTTTAAGAAATTAACAACTGTAGAACGGCGGTAATATCACGAACAATCTCTGTGGAACGATAAACAAGAAAAACCCGAACTCTATTTGTATTCCAACAAATTGGCGCCGTTGCTGGGGATTGTTAATTGATATTGCAAGCATTTCAATAGTTGTGAAGTTTTAGACTTGTTACAAATTTTTCTTGTGCTTGTTGATTTGTTTTGTTTAGTGTGCAGACTTTGTTTATGCGAGGGCAACTACCGGCAGACCAACTTCTATTCGATCCTGAGATTGAAAGAACCGCTCGTAGACTCAATAGCAGAACTAGACGGAGGAGGCAACTGGTTAGACAAAGGCAAGAACAAGGAGAAAGTTCGATTTCTACACCACCACCAATTCCACAGTTCACGCCAATCATGGATCCACCACCACCACCCAATTCCACGCCATGTGTAAATAGCCCACGTCACACCGCTCAGTTTACTAACAACAATCAAGGAAGGCAAGCTAAGATGAAAACTGGAACTTTGAATTTATTATATGGAAGTCCGTTCAGGGGAATGGATCATGAAGACCCTTTCGCTTTTCTCACCAAATTTTATGAGATATCGTTAGCGGCGGGAGTCGATCAAGCGCAAGAGTTACCTCTTTTCAAGAGACTATTTCCTCATGCTTTGCTTGGCAAGGCTAAGGATTGGTATCTTGACCAAACTCCAGCTGTGATGATCGATTGGAACGTTTTGGAGGAAAAATTTATAGAACGGTTCTTTTCTCACAACCGTTTTATGGAGTCTAAAACCGCAATTTCTGTGTTCTCTCAGGGCACTAGTGAATCTCTGAATGAAGCATGGGAACGATTCAAATCCATGCTTCGGAAATGCAAAGGCCACGGGTTTGACGAGTTAACACAAATCCACATTTCCAAGAATGGTCTCCAACCAAATTGTAAGACATTATTGGATGCCACTTCTGGAGGATCTTTGTTATCAAAGAGTGCCGAAGAAGCTACGGATATCATCAATAGAATGGCTCTCAATGATCTTCAAAGTCAAAGCCGTAACAACTTGCAAAAGAAGCCCGGGGTACTTGAATTGGGAACTAATGATGCAATCCTTGCATAAAACAAGCTCATATCTCAACAAGTGGAACTTTTGACTCAACAAATTAAAGCATTGAAGGAACCTAGCAAGAGTAAACAAGTTGCTTGTTGTGAACTTTGCAAAGGAGAGCATGACACCGGATTTTGTCCTCCTCTGAGATTTGAAGAAGTGAACTACATGAATAATCAACGAGACTATCAAGGAAGACAACAACAACAACCTTACCAACAACAACAACACAATCCTCAATAAAATTATCAAGGAAATCAAGGATTTCAACCAAGGGTGAACTATCAACATAATCAAGGTTATGGTGGCGGTTCATCAAACCGGCAAAATCCGTATCAACCTCCACCACCTCCGGTTGCTAGCTCTAAGTTGGAAGACACTTTGAGTCAATTCATGCAAATGTCTATGGCCAATCAAAAGAGTAGTGATGCGGCGATTAAGAATCTAGAAAATCAAGTGGGGCAGCTTGCCAAGCAACTTGCCGAGCAACAACCGGGTCCTTCATTCTCCGCAAATACTCAAGTGAATCCTAAGAAGATCGTTACACGAAGTGGAAGGGGGTTGGTGACTAAAAATGAGAAAAAGGTTGAGGAAGAAAAAATTGATGGTATTGTGGAGGAGGATAGTGATGAAGAAGTAGTTGAAAATAACAGTGAAAATGAAGGTGTAGTTGAAAATAAAAGTGATGAAATAGTTGAAGTTGAAAATAATGGTGGTGAGGAGTTGAAGAAAAAAGAGAGACTTAGGAGAGTGAAAAAAGGAAAGAAAGTAGTGAGCATTATTCCGATCCAACATTTACCATACCCTCATGCTCCTTCAAAGAAAGAAAATGAACGGCACTATGCGCGTTTCATGGACATTTTCAAGCAATTACAAGTTAACATTCCGTTTGCCGAAGCTTTGGAACAAATGCCGAAATATGCAAAGTTTATGAAAGACATTCTCACAAAGAAGCGGAGGTATTCGGAACCGGAAACTATTGTTCTTGATGCGAGTTGTAGTGCCATCATCCAAAGAACTCTTCCTAAAAAGGAAGTTGACCCGGGGCGTGTGACTTTGCCGGTAACCATTGGTGACGTCTATGTTGGAAATGACTTAATTGATTTGGGCTCAAGCATTAATCTTATCCCATTGTCCATTGTAAAGAAGCTTGGGAACATTGAGATGAAAGCCATTCGTATGACTTTACAATTGGCCGATAAGTCCACAACTCATCCTCATGGGTTAGCTCAATATGTCTTGGTAAAAGTTGACAAGTTTTTCTTTCCGATTGATTTCGTTGTTATCGATATGGAGGAAGATGAGGATGCGCCTTTAATTCTTGGGCGACCTTTCATGAAAACCTCCCAAATGATGATTGATGTGGATGACGGTTTAATGAAGGTGAGGGTTCAAAATAAAGAGGTTTGCTTTGATCTTTTCGAAGCTATGAAGCATTCAAAAGATAAACATGATAGCTTTCGGATTGATGTAATTGAAGAAGCAACTTTGGAGGTTTCTAAGCATGTTCATATATTATCTCCTTTGGAAATGGCTCTTGATGAATCTTTTGAGGTGTTTCCCTATGAAGAAGAAAGAGCTCTTGAACAATGTTTAAAAGAGCTTTAATCTATCAAAGAGTTGCAACCGTGGGAAGTAGAATTGGAAGAGTTAAAGAAGGATGTGAAAGATGAGAAATCACCACTTGAATTGAAGATCTTACCTTCGAATGTAAAATATGCGTTTCTTGATGACGGTGGTAACAAGCCGGTTATCATTAGCAACGTTTTGTCCAAAAACGAGGAATATCGTTTAATCCAAGTTTTGAAGAAATACCAAGATGCAATAGGTTGGGTTCTTTCCGATCTTAAGGGAATTAGTCCATCTTATTGTATGCACAAGATTCTTATGGAAGAAGATTTCAAGGAGGTTGCTCAACCACAACGCCGCTTGAACCCAACTACGAAAGAGGTGGTGAGGAAAGAAGTTGTGAAGCTTTTGGATGCGGGAATGATCTACCCGATCTCTGATAGTCCATGGGTAAGCCCCGTGCACGTTGTTCCTAAAAAGGGTGGCATTACCGTTATCCGAAACGATAAGAATGAGTTGATACCAACCAAGATTGTGACGGGGTGGAGAATGTGCATTGATTATAGAAGGTTGAATACCGCAACTAGAAAAGATCATTTTCCCCTTCCATTCATGGACCAAATGTTAGAGAGGTTATCCGGGCAGCAATTCTATTGTTTCTTGGATGGATATTCGGGGTATAACCAAATTCCGGTTGACCCGGCGGATCATGAGAAGATGGCCTTTACTTGTCCCTTTGGCATTTTTGCGTATCGGAAGATGCCTTTTGGTTTATGTAATGCGCCGGCAACTTTCCAAAGGTGTGTTCAAGCTATCTTCTCCGACCTTATAGAAAAGACGATGGAAGTGTTCATGGATGACTTTTTGGTTTTTGGAGGCTCATTTGATTTATGCTTGACAAATTTGGAAACCATTTTAGAGAGGTGTGTGAAGACAAATCTAGTGCTAAATTGGGAGAAGTGTAACTTTATGGTGACTGAGGGAATTGTGCTCGGCCACAAAGTTTCGTCCAAAGGCCTTGAGGTAGATCAAGCAAAAGTTGAAGTGATAGAGAAGTTGCCTCCTCCAACCAAAGTAAAGGGATCCGAATTTTCCTTGGGCATGCCGGATTTTATCGGCGTTTTATCAAAGACTTTGCAAAGGTGGCTAGACCATTGAGCAACTTGCTAAACAAGGAACAGGTATTTCTTTTTAACGATGAATGTCTTCATGCTTTTGAAATTTTAAAATAAAAGTTAGTTACCGCTCCAATAATAATCGCTCCAAATTGGACTTTGAATTTTGAACTTATGTGCGATGCGAGTGATTATGCTGTTGGAGCGGTACTTGGTCAAAGGAAGGAAAAAAGTTTCCATGCCATACACTATGCAAGTAAAGTTTTAAATGAGGCACAAGTTAATTATGCCACTACCGAAAAGGAATTACTTGCTATTATGTATGCGCTTGAGAAATTTAGATCCTACCTCATCGGGTCAAAAGTTGTTGTTTACACCGACCATTCGACGATCAAGTATTTGCTAACCAAACCGGATTCGAAGCAAAGGCTTATCCGATGGATCCTTTTATTACAAGAGTTTGATTTAGAAATAAAAGATAAAAAGGGTTCAGAAAATTTGGTGGCGGATCACTTGTCTCGCCTTGTCAATGTTGAGGTCACCATAGCTGAAAAGCAAATCCAAGAGGAATTTCCTAATGAAAAACTTTTTAAAGACCAAGTTAGGCCTTGGTTTGCAGATTTTGCTAACCATAAGGCTACTGGTTAGGTGCCCGAAGACCTAACTTGGAACCAAAAAAGGAAGTTCCTTTCGGATGCTAATTACTACGTGTGGGATGACCCGTATTTGTTTAAATTAGGAATTGACAACTTTTGGAGAAGGTGTGTCATGAGCGATGAGACTCAAAGCATTCTTTGGCATTGCCACAACTCGCCGTATGGAGGCCATTTTTATGGTGCGAGGACGGCCACTAAAGTCCTTCAATCGGGCTTTTATTGGCCTTCTCTTTTTAAAGACGCACATCTCCATGCGAAAAGTTGTGACCTGTGCCAAAGAATGGGTGGAAATGGGAAACGTGATGAAATGCCCCTCCAAAACATACAAGAGGTTGAAATTTTTGATTGTTGGGGTATCGATTTCGTTGGTCCATTCCCACCATCTTTTGGGAACGTGTACATGTTGGTAGCGGTGGACTACGTATCGAAGTGGGTTGAGGCAATTGCCTCACCTAAGGCGGATGGGCAAACGGTGATTAAATTTTTAAAGAAACACATATTTTCCCGTTTTGGCACTCCTCGGGTGCTCATTAGTGATGGCGGGTCACACTTTTGTAATGCACCTCTTGAAAATGTTTTAAAACACTATGGTGTATCGCATAAGGTGGCGACCCCTTACCACCCACAGTCGAATGGTCAAGCCGAGGTTTCTAATCGTGAGGTGAAAAGAATCTTAGAAAAAACTGCGTTAAGTTCTCGGAAGGATTGGTCGCAAAAGTTGGACGAAGCTTTATGGGCGTATCGCACCGCTTATAAAGCTCCAATTGGTCTAACTTCATTTCAATTGGTTTATGATAAAACTTGCCATCTACCAGTTGAAATGGAGCATAAGGCTTTGTGGGCTTAGAAAATGTTAAATTTCGATATGAACTTGGCCGGTAACAATAGAAAAATTCAATTGCTTGAGTTGGAAGAAATGTGGAATGCCGCATACCATTCAAGTTGGTTGTACAAAGAGAAGGTGAAAGGATACCATGATAAGAAGATTATGCATAAGGAATTTGTAGCTGGCAAACTGGTTCTCTTGTTCAATTCCTGGTTAAAACTTTTTCCGGGAAAATTAAAGTCGAAGTGGTCAGGACCATTCTGTGTCAAAGAAGTAAAGAGTTTTGGAGCAGTCGTGATTGAGGACTTGGAGAAGAAAGACTCTTGGACCGTAAACGGTCAACGTCTGAAAATTTACCTAGGAGGGAATTTCGATCGCGAGTGTTGTTCTGTTCTTCTTGATGTTCTTAAGTGAGCATCTTGAACCTTCGAGCTTATCCGACGTTAAACAAGCGCTTGTTGGGAGGCACCCCAACACTGTAAGTATTTATCGCATTTATAGTCCATTTGCTGTTTAGATTGTGTTTTCTGTAAAGTTGATGTTGTATGCTGCTTAGAGTGTTGTTTTGGACTGCTGTTAGTTGAAATTTTCAAGCTGGGAGGATTCTGAGAATTTTAATGCCCGCTCAGCGCGCTCTTGAAATTTTGGACCCCTTCCAGGCAGTAAGTAGCCCGCTGAGCGCGGTCATTGCCCGCTGAGCGCGGTCTGCGAAATTTAAAAAAAAAATATTTTGTTTTTCTGGGCCCACAAAGTTGTACCCGGCCCAGAATGATGTTTATGTTGCTAGGGTTAAACATCCTTGCCTCATTTCTTCATTTTTCTCTCAAAACTCTCTTGTGCTCTCTCCTTCTTCAAGTTTTTCAAAAAAACCTCTTTGGATTTTCAAGTTCCCTACAACATCTTTCTTCATTTTTTCTGCTAAGCATCACCACTTCCAACACTAAGTTGGTGGATGAAGCAAGTTTGTTTCTTTGAACAATAAGTGATGCACTTCACCATTCATTGATGGTATTGATAAATTTCTAAGTTGGTGCACACAAAGGTACTCTGTTTTGTGCTTTGTAGAATGTTAGTATGTGTTGCGGTGAAAATCGGATAACAAGCTATTAATTAACTTGCATCATATTTCTTTTACAACCGACTTTGATTTATCCAAAGGAAAGGTTCAAGATCGTTAGAAAAACCTAAAGGGGGAGATCTAAGGTTCGGGGGTTGGTTACGCCTAGGGAAGGTATTAGCACCCTAAACGTCCGTAGTACTCTACGGGAGCCTCTTGTTTAATGTTATCTTATGTTTGCTAAAGGTTCTATGCTAAAGGTCGAAACCCTAGGGGTTAGTATCTAAGTATACTCGATAAAGCATCGCACTTTACGCCTACGTATCCTCGGGAATAGAATCAGAGTATGCGTAGTTCTACTTCTACTGAATTATTGACTATGGTCAATATTCAGAGGGGAAATGAGTACAAGCTCATTGTAGAGTTTAGGAACTCTCTAGATCTAGTTGAAATGGACCTATGTTATGGTTTTAGTTAGTAGAGGAAGTGATAAATTCATTATGATGAATATCACTATGAGTTGAAGAACTCTTCCTAAAGCCAGTTATGATTTCCATGGACTGATGAGGCCAAGAAATAAAGTTTTCTCCTAAGAGGTTACTAAGATTAAGGTGGGGGTCATGACTTTAAGAGTCAACACTAATCACCTTCCTTTGGAATGCGGGAAAAAAAGTTTATAATAATAATAATAGATAAGACATGATAAAAGATATAACATTGATATAATATAATGAAAGCAATATAAGCATGAGGATGACAATATGTTTCATGACAAAAGATATGGATAAGATGAATATGATTAATATAAGAACTCATCAATATGCTTCAATCTTTCGGAAGACAAACATATAGAATGATATTAATCAAGGTTGAAAATTAAAGAAGAATAACATTCATATAAAAGTCAAGTACATGACAAATCAACATGGATAGATTAATTCAAGAATTAAACAAACCATAGTGAATCACTCAAGATCAACAAAGGTGCTTATAAATGATATTAATAATTAAACCAAAATTGATAATTTATTGTCAACACAATTGAAATTTACAATTAGCACAATTAGAATTAACAAGACATTTTAAGATATAATTGATAATTTAAAATTAAAAGCTAATAAAACAATTAACAATTAAAAATAATAATTAACAATTAGAAAACATATTAAAATTAACCACATAAATAATTAAGAACAAACTGAAATTAAATAGATATTAAGAAAAAATAAATAAGATACAAGAAACATAAAAGACTTGAAATAAATAAAATACAATGCGCAGGGGGGGTGTACAGGCAATTTGGTTCAGTTAAAAACAAGTGGAAAGGAAATGGGCCCAAAGACAGGGGGTGTTGATAGGAAAGGGCGCAAGGCCCAGGTTGGCAGAGGAACAGCATAGGCGAAAAAAAAAGCAAGAAAAATGCAAAAGGGTTGAACCAAGGATCGAACCCAGGCAAAGCAAGTGATAGGCGAATTAAGTGCATGTGTGTGACCATTGGGACGACGTGTTTCATCCGTTCATAACATGATTCAATTAAGTTATAAACCAAAACAAAACATAAAATATATTAAAAAGAAAAAGCACGAGCACACACTGAACATGCAGTAGTAAGATTTATCAATTAGCCATGTGCCATTTTAGAGCACCAAACAAACGCGTCCCACCACTCATTCCTTGCCACGCACACACACTAGTAATAAATACTGGCAGCTCAAAAGCAACACATACGCACACACACTAGTAATAAATTGGATAGAAATGCAATTGATTAAGTGAAAAGATGTACTGATAATGTTGTCAAGTGGAATAAGTTGGAGGAGAGCATTCTTAGGCAAAGAGCTAAAATTGATTGGTTAAGGATGGGTGATGGCAACAATGCTTTCTATTATGCCACTATCAAATCCAAACATCAAAATAAGAGTATGAACATTCTTCATAAAGCCAATGGTGACATTGTTACTAATCAGCAGGACATAAAGTCTGAGGTAATGGATTTTTACAAAAATCTGATGGGAACTTCTGCTAATCATCTTAAGCATGTGGATGTAGAGATTATGAGAAGAGGAAGTCAATTCACTAGAGATTAAGGGGAATTCCTTACTTCTAAAGTTACTGATGAAGAGATCATTAAAGCCCTAAAAGGGATTGGAGATTTAAAAGCCCCTGGGATTGATGGGTATGGTGCCAAATTTTTTAAAGCTTGTTGGCACATCATTGGTAAGGACATTGTAGTAGCCATTCAAGAGTTCTTTGAGAAGGATAGTCTATATACATAATTTAATATGACAGTTGTAACCATCATCCCAAAGCATGACAATGCAAAGGGTGTCAAGGATTATAGACCATTCTGTTGGACCGGGAAAATTAAAGACTGTTGGACCATTAAAGTCGAAGTGGTCAGGACCATTCTGTGTCAAAGAAGTAAAGAGTTTTGGAGCAGTCGTGATTGAGGACTTGGAGAAGAAAGACTGTTGGACCGTAAACGGTCAACGTCTGAAAATTTACCTAGGAGGGAATTTCGATCGCGAGTGTTGTTCTGTTCTTCTTGATGTTCTTAAGTGAGCATCTTGAACCGCCGAGCTTATCCGACGTTAAACAAGCGCTTGTTGGGAGGCACCCCAACACTGTAAGTATTTATCGCATTTATCGTCCATTTGCTGTTTAGATTGTGTTTTCTGTAAAGTTGATGTTGTATGCTGCTTAGAGTGTTGTTTTGGACTGTTGTTAGTTGAAATTTTCAAGCTGGGAGGATTCTGAGAATTTCAGTGCCAGCTCAGCGCACAGGTGCCCGCTCAGCGCGCTCTTGAAATTTTGGAACCCTTCCAGGCAGTAAGCAGCCCGCTGAGCGCGGTCATTGCCCGCTGAGCGCGGTCTGCGAAATTTAAAAAACAAAATATTTTGTTTTTCTGGGCCCACAAAGTTGTACCCGGCCCAGAATGATGTTTATGTTGCTAGGGTTAAACATCCTTGCCTCATTTCTTTATTTTTCTCTCAAAACTCTCTTGTGCTCTCTCCTTCTTCAAGTTTTTCAAAAAAACCTCTTTGGATTTTCAAGTTCCCTACAACATCGTTCTTCATTTTTTCTGCTAAGCATCATCACTTCCAACACTGTAAGTCTTTGTTTTTGAAATTTTCATTTTCATTTGGAAACCCATTTTTTTGGGTCATTGTGTTAAATGTTGAAATATCTTGTTCTACTTCTTCCCTTTGCCTCTGTTATGACTAATTTCCGTATAAATGTTATTTAGTATGATTGCATGTTAGTTAGAAGTTAAAATTTTAGAATTTAGGGTTGAAATTTTAGAATTAGGTTTTGTGAAAAGTTTAATTTGTTTTGATTTTTGTGAATTCATTTTGAGCATTTCTCTGTAACAATGGTTGTGTAGTGGAAGTGAGGGTAGTGTTTATCTTTTGGAACCATCTGTTGCAGAGGGGGTTTTTTTTCAGCATTTCGCAAAGCCCGCTCAGCGCGCTCTGAGATTTGCAGAAAATTCCCCCTTTTCCTAATTCTGTTATGTTGTGCTGTGATTGTTTTATGTATTTTTTTTATATAAAATAGGAATTTTAGCTTGCTGTTTTCGCTAACGTGTGGTACTATTTTGTGTATGCGTTGGTTTTTGTTTGTTTTTCAGATGTCGGGAAGAAAGAAACAACGAGTCGTTGGTTCTACGTCAAATCCTAACAGAGGAGCTCCTGCTGGCCAATTCGATACGACGCGTTTTGTTGGCCTCGAGCAACAACAACGATACGTGCAACTTGAAAAGAGAGCGATTTGGCTGGACAGGTTAATTGTGATTGATCCAGATGGTCCCCACAGAAACATGGCCCATTTTGTCCAAGGTGGTGCGTGGGATAAGCTTGGTTCTCCCTTTCCTGAGTACCACATAGACATTGTGAGGGAGTTTTATGCTAATGTGTTACCCTCCGTTGGTGATACGTTCACTTTCAAAACTTGGGTTCGGGGGAAAGAAATTGATTTCTCAAGGGAGTCCATCAATACCTACCTTGGAAGCCCACTTCAGCTGGGTCCAGATGACTTGTGTGACTTTGGAAGCACGTTGGCTCGGTGGAATTGGAATGCCGACCAACTTAGGGATGCTTTGTGCAGAGCCGGGGGTACTTACACTTTAAGCGCTAATTGAGCGCCACTAAAGTTTGCTAGGAGGGTGTTGGATACTATCTCACAGCTTGTCATGTCTGTTGTTCTGTACAACCTTCGACCAAGAAGCCACACCTCCTCTATTACCATGGAGACCGCGGCTCTGATTTTTCATTTGTGCACAGAGGGCCACACCGTGGATTTTGCACGGATTATTTCTAATGAGATGAAGAGAACTGCCACCAGTGGTACACCACTTGGAGATCGTGTAGCTTGTGCCCTTATTTATCCAGGGTTGATTATGGCTTTATGCCATGAGGCGCAAGTTGCATTACCTACTCATGGGAATGTGAAGCTCCAGGTTGTGGATGATAGTTATGTCACCCATCATTGTATGGGGGTGATTGATTTGGAGCAGGCTGTCCCTGTAGCTACTGCTGCTCCTGCTCCCGATCGCGGGCGCGGACGTGGGAACGCTTATGATCCAAGTGCTGAGGCCAATTGGGCCATGCACGAGGCTCATCAACGGGCTTTATTATTTATGCATGATTCTATGATGCAATTGCAGCTGCAGATTCGGGAGCCACATGTGGACCACCGGTTGAGGTCTCGCGAAGACCTCATTGCTTATGCTCGTTGGCCTGAGGGCAGGCCTGGTTTTCTGGAGGGAGCAGGCGAAGGCGACCTTGATGACGATGACGGTGATGATGGAGTGGATAATGGAGCGTCTAGCTCTAGTTTTGACTGATGTTGGGTTTGATTAGTCCTTTATTATATATTTTTTTATTTTATTTGGTATAACTATTATGTTTGGATTTTGTATTGACTACCTTGTGTAGGAATTTTGTATTCTCCATCCGTGCGGATGTGAGTTTGAATATGTGTTAAAATTTTTGGTTGATTAATGAATTTAACATCCGGGTGGATGTTGTTTTATGCTTAAGGTAATTGGTGGATGAAGCAAGTTTGTTTCTTTGAACAATAAGTGATGCACTTCACCATTCATTAATGTTGATGATAAATTTCTAAGTTGGTGCACACATAGGTACTCTATTTTGTGCTTTGTAGAATGTTAGTATGTGTTGCGGTGAAAATCGGATAACAAACTGTTAATTAACTTGCATAATATTTCTTTTACAACCGACTTTGATTTATCCAAAGGAAAGGTTCAAGATCGTTAGAAAAACCTAAAGGGGGAGATCTAAGGTTCGGGGGTTGGTTACGCCTAAGGAAGGTATTAGCACCCTAAACGTCCGTAGTACTCTACGGGAGCCTCTTGTTTAATGTTATCTTATGTTTGCTAAAGGTTCTATGCTAAAGGTCGAAACCCTAGGGGTTAGTATCTAAGTATACTCAATAAAGCATCGCACTTTACGCCTACGTATCCCCGGGAATAGAATCAGAGTATGCGTAGTTCTACTTCTACTGAATTATTGACTACGGTCAATATTCAGAGGGGAAATGAGTACAAGCTCATTGTAGAGTTTAGGAACTCTCTAGATCTAGTTGAAATGGACCTATGTTATGGTTTTAGTTAGTAGAGGAAGTGATAAATTCATTATGATGAATATCACTAAGAGTTGAAGAACTCTTCCTAAAGCCAGTTATGATTTCTATGGCTCTGATGAGGCCAAGAAATACAGTTTTCTCCTAAGAGGTTACTTAGATTAAGGTGGGGGTCATGACTTTAAGAGTCAACACTAATCACCTTCCTTTGGAATCGGGGAAAAATAGTTAATAATAATAATAATAATAGATAAGACATTATAAAAGATATAACATTGATATAATATAATGAAAGCAATATAAGCATAAGGTTGGCAATATGTTTCATGACAAAAGATATGGATAAGATGAATATGATTATTATAAGAACACATCAATATGCTTCAATCTTTAGGAAGACAAACATATAGAATGATATTAATCAAGGTTGACAATTAAAGAAGAATAACATTCATATAAAAGTCAAGTACATGACAAATCAACATGGATAGATTAATTCAAGAATTAAACAAGCCATAGTGAATCACTCAAGATCAACAAAGGTGCTTATAAATGATATTAATAATTAAACCAAAATTGATAATTTATTGTCAACACAATTGAAATTTACAATTAGCACAATTAGAATTAACAAGACATTTTAAGATATAATTGATAATTTAAAATTAAAAGCTAATAAAATAATTAACAATTAAAAATAATAATTAACAATTAGAAAACATATTAAAATTAACCACATAAATAATTAAGAACAAACTGAAATTAAATAGATATTAAGAAAAAATAAATAAGATACAAGAAACATAAAAGATTTGAAATAAATAAAATACAATGCGCAGGGGGGGTGTACAGGCAATTTGGTTCAGTTAAAAACAAGTGGAAAGGAAATGGGCCCAAAGACAGGGGGTGTTGATAGGAAGGGGCGCAAGGCCCAGGTTGGCAGAGGAACAGCATAGGCGAAAAAAAAAAAGCAAGAAAAATGCAAAAGGGTTGAACCAAGGATCGAACCCAGGCAAACCAAATGATAGGCGAACTAAGTGCATGTGTGTGACCGTTGGGACGGCGTGTTTCATCTGTTCATAACATGATTCAATTAAGTTATAAACCAAAACAAAACATAAAATATATTAAAAAGAAAAAGCACGAGCACACACTGAACATGCAGTAGTAAGATTTATCAATTAGCCATGTGCCATTTAAGAGCACCAAACAAACGCGTCCCCACCACTCATTCCTTGCCACGCACACACACTAGTAATAAATACTGGCAGGTCAAAAGCAACACATACGCACACATACACATCAAATTGAAGACATTATAATCATATAACACCTTTTTACACATCATGCTTAATGCACCATAATAATAAGTCAACTACACACATAAGTACTAAATTTACGTTCACACATTTTACTCAGAGCACACTAGCTGTACCATAGACACTAGATCACAATGTCCAATAACACATGTTATAACATAATTTACATTGCACTGTATACACTCAAACAACTCATAGCTTAAATTACATGCTTTGAAATAAGAAAATTACCACACTACACCTTTATAACGAAGTTGACATACACTAATTTATAAGAATATCATCATAAAAAGTGCAGTACAACAGGGCACAAAAATAAAGTAAACTATGTATAATAACAACTTGATACAGAGTGCACTTTTACACACACTAATATTATGATTACACACACACAACACACACCACACATACAATATTAGAATCATACAGACAGAATACAATAATGAATAAGAGTATATTACAACTACATATACAATACTTCCTTATTATAAATATCACGCACATTAAGCACAAAACACATGGAGTTTTTGTTTGTCACTCATACTATGACAATAACACGATACTGCTCACCTTCTCACTATTAAACGAATGCACGGCATGCTACGATAACATACTCATTGAACATACATAGTATTACAATACTCACGCGCAATGCACTATCACACACAAACAATATTCACACAACACGGCACATTATTCTACCACACGTTAACAGTGCAACTGCTACTACACCACATGCACATTAAAGCAGACAATTCATGAGCAACGAACAAGCATCATAATACACACAAACAACATGCACATTATACATATAAATGATACACAATATAACATGAATATTTCTGATACACACATTTTTGAACTCATGTAAGACACACATGATATCAACATTTAAACCACCAGAGAAGCCATGGATAAGTTAGGGTTTTCTCACAATAAACTTAACATGAGGTTCATGATAACATTCATGCCATACAACACAATCATTAAAACAGCATAGAAAACATTAACTACAACATGTTTATCCTAACAAGTAAATAAGCATGGTAAGTATACTAAATGGAGGTTGAGACACTTACCTAGTTTCCAAGCAAATTGCAAGAGTTTCTTCTCCTTCCCTCAGCTAGCTCACGTGCTCCAAAGAAATGAGTTTCAGAGAGTTTTTTAGTGTTATTTGTTGGTATTTTTGAAGTGGAGAAAGGTCCCTTTTATAGGGAACTCAGCTGGTCCATGGTTGTGAATATCCATTGTGCCATGGGTTTGCCTTGGGGAGAAAGATCATGGAAAGGATTTGGAGTGGTTGTGGCTGTTCTGAACAACATGGAGCCGTGTGAAGTTTCTCTTGATGCCAATAGGTCAGAAAGAAATAGGTTATTTTGGTTTGTATCCTTTGGGTTAGGGGTGTGTACGAGGGAAAAGGTTGGTGGTATCTTGTAAAGGTTATCAAGAAAGTAAAAAAGCAAAAGCATAGGCAGCGTGCTTTTAGGATAAAGTAGAGTTGGGAAAGGATGGTAAGTCTGCAGAGAGTGTACTGTAATAGAGGAAAGGAATTCAAACTCAACAATTGGTATGTTCTTGGTGCAAAACAAATTCGTGTGGCCATATTGCACACATAATATCTCTTGACTTAATGATCCAAATTCCATGCTCTTAGGTTCAAATGAAAGTTCTTGCATAATACTTCAATATTGATGTTGGAAGATAGTTGAAATAATGCTTTGAATTGATAGCAAAGTGGCTTACAAGTCGTGTGCCCAAAACTGCCAAAAGAACTTGGACAAATTTCTAAGTTATAGAATTTTGACAACTTCAAGTGCCCTTCTTTGAAAATTCATAACTTGAGAATGGCTTATCCCATTGAGATGTTCCACATATGGTTGGAAACCTCTTATCATGCTCTACAACTTTCATTTAGGACTCAAGACTTGAATCCAAATGGAAAAGGATGAAAAGTGGTGCCAAAGTTGAGAAAAAGAGTGATGAAAAATGCTGAAAAATTTTCTAAGTGTTGGTCAAAATATCTTGCAAGCTTCATAACTCAAAAACCAAGCATTTTTAGACAAAAAGTCATATTGAACAAATTGAAGATCTTGGAAAGAGCTTTCCAATGAGCTTTGAGCCACTCCAATTGGATGTGTGGTTTAGGAGTTATGGTCATTTCAAAATAGGCTATTAGGGGAAAAATCTCACAAATGATACCTTTCTTGGTCAAAACTCTACTTCCCTTGCAAAAAAGCTCATGAAACTTGGTATGGATACTTTGTATACTCCATGAGACAATATATGATGATTAGAACCATTAATTACTTCATTTGATCCAAAATTCCAAAAGATTAGGGTTTCAGTCAAACCCTAATTTTGACTGTGAATGCACTGAGGTCAAATCTTGTGATTTTACTTCTTTCTTCTCATCTAAAGGTCTTAGCAGACTCTTGAGGATGTTGATAAACCAATGGAACCAAAAATTAAGGTTTGGGAGACCATCTTGATGAAGATCAAAGTGTTGGCTGACAAGTGCCACAGAAACCCTAATATGGAGGCACAGTGAAACTGAGGCTCAAACTTCTCCTGTTGAGGACCCAATGATCTTGGATTCTTGTTGAATGATGTCTCTTGAATGTAGATGACTTCATATGGTAAGTGAACCACCCAAACTTGACGTGATAGAGCCAAATTCTCAGTGATTTCTTCAGAGCAAACCCTAATTCCAAAGTCCTTGCATTGGAGATCCTTGGTTGACTTGACTTGCTTTGAACCACTTGTGGAGCTTCATGGTGATATGTAAACCTAATTTGAACACAAATAAACAAACTACAAGATATGGGTTAGCTCACACAATGCAGAGATGCTCCTAAGATGCACAAAAACTGGATGACATCTAAGGGTAAAAATTTAGGGTACAATAGTATGTTTATGAACTTTGTGCTTTACATAATTTTTAAGCTTTTCTTCATTTTGCATTTTTGTTCATTTTGGAATCAATTAGGACACAACCACAAATGTGAGTCCCTCCATTGTTCATAAATATTGAGAGATTTTGTAATTGTTGTTTAGCTCGTATGAATCATGTTTAATCTTGTATTCATTTGCAAACCTTGGAAACATTGAAATGATCTAGGCAATTTTTGATTATGAGAAAAGCAACCAATCCAAATAAACTTCAATTTTACCTTGTGAGGGGTGTGAGCACTTGCTAGCCATGTTGAGCCTTGAAATAGTTACAGAGGCTGAGTACTCAGATTTATATGATATGATGAATACTGTTGGTTTTAGTGAGATGGATAGTAGTGGGGATTACTTCACTTGGAGCATAAACAGATCAGTGGTACCGTATACTCTAGAATTGATAGAGTTATTGGTAATGTCTTGTGGTTTCAAGAAAATATGGATAATCATTTGAAGATTATACCTCCTAGTGTGTCAGACTATGCCTTGCTGGTTCTGGAAGGCAAAAACCAACCCTTTATCAGGTTCAGAAGGTTCAAGTTTAACAATTGTCTGGTGAATATGCAGGGGTTTGAGGATATGGTTAGAACTTGCTGGAATAAGCCTAGTAGGGGCACTCATATGGTCATTCTTTGGCAAAAACTTCAGAGGCTTAAACCTGTCATTGTGAAGTTCAGTAAGGACATGGCTAATGTGAGTAAGCAGGTGGAACAAGCTAGGTTGGAGCTTGATAGTACTCAAAAGGATCTTATCCAGAATTGTATGGATAGAAATGCAATTGATAAAGTGAAAAGATGTACTGATAATGTTGTCAAGTGGAATGAGTTGGAGGAGAGCATTCTTAGGCAGAGAGCTAAAATTGATTGGTTAAGGATGGGTGATGGCAACAATGCTTTCTATTATGCCACTATCAAATCCAAACATCAAAATAAGAGTATGAACATTCTTCATAAAGCCAATGGTGACATTGTTACTAATCAGCAGGACATAAAGTCTGAGGTAATGGATTTTTACAAAAGTCTAATGGGAACTTCTGCTAATCATCTTAAGCATGTGGATGTAGAGATTATGAGAAGAGGAAGTCAATTCACTAGAGATCAAGGGGAATTCCTTACTTCTAAAGTTACTGATGAAGAGATCATTAAAGCCCTAAAAGGGATTGGAGATTTAAAAGCCCCTGGGATTGATGGGTATGGTACCAAATTTTTTAAAGCTTGTTGGCACATCATTGGTAAGGACATTATAGCAGCCATTCAAGAGTTCTTTGAGAAGGATAGTCTATATACATAATTTAATATGAAAGTTGTAACCATCATCCCAAAGCATGACAATGCAAAGGGTCTCAAGGATTATAGACCAATTGCGGGATGCACTACTTTCTACAAGATAATTTCTAAAATTATGACAAATAGATTAGGGCAGGTTCTGCAGCAGGTTATTCACCAGAGCCAGGCAGCAATTGTTTCAGGTCAAGTCATTCAGAACCATATCTTATTGGCATTTGAGTTAATGAAAGGATATACTAGAAAACGTGGGACTCCTAGATGTATGATGCAACTTGATCTTCAAAAGGCTTGTGATATGGTGGATTGGAAGGCCCTTGAGAGTATTTTGACTGAGATTGGGTTACCTAATAGATTCATTGGTTGGATTATGCTAACCTCTTCCACAGTGAGTTGTCGTTTCAATGTTAATGGTGAATTGTCTGATGTGTTGCAGGCTAAAAGGGGTATAATATAGGGAGATCCCATATCTCCTATGCTGTTTGTGATTATGATGGAATATATGAACAGGATTACGGTAAGGATGCAGCAGAATCCAAATTTCAATCACCATAGTAAATGTGAAAAGCTGGCCCTTACTCACTTGACCTTCGCTGATGATATTCTTCTTTTTAGTAGAGGAGATTCTACATTTGTGTACTTGATCTTGGAGGCTTTTAAGAACTTTTCTGAGTCAATAGACCTTGTCATTAATCCCAGCAAATGTAAGTTTTTCTGTGGTGGAATGGACTTTAAGTGTATCCAAGAAGCTCCTTGTGAAGTACCTTGGTGTTCCCCTGCTTAGTAAAAGACTTACTATGAATCATTACCTCCCATTGGTAGAGAGAATAGTCAGTATAATCAATCACTGGTCTGTTAAATTGCTCAGCATAGCAGGTAAGATCCAGCTTGTGAAAAGCATCACCACGGCTATTGCCCAGTATTGGATGACCTACTTCCCTATTCCCAAAATGGTTGTGCAAAAAATTGAAGCTATTTGCAGATCCTTTATTTAGACTGGGAAAGCTGACACTAGTAGAAAGAGCCCGGTGGCCTGGTCCAAAGTGTGTAGCCCTGTTAGCAAAGGAGGCTTGAATATCATCAATTTGCACATTTGGAATACGGTGTCTTTGTTGAAATGTCTGTGGAATGTTAGCATGAAAGTTGATTTCTTATGGGTGAAATGGGTTCATGTTTACTACTTAAAAGGTATAGATGTTATGACTGCTGAGATCAAGATTTCAAGCACTTGGATCTTGAAAAATGTGATGATGAATAGAGACAAAGTGACTCAGATTCAGCAGGCTTGGTTACGCCTTTGATTTCTTTTACAACCAACTTTTATTTATCCAAAGGAAAGGTTCAAGATCGTTAGAAAAACCTAAAGGGGGAGATCTAAGGTTCGGGCGTTGGTTACACCTAGGGAAGGTATTAGCACCCTAAACGTCCGTAGTACTCTACGGGAGCCTCTTGTTTAATGTTATCTTATGTTTGCTAAAGGTTCTATGCTAAAGGTCGAAACCCTAGGGGTTAGTATCTAAGTATACTCGATAAAGCATCGCACTTTACGCCTACGTATCCTCGGGAATAGAATCAGAGTATGCGTAGTTCTACTTCTACTGAATAGTTGACTATGGTCAATATTCAGAGGGAAAATGAGTACAAGCTCATTATAGAGTTTAAGAACTCTCTAAGTCTAGTTGTAATGGACCTATGTTGAAGTTTAGTCAAGAGGGGAAAGTCATAAATTCATTATGATGAATATCACTAAGAGTTAAAGAACTCTCCCTAAAGCTAGTTGTAATTTATATGGCTCTGATGAGGCCAAGAAATTGAAGTTTCTTCCTAATAGGTTACTTAGGTTAAGATGGGGGTCATGACTTTAAGAGTCAATATATATTAACCTTCCTTTGGAATAGGGGAGAAAAGTTGATAAAATATTAAAGGGGTAATAAAATGATATAAAAGACATGAATACAAATATGAGGTTAAGATGAAAATCAAGATGTCAAAGCAAAGTGAGAATTAAACACATAATGATCAAACACATTAGGTATAACATGGCATAATGAAAAAGAAAATGAAATAAAACATTAATGAGTATTTTTAAACTTAATCAAGAATAAAGTCTCAAAATTACATATTTTTGATAATTTTCTTTTATATATGGAAAAAGGCTTAGTAAAGGAAAAGAAACAAAAAGAAGGGAAGAAAAAATGATAAGAAATAAACAAGTTATGATATTTTAGAAATTGAAGTATTAAGTTAAAAAAAAACAACAAGTGATAAAAAAGATGGGAAGTGGCAACCTTAGGGTTTGAACCCATGTCATCACACATGCAGCCTAAAACTAAGGCCAACAAGCCAGCGCGCATATTCAAACACAAGGTGACAACATAAAAATATGTTAAGAAGCGAGTAAAGAAACAGAGAAATAAAAAAAGTTGGGCGAGGGGATTGAACCCCCGTCCTCAGCATACACAACGTTTATAACTCTCCTCTTGGACCAGCGGTGCTACGCCCTCATCCAGTTATTATGTGATTCAATAAATAAATAAAGCAACACGCTTCCTAAATTCCCAAATAACCAACACATGCGTATGTTCTAAACTCTCACCAGTAATACGCACAGCAGCCATAACATATCACCAATTTATCCATACACGTTATTATAATATCAGAGGAACTTTAAAACATTCAAGGCATTTAATCTAACCAGTCATTGAATCAAGGGAAAGAGAGGTATACAATCAAAGCATGACAACCTTAAGTGAGTGATAAAACAAGCCAATCGCTAGCACTGGACAGGCAGTAGCAAGGCAAAAATGAAAAAAAGCAAAAACCAAAGTAATAGCAGGCAGCATGCAAGATTCCTTCAAGTATAACATGTAAGACATAACGGCAGCTCATATGACTTAAACACAGAATAATGCAGGTTTTAGAGTAATCAAACAGTCATGGCTAAATGATAATTCATGTGTCAAGATAGACCAGGGCATACTAAACCAAATGCAGTGGCAATGCAAATTCACTTAGGCTCATGGTAATGTAAAGCACAAGGACAGGTCACTAATATAATGCTAGAACGAAACATGAATAATTCAAATGTGTTCATTCTATTAAAGGAAGCAGATATTTAGCAACAAACTCACACAATATATGGCACAAGACCAAGGCCTTAAGAAATTAGTAGTTTCAATATCAGTCCCATACACACAATCAAATTGGCTCAAGAAGTAACAGAACCGCTAGATGGCATATTCTTCATGTTGGACAATCCAGGGATAGAACAAGTTTAGGTAAACTAGACATTAACTCATGCTTATGGTATGCAGCAAGCAAGACTAAAAATCTAACACTTTGGCACAAATGCAATTTATCAAGAATTCTGTCAGTTGAAAAAAAGTACATGCTTAACAACATGAATCAAGATATTGTATCATTGAACCAGACTCAAAATTCAAATGGTGAGTGCAAAGGTTCTAAATTGGAGAATCTCATAGACTAATGATAATAAACTGATAGTGATGTGAGAGAAAGAATATTTATCACCAAATGTACTAAAAACATTTCATGCTTTCATATTAATCTTTCAAAAATAAATATGAATTTAGAAATAGCAATCCAAAACAAAGACATAGATGTCCCAAATCATGGTAAGGCAGGTAGTCAGTTAAGCAGGAATCAAGGCGAACAAATCAACATAACAACAACACAGGTATGGGATGACATGAACATAGAGGTCAGACTGATTCAAAGAGTATACCAACAAGACCAAATGATACATCACAGTTGGTAGACAGCATGTCCATGGTTACACACATATATGAGTTTTAAAAAAAAAAGCACATAACATGATGGTATGATGACTAAATAGGGATGACATGTATCACATCTCCTTAACACTAATATTGACAACACATACATGGCCTGAACAGAAACTATGTCAAACATTGAACAGGTTTGGACGCATATCAGAAAAAAAAAAAAAAAGGAGAGGCCTCACTGTTAGACACGCTCATGGACAAAAAGCATTGGCAAAGTAAGAGGCAACTAAAAACAATAAGCTATTTCATATAAACAGACAACAAGTCCGAAGCATATTATTTAACATATTGAAACTAGGTGGAGTAACAAGCCTGAGTCTTAACACACTTGGATAGGTTGAGTACATCAACAAATTAAAATAGGTAAAAACCAGCAATCACAACCATTTACATTGCTTCAATAAGCTAACAGCTCACCTTTTTAGCATTAAGTACAAGGAATTTTTATTCAAAATACTAACCTAATAACAAACCAAAATATACATCTCAGAACACGGACCGAACTACATATTCAAACATACTAAAGTATACATCTCATAACAGCCTCTTATGTCAAGAACAAGGAAATGCACATGGTAGAGGTTATATCAAATCATGAACATACAAACAACATATTCAAACATATATCGTATGTCAAGAACAAGGAAATGCACATGGGAGAGGTTATATCAAATGAGCATAATAAATGAGAGGGAACTAGGAATGATACCAGTTGAAGTTTTACCAATGCCTTGATTATGCAGAACACCTCCAAAGCCACTCAGAAATTCACTTGCTCAGTTCACTCGATACTTGGAAAAATTAAGTGTTTTTGAGAAGAATTCTTGGTGAATTGCATTGAACCTCCATTCTCCATTTATAGGCAAGGGACTGGGTCAAGGTTATGGGCCGGGTCAGGAAAAAATTCCTCCCTTCCAAATGCTAGGGTTTTGAAATTGGTTTCGATGTTGAAATTTGGGGAGATATACGCTCCTTCCCTCTGAGTCTCGGCAGATAGCTACAGAGTTGAAACAACCCAAAACGACATTGCTTCTTTGGCTCCCTTTGGTGGAAAATGAAATAAACACTGAAGAGGAAACTTGATCATGACATGACCCTGATCCATTCTCAGACTGATGCAGAGGAAGCTCAGAACGGTAAGCCTCACATACCCTTTGTTCAAGCGAATTTTCATTGAGCTTGAAGAGGAAACTTGAGGGTAAAATTTGAAATTGGGAATGCCGCGCCAAAGTTGTTGTGATACTTGAACCAAACTTTGAAGAAATGTAACCGTTGAAATTGATTGAAAACAAATTCTCTACAAAACATAGCTCATACGAACAAGGAAGAAGACAAATTTTCCTTCTATCACAGGTGTCACACTATTACTGGTTTTCATTCCGCGTTGAAAAGTCAAAGGAGAGAATCCTGCTTTTTTATTGGCTGATAGTGTAGATTCCTCCTCCAGTCAAAATTCACGAAATCCACAATGGACTACTAAGGTAATGGCACGTGTGTTCGCTTTTGTTTCTTAAAAGGTTAAATGATAATTCAATGAAAGTTAATTAAACTAATATTAATTTAGAAAACTAACTTAAGGAAAAATCATAAAAAAAAATAATCTAACAAAAATAATTAAATAAAAACAAGATAATTAATTACCAACAATATTGATTAATTAAGCTAAAAACAAGGCTAAATTAGACTAATTTGAATAATTAAAAGCAAATAAAAATAGAATAAAGTACATTAAAATTTAAATTAAAATAAATAAAAAATACAAATGCTAAATTAAGATAAAATAAATGAAATGACAAAAAGTGGAAATTAAGGTAAAATAGAGAGAAATAAATCATATAGCGGGAAAAAAATGAGGGTAAAATTTGGGGTACAACAGTTGCCCCTATTTAAATATCTTCACCTGATGACATGAGAGATGAAGATCTTCAAGTAATCAATAGTGAAAGATATTTAAATACAGATAACCAAAAATTTTACCCTCAGATGCACACACATGCAATGCAACAAACATGATGCCAAGGAGATGCAAAGATGCAGACACAACAAGACACCAAGAGGCAAACAGGAAGCAAAAAGATCACAGAGCTTCACTGGGTATAATACTTCTTTTTTGGTGCAATAATACTTCTTTTTTATTAAACTATTAATAATAAATGCTTCTAGATTTCACATGGTATGTTTCTATATTTTATTGTTTAGAATAATCTACATGAACATTTCTTTATTTGATGATTTTTAAAGTGATTTTGCTTGAAATTTCTAGGAATTTAGTTTACATGAATAATAGTAAAACTATAATAGTATGCATGCATTCAATTAATAACTTACAGTTATATGCATCGAGACAAACTAAACAGCTCAAAGTATATCATAGATCATCCATAAATTAATAAAGCTTACAATTTAAACCATAAGACAATCTTAATACAATAATACAAATAATATTGTATCATCCCAAATAATTTGTGTCTAGAATTATAACAGTATACTAATACAAGGTTACACAACTTTTGCATATATACAATGTTATATGGGATGTCCAAAATACAACATGAAATGGAATGAATATAAAATATACAACAAAACTAAACAAAGGGAATTACATCTTCATCTTTTCGGATCCATGCTGCTAATTCTCCAGTCAATACATACTTATCTGTAAAATAAACAACGAGAATGATATACAATTTCTAAATCTTAGTGAACTCTAGAATACACAATTAACTTCAAACGACTCTGGTCTATTACTACTACACACTTGTACTCCAATAAAGAAAAATAATACTGAAGCATACAAAACTTCTTAATAATCATGAAGTTAGACATACTAGTTCTCTATGCCTTAATGTAACACCCTAAATAACCTTCGATCAAAATTAAACAAAATCAGAATAAATATTTACAAAAACATATTTAGGATGTCACCTTTCAACAAAAACCTGCTCATATAAATAGATATGTAACACCTACTACTTTTATATTAATGATAGTAATAACGATAATGAAAGATTGTCTGAAAATTCAATTCTTATTGCAACAGCGGAAAAATTCAGCATTAAGATAATTATTCAAAATTAATAAAATGTTTCCAGAAGGATTATAAATAACCACACAAAGGAGATATCCAAAATTCTCAACCAACATAAAAGAAAAGAAATGTTCCAAGACCCTGGAGTTACACATCAGAGCAGACGCCGACACTAAAATAAAATTGGAAGACTCCAGCTTCCACTCATATCAACTCCTCTACTGCGAGTTATCTGCACGGTGCCCATGAAAAGGCAACATTCAAACTAGAAGGGGTGAAATATCATAATTATATAAAGGAAATCATGATAATAACAAGGCAACAGATTATTTCATGCACATCACTCATTCCTCATAACCAACACAACAACAACATTCAACATACATCTACAATATCCAACACATAACAACAACATCCGAATTTTTTTTATATAATAACTTGTTTATTCAATAAAAATACCATATAAACTAACAATTCAAATAAATTACAAGAATGGCGTGTTTTGAAAATTACTTAACAGGGTGGCGCCATATGGTATGGCACCTAAAGCATAGGGAAAAACCCTAAATGCCAAACCATATGGCGCCTCAGTTCAACATCCATGCCCTAGTTTTTTTTTTTTTGTACAGGGGGAGGCGCCATATGGTATGGCACCTCAGTTCACTTTATTTATTTATTTATTATTTTAATTTGGAAATTGAAAAATTTAATGAAAAAAAAATAAGGGTAGCCAAAAAGACATAACAATGTTCATAATAAAAATTAGTACAATTGATGGTAAAGAAAAATTCAATGATCGTGCCTATCTAAACATCCACCGGTTCCACATGCAGGGGCTCTTGCGTGGCGTCTTTGTCTACCATGATTTTGTTGAGGTGTGGCTAGCCTTTGCGTCTGTTGAGATGGTCCCGGCGTATCAGACAAATTCTGAAGCATCTGAAGCAGCTGCATGCCCATGTTTTCGTAGTTTGTAAGGGGGTTAGGTTGGTTGCAGGCGGTATAGTTGGCCGAAATGTTGCATTGAAGGGTGTTGGTACCGATTCAGTGGTTGATGTGGGGTTTGGTAGTCAAATATTGGGTGGCTATGTTGGTTGTAAGACGATTGTGGTTGTTGGTTGTAAGAAGATGAGGTGTTCATTTGTGGGGGGCTATGGTGGGCTGGGGTGGGTTCAAAAGACTCGCCAGGGCTATAGGCATTAGTGGGGTCGGTGTAGGTGGGCAGGGGGTAGGGGGTAGGGGTAAGGCTCTTCTTGTTGTGACTGAGTTGGTGGCATGATAGGGTTGCAGCTTTGGTAGATTAAATCAGTTGGTATACCTTATTGTTGGGTATAACTGTTAGGTGCTAAAAAGTGTTAATATTTAGATTAGTTTTTAGCACTTTTTTGTGAGCTTTATTTGTAAATCTAAGTCTTTTCCCATTGTTTCCGTTTTATAACCGTTTTCTATCTAATTTCGTTATTTGACTTATCTATTTAACTTTTATGTTTTTATTGCAGATTTTTGCATGGAAGTGTGAAGAATGGAGCTTTGAAGGCCCCACAAAAGCAGTTTTGGAAAAAAGTCATTTTTGGAGCAGGCTTGAAGCCCGCTCAGCGCGCTCCAAGCGCGCTGGTAGAAGTAATTACAGCAAGTAGCCCGCTCAGCGGGGTCCTTTACCTGCTCAACGCGCTCTGAGGCGGTTTATTTTGTATGTGGAGCCTGCTCAGCGGGCAGCTGCGCGCTCAGCGCGCTCCGCGAATCTCAGCCCCTTTTTAAGTTGTTTTGTTCAGAATTTGGGGGGATCCTTTTGTACTTTTTAGATCAAAATACCTTATGCACTGTAGCACTTCATCTTTGGAAGATTGAAAGCATCATTTTGTCGAGAAATCGTCGTGGATGCTCGATTCTCTTCTCCCGTTTCTTGTTGATCAAGCTACCATGAATATGTGTAGCTAATTTCTCTTTTGTGTCAAGGTTAGATGTAGGTAAACCTTTCCTTTGTATGTATATGGATTGATTTTAGCTTGTGAACTCTTGGATGATGAATGTATGATGAAAAACTTTGTTTATATGGTTCATTCTTTGTGTTGGTTCATGATTGAGAAATGTGTTCCTACTCTTTACCTAGGTTTTTCATCCATCAATGTCTATTGGCTAGAGATAGTAATGTGTGTTGATGTGCACAAAATATTGAGCTTTAATGTTGCCATTTTGATAGTTTGTGTGAGAAATCAACAAAGGATCAAAATGGCAAAACTCACAATATGTGTTAGAGATAAACATATTGGGAGGATATGTGATTGTATTTATCATTTAACCGAGTTCATTAGCTTATCGATTATATATGTGCAAAGTGGTTTGTCGAACCCTAATCTTAACATGCTTTTGTAAACCGTTAAAACAATCTCTTTACCGCTTTTAATTAAATTTGAATGCAAACGCTACGAAAACAACCAAAACCTCTTGTTACTTTAAGTTTAAGAAATTAACAACTGTAGAACGACGGTAATATCACGAACAATCTCTGTGGAACGATAAACAAGAAAAACCCGAACTCTATTTGTATTCCAACAAATTGGCGCCGTTGCTGGGGATTGTTAATTGATATTGCAAGCATTTCAATAGTTGTGAAGTTTTAGACTTGTTACAAATTTTTCTTGTGCTTGTTGATTTGTTTTGTTTAGTGTGCATACTTTGTTTATACGAGGGCAACTACCGGCGGACCAACTTCTATTCGATCCTGAGATTGAAAGAACCGCTCGTAGACTCAATAGCAGAACTAGACGGAGGAGGCAACTGGTTAGACAAAGGCAAGAACAAGGAGAAAGTTCGATTTCTACACCACCACCAATTCCACAGTTCACGCCAATCATGGATCCACCACCACCACCCAATTCCACGCCATGTGTAAATAGCCCACGTCACACCGCTCAGTTTACTAACAACAATCAAGGAAGGCAAGCTGAGATGAAAACTGGAACTTTGAACTTATTATATGGAAGTCCGTTCACGGGAATGGATCATGAAGACCCTTTCGCTTTTCTCACCAAATTTTATGAGATATCGTTAGCGGCGGGAGTCGATCAAGCGCAAGAGTTACCTCTTTTCAAGAGACTATTTCCTCATGCTTTGCTTGGCAAGGCTAAGGATTGGTATCTTGACCAAACTCCAGCTGTGATGATCGATTGGAACGTTTTGGAGGAAAAATTTATAGAACGGTTCTTTTCTCACAACCGTTTTATGGAGTCTAAAACCGTAATTTCTGTGTTCTCTCAGGGCACTAGTGAATCTCTGAATGAAGCATGGGAACGATTCAAATCCATGCTTCGGAAATGCAAAGGCCACGGGTTTGACGAGTTAACACAAATCCACATTTCCAAGAATGGTCTCCAACCAAATTGTAAGACATTATTGGATGCCACTTCTGGAGGATCTTTGTTATCAAAGAGTGCCGAAGAAGCTACGGATATCATCAATAGAATGGCTCTCAATGATCTTCAAAGTCAAAGCCGTAACAACTCGCAAAAGAAGCCCGGGGTACTTGAATTGGGAACTAATGATGCAATCCTTGCATAAAACAAGCTCATATCTCAACAAGTGGAACTTTTGACTCAACAAATTAAAGCATTGAAGGAACCTAGCAAGAGTAAACAAGTTGCTTGTTGTGAACTTTGCAAAGGAGAGCATGACACCGGATTTTGTCCTCCTCCGAGATTTGAAGAAGTGAAATACATGAATAATCAACGAGACTATCAAGGAAGACAACAACAACAACCTTACCAACAACAACAACACAATCCTCAACAAAATTATCAAGGAAATCAAGGATTTCAACCGAGGGTGAACTATCAACATAATCAAGGTTATGGTGGCGGTTCATCAAACCGGCAAAATCCGTATCAACCTCCACCACCTCCGGTTGCTAGCTCTAAGTTGGAAGACACTTTGAGTCAATTCATGCAAATGTCTATGGCCAATCAAAAGAGTAGTGATGCGGCGATTAAGAATCTAGAAAATCAAGTGGGGCAGCTTGCCAAGCAACTTGCCGAGCAACAACCGGGTCCTTCATTCTCCGCAAATACTCAAGTGAATCCTAAGAAGATCGTTACACGAAGTGGAAGGGGGTTGGAGACTAAAAATGAGAAAAAGGTTGAGGAAGAAAAAATTGATGGTATTGTGGAGGAGGATAGTGATGAAGAAGTAGTTGAAAATAACAGTGAAAATGAAGGTGTAGTTGAAAATAAAAGTGATGAAATAGTTGAAGTTGAAAATAATGGTGGTGAGGAGTTGAAGAAAAAAGAGAGACTTAGGAGAGTGAAAAAAGGAAAGGAAGTAGTGAGCATTATTCCGATCCAACATTTACCATACCCTCATGCTCCTTCAAAGAAAGAAAATGAACGGCACTATGCGCGTTTCATGGACATTTTCAAGCAATTACAAGTTAACATTCCGTTTGCCGAAGCTTTGGAACAAATGCCGAAATATGCAAAGTTTATGAAAGACATTCTCACAAAGAAGCGGAGGTATTCGGAACCGGAAACTATTGTTCTTGATGCGAGTTGTAGTGCCATCATCCAAAGAACTCTTCCTAAAAAGGAAGTTGACCCGGGGCGTGTGACTTTGCCGGTAACCATTGGTGACGTCTATGTTGGAAAGGGCTTAATTGATTTGGGCTCAAGCATTAATCTTATCCCATTGTCCATTGTAAAGAAGCTTGGGAACATTGAGATGAAAGCCATTCGTATGACTTTACAATTGGCCGATAAGTCCACAACTCATCCTCATGGGTTAGCTCAATATGTCTTGGTAAAAGTTGACAAGTTTTTCTTTCCGATTGATTTCGTTGTTATCGATATGGAGGAAGATGAGGATGCGCCTTTAATTCTTGGGCGACCTTTCATGAAAACCTCACAAATGATGATTGATGTGGATGACGGTTTAATGAAGGTGAGGGTTCAAAATAAAGAGGTTTGCTTTGATCTTTTCGAAGCTATGAAGCATTCAAAAGATAAACATGATACCTTTCGGATTGATGCAATTGAAGAAGCAACTTTGGAGGTTTCTAAGCATGTTCATATATTATCTCCTTTGGAAATGGCTCTTGATGAATCTTTTGAGGTGTTTCCCTATGAAGAAGAAAGAGCTCTTGAACAATGTTTAAAAGAGCTTTAATCTATCAAAGAGTTGCAACCGTGGGAAGTAGAATTGGAAGAGTTAAAGAAGGATGTGAAAGATGAGAAATCACCACTTGAATTGAAGATCTTATCTTCGAATGTAAAATATGCGTTTCTTGATGACGGTGGTAACAAGCCGGTTATCATTAGCAACGTTTTGTCCAAAAACGAGGAATATCGTTTAATCCAAGTTTTGAAGAAATACCAAGATGCAATAGGTTGGGTTCTTTCCGATCTTAAGGGAATTAGTCCATCTTATTGTATGCACAAGATTCTTATGGAAGAAGATTTCAAGGAGGTTGCTCAACCACAACGCCGCTTGAACCCAACTATGAAAGAGGTGGTGAGGAAAGAAGTTGTGAAGCTTTTGGATGCGGGAATGATCTACCCGATCTCTGATAGTCCATGGGTAAGCCCCGTGCACGTTGTTCCTAAAAAGGGTGGCATTACCGTTATCCGAAACAATAAGAATGAGTTGATACCAACCAAGATTGTGACGGGGTGGAGAATGTGCATTGATTATAGAAGGTTGAATACCGCAACAAGAAAAGATCATTTTCCCCTTCCATTCATGGACCAAATGTTAGAGAGGTTATCCGGGCAGCAATTCTATTGTTTCTTGGATGGATATTCGGGGTATAACCAAATTCCGGTTGACCCGGCGGATCATGAGAAGATGGCCTTTACTTGTCCCTTTGGCATTTTTGCGTATCGGAAGATGCCTTTTGGTTTATGTAATGCGCCGGCAACTTTCCAAAGGTGTGTTCAAGCTATCTTCTCCGACCTTATAGAAAAGACGATGGAAGTGTTCATGGATGACTTTTTGGTTTTTGGAGGCTCATTTGATTTATGCTTGACAAATTTGGAAACCATTTTAGAGAGGTGTGTGAAGACAAATCTAGTGCTAAATTGGGAGAAGTGTAACTTTATGGTGACTGAGGGAATTGTGCTCGGCCACAAAGTTTCGTCCAAAGGCCTTGAGGTAGATCAAGCAAAAGTTGAAGTGATAGAGAAGTTGCCTCCTCCAACCAACGTAAAAGGGATCCGAATTTTCCTTGGGCATACCGGATTTTATCGGCGTTTTATCAAAGACTTTGCAAAGGTGGCTAGACCATTGAGCAACTTGCTAAACAAGGAACAGGTATTTCTTTTTAACGATGAATGTCTTCATGCTTTTGAAATTTTAAAATAAAAGTTAGTTACCGCTCCAATAATAATCGCTCCAAATTGGACTTTGAATTTTGAACTTATGTGCGATGCGAGTGATTATGCCGTTGGAGCGGTACTTGGTCAAAGGAAGGAAAAAAGTTTCCATGCCATACACTATGCAAGTAAAGTTTTAAATGAGGCACAAGTTAATTATGCCACTACCGAAAAGGAATTACTTGCTATTATGTATGCGCTTGAGAAATTTAGATCCTACCTCATCGGGTCAAAAGTTGTTGTTTACACCGACCATTCGACGATCAAGTATTTGCTAACCAAACCGGATTCGAAGCAAAGGCTCATCCGATGGATCCTTTTATTACAAGAGTTTGATTTAGAAATAAAAGATAAAAAGGGTTCAGAAAATTTGGTGGCGGATCACTTGTCTCGCCTTGTCAATGTTGAGGTCACCATAGCTGAAAAGCAAATCCAAGAGGAATTTCCTGATGAAAAACTTTTTAAAGACCAAGTTAGGCCTTGGTTTGCAGATTTTGCTAACCATAAGGCTACTGGTTAGGTGCCCGAAGACCTAACTTGGAACCAAAAAAGGAAGTTCCTTTTGGATGCTAATTACTACGTGTGGGATGACCCGTATTTGTTTAAATTAGGAATTGACAACTTTTGGAGAAGGTGTGTCATGAGCGATGAGACTCAAAGCATTCTTTGGCATTGCCACAACTCGCCGTATGGAGGCCATTTTTATGGTGCGAGGACGGCCACTAAAGTCCTTCAATCGGGCTTTTATTGGCCTTCTCTTTTTAAAGACGCACATCTCCATGCGAAAAGTTGTGACCTGTGCCAAAGAATGGGTGGAAATGGGAAACGTGATGAAATGCCCCTCCAAAACATACAAGAGGTTGAAATTTTTGATTGTTGGGGTATCGATTTCGTTGGTCCATTCCCACCATCTTTTGGGAACGTGTACATGTTGGTAGCGGTGGACTACGTATCGAAGTGGGTTGAGGCAATTGCCTCACCTAAGGCGGATGGGCAAACGGTGATTAAATTTTTAAAGAAACACATATTTTCCCGTTTTGGCACTCCTCGGGTGCTCATTAGTGATGGCGGGTCACACTTTTGTAATGCACCTCTTGAAAATGTTTTAAAACACTATGGTGTATCGCATAAGGTGGCGACCCCTTACCACCCACAGTCGAATGGTCAAGCCGAGGTTTCTAATCGTGAGGTGAAAAGAATCTTAGAAAAAACTGCGTTAAGTTCTCGGAAGGATTGGTCGTAAAAGTTGGACGAAGCTTTATGGGCGTATCGCACCGCTTATAAAGCTCCAATTGGTCTAACTTCATTTCAATTGGTTTATGATAAAACTTGCCATCTACCAGTTGAAATGGAGCATAAGGCTTTGTGGGCTTAGAAAATGTTAAATTTCGATATGAACTTGGCCGGTAACAATAGAAAAATTCAATTGCTTGAGTTGGAAGAAATGTGGAATGCAGCATACCATTCAAGTTGGTTGTACAAAGAGAAGGTGAAAGGATACCATGATAAGAAGATTATGCATAAGGAATTTGTAGCTGGCAAACTGGTTCTCTTGTTCAATTCCTGGTTAAAACTTTTTCCGGGAAAATTAAAGTCGAAGTCGTCAGGACCATTCTGTGTCAAAGAAGTAAAGAGTTTTGGAGCAGTCGTGATTGAGGACTTGGAGAAGAAAGACTCTTGGACCGTAAACGGTCAACGTCTGAAAATTTACCTAGGAGGGAATTTCGATCGCGAGTGTTGTTCTATTCTTCTTGATGTTCTTAAGTGAGCATCTTGAACCTTCGAGCTTATCCGACGTTAAACAAGCGCTTGTTGGGAGGCACCCCAACACTGTAAGTATTTATCGCATTTATAGTCCATTTGCTGTTTAGATTGTGTTTTCTGTAAAGTTGATGTTGTATGCTGCTTAGAGTGTTGTTTTGGACTGCTGTTAGTTGAAATTTTCAAGCTGGGAGGATTCTGAGAATTTTAATGCCCGCTCAGCGCGCTCTTGAAATTTTGGACCCCTTCCAGGCAGTAAGTAGCCCGCTGAGCGCGGTCATTGCCCGCTGAGCGCGGTCTGCGAAATTTAAAAAAAAAATATTTTGTTTTTCTGGGCCCACAAAGTTGTACCCGGCCCAGAATGATGTTTATGTTGCTAGGGTTAAACATCCTTGCCTCATTTCTTCATTTTTCTCTCAAAACTCTCTTGTGCTCTCTCCTTCTTCAAGTTTTTCAAAAAAACCTCTTTGGATTTTCAAGTTCCCTACAACATCTTTCTTCATTTTTTCTGCTAAGCATCATCACTTCCAACACTAAGTTGGTGGATGAAGCAAGTTTGTTTCTTTGAACAATAAGTGATGCACTTCACCATTCATTGATGGTATTGATAAATTTCTAAGTTGGTGCACACAAAGGTACTCTGTTTTGTGCTTTGTAGAATGTTAGTATGTGTTGCGGTGAAAATCGGATAACAAGCTATTAATTAACTTGCATCATATTTCTTTTACAACCGACTTTGATTTATCCAAAGGAAAGGTTCAAGATCGTTAGAAAAACCTAAAGGGGGAGATCTAAGGTTCGGGGGTTGGTTACGCCTAGGGAAGGTATTAGCACCCTAAACGTCCGTAGTACTCTACGGGAGCCTCTTGTTTAATGTTATCTTATGTTTGCTAAAGGTTCTATGCTAAAGGTCGAAACCCTAGGGGTTAGTATCTAAGTATACTCGATAAAGCATCGCACTTTACGCCTACGTATCCTCGGGAATAGAATCAGAGTATGCGTAGTTCTACTTCTACTGAATTATTGACTATGGTCAATATTCAGAGGGGAAATGAGTACAAGCTCATTGTAGAGTTTAGGAACTCTCTAGATCTAGTTGAAATGGACCTATGTTATGGTTTTAGTTAGTAGAGGAAGTGATAAATTCATTATGATGAATATCACTATGAGTTGAAGAACTCTTCCTAAAGCCAGTTATGATTTCTATGGCTCTGATGAGGCCAAGAAATAAAGTTTTCTCCTAAGAGGTTACTTAGATTAAGGTGGGGGTCATGACTTTAAGAGTCAACACTAATCACCTTCCTTTGGAATGCGGGAAAAAAAGTTTATAATAATAATAATAGATAAGACATGATAAAAGATAATATAATATAATGAAAGCAATATAAGCATGAGGATGGCAATATGTTTCATGACAAAAGATATGGATAAGATGAATATGATTAATATAAGAACTCATCAATATGCTTCAATCTTTAGGAAGACAAACATATAGAATGATATTAATCAAGGTTGACAATTAAAGAAGAATAACATTCATATAAAAGTCAAGTACATGACAAATCAACATGGATAGATTAATTCAAGAATTAAACAAACCATAGTGAATCACTCAAGATCAACAAAGGTGCTTATAAATGATATTAATAATTAAACCAAAATTGATAATTTTTTGTCAACACAATTGAAATTAACAATTAGCACAATTAGAATTAACAAGACATTTTAAGATATAATTGATAATTTAAAATTAAAAGCTAATAAAACAATTAACAATTAAAAATAATAATTAACAATTAGAAAACATATTAAAATTAACCACATAAATAATTAAGAACAAACTGAAATTAAATAGATATTAAGAAAAAATAAATAAGATACAAGAAACATAAAAGATTTGAAATAAATAAAATACAATGCGCAGGGGGGGTGTACAAGCAATTTGGTTCAGTTAAAAACAAGTGGAAAGGAAATGGGCCCAAAGACAGGGGGTGTTGATAGGAAAGGGCGCAAGGCCCAGGTTGGCAGAGGAACAGCATAGGCGAAAAAAAAAGCAAGAAAAATGCAAAAGGGTTGAACCAAGGATCGAACCCAGGCAAAGCAAGTGATAGGCGAATTAAGTGCATGTGTGTGACCATTGGGACGGCGTGTTTCAATCGTTCATAACATGATTCAATTAAGTTATAAACCAAAACAAAACATAAAATATATTAAAAAGAAAAAGCACGAGCACACACTGAACATGCAGTAGTAAGATTTATCAATTAGCCATGTGCCATTTTAGAGCACCAAACAAACGCGTCCCCACCACTCATTCCTTGCCACGCACACACACTAGAAATAAATACTGGCAGCTCAAAAGCAACACATACGCACACACACTAGTAATAATTTGGATAGAAATGCAATTGATTAAGTGAAAAGATGTACTGATAATGTTGTCAAGTGGAATAAGTTGGAGGAGAGCATTCTTAGGCAAAGAGCTAAAATTGATTGGTTAAGGATGGGTGATGGCAACAATGCTTTCTGTTATGCCACTATCAAATCCAAACATCAAAATAAGAGTATGAACATTCTTCATAAAGCCAATGGTGACATTGTTACTAATCAGCAGGACATAAAGTCTGAGGTAATGGATTTTTACAAAAATCTAATGGGAACTTCTGCTAATCATCTTAAGCATGTGGATGTAGAGATTATGAGAAGAGGAAGTCAATTCACTAGAGATTAAGGGGAATTCCTTACTTCTAAAGTTACTGATGAAGAGATCATTAAAGCCCTAAAAGGGATTGGAGATTTAAAAGCCCCTGGGATTGATGGGTATGGTGCCAAATTTTTTAAAGCTTGTTGGCACATCATTGGTAAGGACATTGTAGTATCCATTCAAGAGTTCTTTGAGAAGGATAGTCTATATACATAATTTAATATGACAGTTGTAACCATCATCCCAAAGCATGACAATGCAAAGGGTGTCAAGGATTATAGACCATTCTGTTGGACCGGGAAAATTAAAGACTGTTGGACCATTAAAGTCGAAGTGGTCAGGACCATTCTGTGTCAAAGAAGTAAAGAGTTTTGGAGCAGTCGTGATTGAGGACTTGGAGAAGAAAGACTGTTGGACCGTAAACGGTCAACGTCTGAAAATTTACCTAGGAGGGAATTTCGATCGCGAGTGTTGTTCTGTTCTTCTTGATGTTCTTAAGTGAGCATCTTGAACCACCGAGCTTATCCGACGTTAAACAAGCGCTTGTTGGGAGGCACCCCAACACTGTAAGTATTTATCGCATTTATCGTCCATTTGCTGTTTAGATTGTGTTTTCTGTAAAGTTGATGTTGTATGCTGCTTAGAGTGTTGTTTTGGACTGTTGTTAGTTGAAATTTTCAAGCTGGGAGGATTCTGAGAATTTCAGTGCCAGCTCAGCGCACAGGTGCCCGCTCAGCGCGCTCTTGAAATTTTGGAACCCTTCCAGGCAGTAAGCAGCCCGCTGAGCGCGGTCATTGCCCGCTGAGCGCGGTCTGCGAAATTTAAAAAAAAGTTATTTTGTTTTTCTGGGCCCACAAAGTTGTACCCGGCCCAGAATGATGTTTATGTTGCTAGGGTTAAACATCCTTGCCTCATTTCTTCATTTTTCTCTCAAAACTCTCTTGTGCTCTCTCCTTCTTCAAGTTTTTCAAAAAAACCTCTTTGGATTTTCAAGTTCCCTACAACATCTTTCTTCATTTTTTCTGCTAAGCATCATCACTTCCAACACTGTAAGTCTTTGTTTTTCAAATTTTCATTTTCATTTGGAAACCCATTTTTTTGGGTCATTGTGTTAAATGTTGAAACATCTTGTTCTACTTCTTCCCTTTGCCTCTGTTATGACTAATTTCCGTATAAATGTTATTTAGTATGATTGCATGTTAGTTAGAAGTTAAAATTTTAGAATTTAGGGTTGAAATTTTAGAATTAGGTTTTGTGAAAAGTTTAATTTGTTTTGATTTTTGTGAATTCATTTTGAGCATTTCTCTGTAACAATGGTTGTGTAGTGGAAGTGAGGGTAGTGTTTATCTTTTGGAACCATCTGTTGCAGAGGGGTTTTTTTTTCAGCATTCGCAAAGCCCGCTCAGCGCGCTCTGAGATTTGCAGAAAATTCCCCCTTTTCCTAATTCTGTTATGTTGTGCTGTGATTGTTTTATGTATTTTTTTTATATAAAATAGGAATTTTAGCTTGCTGTTTTCGCTAACGTGTGGTACTGTTTTGTGTATGCGTTGGTTTTTGTTTGTTTTTCAGATGTCGGGAAGAAAGAAACAACGAGTCGTTGGTTCTACGTCAAATTCTAACAGAGGAGCTCCTGCTGGCCAATTCGATACGACGCGTTTTGTTGGCCTCGAGCAACAACAACGATACGTGCAACTTGAAAAGAGAGCGATTTGGCCGGATAGGTTAATTGTGACTGATCCAGATGGTCCCCACAGAAACATGGCCCATTTTGTCCAAGGTGGTGCGTGGGATAAGCTTGGTTCTCCCTTTCCTGAGTACCACATAGACATTGTGAGGGAGTTTTATGCTAATGTGTTACCCTCCGTTGGTGATACGTTCACTTTCAAAACTTGGGTTCGGGGGAAAGAAATTGATTTCTCAAGGGAGTCCATCAATACCTACCTTGGAAGCCCACTTCAGCTGGGTCCAGATGACTTGTGTGAATTTGGAAGCACGTTGGCTCGGTGGAATTGGAATGCCGACCAACTTAGGGATGCTTTGTGCAGAGCCGGGGGTACTTACACTTTAAGCGCTAATGGAGCGCCACTAAAGTTTGCTAGGAGGGTGTTGGATACTATCTCACAGCTTGTCATGTCTGTTGTTCTGTACAACCTTCGACCAAGAAGCCACACCTCCTCTATTACCATGGAGACCGCGGCTCTGATTTTTCATTTGTGCACAGAGGGCCACACCGTGGATTTTGCACGGATTATTTCTAATGAGATGAAGAGAACTGCCACCAGTGGTACACCACTTGGAGATCGTGTAGCTTGTGCCCTTATTTATCCAGGGTTGATTATGGCGTAAGTGGAAAGGAAATGGGCCCAAAGACAGGGGGTGTTGATAGGAAAGGGCGCAAGGCCCAGGTTGGCAGAGGAACAACATAGGCGAAAAAAAAATCAAGAAAAATGCAAAAGGGTTGAACCAAGGATCGAACCCAGGCAAAGCAAGTGATAGGCGAATTAAGTGCATGTGTGTGACCGTTGGGACGGCGTGTTTCATCCGTTCATAACATGATTCAATTAAGTTATAAACCAAAACAAAACATAAAATATATTAAAAAGAAAAAGCACGAGCACACACTGAACATGCAGTAGTAAGATTTATCAATTAGCCATGTGCCATTTAAGAGCACCAAACAAACGCGTCCCCACCACTCATTCCTTGCCACGCACACACACTAGTAATAAATACTGGCAGGTCAAAAGCAACACATACGCACACATACACATCAAATTGAAGACATTATAATCATATAACACCTTTTTACACATCATGCTTAATGCACCATAATAATAAGTCAACTACACACATAAGTACTAAATTTACGTTCACACATTTTACTCAGAGCACACTAGCTGTACCATAGACACTAGATCACAATGTCCAATAACACATGTTATAACATAATTTACATTGCACTGTATACACTCAAACAACTCATAGCTTAAATTACATGCTTTGAAATAAGAAAATTACCACACTACACCTTTATAACGAAGTTGACATACACTAATTTATAAGAATATCATCATAAAAAGTGCAGTACAACAGGGCACAAAAATAAAGTAAACTATGTATAATAACAACTTGATACAGAGTGCACTTTTACACACACTAATATTATGATTACACACACACAACACACACCACACATACAATATTAGAATCATACAGACAGAATACAATAATGAATAAGAGTACATTACAACTACATATACAATACTTCCTTATTATAAATATCACGCACATTAAGCACAAAACACATGGAGTTTTTGTTTGTCACTCATACTATGACAATAACACGATACTGCTCACCTTCTCACTATTAAACGAATGCACGGCATGCTACGATAACATACTCATTGAACATACACAGTATTACAATACTCACGCGCAATGCACTATCACACACAAACAATATTCACACAACACGGCACATTATTCTACCACACGTTAACAGTGCAACTGCTACTACACCACATGCACATTAAAGCAGACAATTCATGAGCAACGAACAAGCATCATAATACACACAAACAACATGCACATTATTTATATAAATGATACACAATATAACATGAATATTTCTGATACACACATTTTTGAACTCATGTAAGACACACATGATATCAACATTTAAACCACCAGAGAAGCCATGGATAAGTTAGGGTTTTCTCACAATAAACTTAACATGAGGTTTATGATAACATTCATGCCATACAACACAATCATTAAAACAGCATAGAAAACATTAACTACAACATGTTTATCCTAACAAGTAAATAAGCATGGTAAGTATACTAAATGGAGGTTGAGACACTTACCTAGTTTCCAAGCAAATTGCAAGAGTTTCTTCTCCTTCCCTCAGCTAGCTCACGTGCTCCAAAGAAATGAGTTTCAGAGAGTTTTTTAGTGTTGTTTGTTGGTGATTTTTGAAGTGGAGAAAGGTCCCTTTTATAGGGAACTCAGCTGGTCCATGGTTGTGAATATCCATTGTGCCATGGGTTTGCCTTGGGGAGAAAGATCATGGAAAGGATTTGGAGTGGTTGTGGCTGTTCTGAACAACATGGAGCCACGTGAAGTTTCTCTTGATGCCAATAGGTCAGAAAGAAATAGGTTATTTTGGTTTGTATCCTTTGGGTTAAGGGTGTGTACGAGGGAAAAGGTTGGTGGTATCTTGTAAAGGTTATCAAGAAAGTAAAAAAGCAAAAGCATAGGCAGCGTGCTTTTAGGATAAAGTAGAGTTGGGAAAGGATGGTAAGTCTGCAGAGAGTGTACTGTAATAGAGGAAAGGAATTCAAACTCAACAATTGGTATGTTCTTGGTGCAAAACAAATTCGTGTGGCCATATTGCACACATAATATCTCTTGACTTAATGATCCAAATTCCATGCTCTTAGGTTCAAATGAAAGTTCTTGCATAATACTTCAATATTGATGTTGGAAGATAGTTGAAATAATGCTTTGAATTGATAGCAAAGTGGCTTACAAGTCGTGTGCCCAAAACTGCCAAAAGAACTTAGACAAATTTCTAAGTTATAGAATTTTGACAACTTCAAGTGCCCTTCTTTGAAAATTCATAACTTGAGAATGGCTTATCCCATTGAGATGTTCCACATATGGTTGGAAAACTCTTATCATGCTCTACAACTTTCATTTAGGACTCAAGACTTGAATCCAAATGGAAAAGGATGAAAAATGGTGCCAAAGTTGAGAAAAAGAGTGATGAAAAATGCTGAAAAATTTTCTAAGTGTTGGTCAAAATATCTTGCAAGCTTCATAACTCAAAAACCAAGCATTTTTAGACAAAAAGTCATATTGAACAAATTGAAGATCTTGGAAAGAGCTTTCCAATGAGCTTTGAGCCACTCCAATTGGATGTGTGGTTTAGGAGTTATGGTCATTTCAAAATAGGCTATTAGGGGAAAAATCTCACAAATGATACCTTTCTTGGTCAAAACTCTACTTCCCTTGCAAGAAAGCTCATGAAACTTGGTATGGATACTTTGTATACTCCATGAGACAATATATGATGATTAGAACCATTAATTACTTCATTTGATCCAAAATTCCAAAAGATTAGGGTTTCAGTCAAACCCTAATTTTGACTGTGAATGCACTGAGGTCAAATCTTGTGATTTTACTTCTTTCTTCTCATCTAAAGGTCTTAGCAGACTCTTGAGGATGTTGATAAACCAATGGAACCAAAAATTAAGGTTTGGGAGACCATCTTGATGAAGATCAAAGTGTTGGCTGACAAGTGCCACAGAAACCCTAATATGGAGGCACAGTGAAACTGAGGCTCAAACTTCTCCTGTTGAGGACCCAAGGATCTTGGATTCTTGTTGAATGATGTCTCTTGAATGTAGATGACTTCATATGGTAAGTGAACCACACAAACTTGACTTGATAGAGCCAAATTCTCAGTGATTTCTTCAGAGCAAACCCTAATTCCAAAGTCCTTGCATTGGAGATCCTTGGTTGACTTGACTTGCTTTGAACCACTTGTGGAGCTTCATGGTGATATGTAAACCTAATTTGAACACAAATAAACAAACTACAAGATATGGGTTAGCTCACACAATGCAGAGATGCTCCTAAGATGCACAAAAACTGGATGACATCTAAGGGTAAAAATTTAGGGTACAATAGTATGTTTATGAACTTTGTGCTTTACATAATTTTTAAGCTTTTCTTCATTTTGCATTTTTGTTCATTTTGGAATCAATTAGGACACAACCACAAATGTGAGTCCCTCCATTGTTCATAAATATTGAGAGATTTTGTAATTGTTGTTTAGCTCGTATGAATCATGTTTAATCTTGTATTCATTTGCAAACCTTGGAAACATTGAAATGATCTAGGCAATTTTTGATTATGAGAAAAGCAACCAATCCAAATAAACTTCAATTTTACCTTGTGAGGGGTGTGAGCACTTGCTAGCCATGTTGAGCCTTGAAATAGTTACAGAGGCTGAGTACTCAGATTTACATGATATGATGAATACTGTTGGTTTTAGTGAGATGGATAGTAGTGGGGATTACTTCACTTGGAGCATAAACAGATCAGTGGTACCATATACTCTAGAATTGATAGAGTTATTGGTAATGTCTTGTGGTTTCAAGAAAATATGGATAATCATTTGAAGATTATACCTCCTAGTGTGTCAGACTATGCCTCGCTGGTTCTGGAAGGCAAAAACCAACCCTTTATCAGGTTCAGAAGGTTCAAGTTTAACAATTGTCTGGTGAATATGCAGGGGTTTGAGGATATGGTTAGAACTTGCTGGAATAAGCCTAGTAGGGGCACTCATATGGTCATTCTTTGGCAAAAACTTCAGAGGCTTAAACCTGTCATTGTAAAGTTCAGTAAGGACATGGCTAATGTGAGTAAGCAGGTGGAACAAGCTAGGTTGGAGCTTGATAGTACTCAAAAGGATCTTATCCAGAATCGTATGGATAGAAATGCAATTGATAAAGTGAAAAGATGTATTGATAATATTGTCAAGTGGAATGAGTTGGAGGAGAGCATTCTTAGGCAAAGAGCTAAAATTGATTGGTTAAGGATGGGTGATGGCAACAATGCTTTCTATTATGCCACTATCAAATCCAAACATCAAAATAAGAGTATGAACATTCTTCATAAAGCCAATGGTGACATTGTTACTAATCAGCAGGACATAAAGTCTGAGGTAATGGATTTTTACAAAAGTCTAATGGGAACTTCTGCTAATCATCTTAAGCATGTGGATGTAGAGATTATGAGAAGAGGAAGTCAATTCACTAGAGATCAAGGGGAATTCCTTACTTCTAAAGTTACTGATGAAGAGATCATTAAAGCCCTAAAAGGGATTGGAGATTTAAAAGCCCCTGGGATTGATGGGTATGGTACCAAATTTTTTAAAGCTTGTTGGCACATCATTGGTAAGGACATTATAGCAGCCATTCAAGAGTTCTTTGAGAAGGATAGTCTATATACATAATTTAATATGACAGTTGTAACCATCATCCCAAAGCATGACAATGCAAAGGGTCTCAAGGATTATAGACCAATTGCAGGATGCACTACTTTCTACAAGATAATTTCTAAAATTATGACAAATAGATTAGGGCAGGTTCTGCAGCAGGTTATTCACCAGAGCCAGGCAGCAATTGTTTCAGGTCAAGTCATTCAGAACCATATCTTATTGGCATTTGAGTTAATGAAAGGATATACTAGAAAACGTGGGACTCCTAGATGCATGATGCAACTTGATCTTCAAAAGGCTTGTGATATGGTGGATTGGAAGGCCCTTGAGTGTATTTTGACTGAGATTGGGTTACCTAATAGATTCATTGGTTGGATTATGCTAACCTCTTCCACAGTGAGTTGTCGTTTCAATGTTAATGGTGAATTGTCTGATGTGTTGCAGGCTAAAAGGGGTATAATATAGGGAGATCCCATATCTCCTATGCTGTTTGTGATTATGATGGAATATATGAACAGGATTACGGTAAGGATGCAGCAGAATCCAAATTTCAATCACCATAGTAAATGTGAAAAGCCGGCCCTTACTCACTTGACCTTCGCTGATGATATTCTTCTTTTTAGTAGAGGAGATTCTACATCTGTGTACTTGATCTTGGAGGCTTTTAAGCACTTTTCTGAGTCAATAGACCTTGTCATTAATCCCAGCAAATGTAAGTTTTTCTGTGGTGGAATGGACTTTAAGTGTATCCAAGAAGCTCCCTGTGAAGTACCTTGGTGTTCCCCTGCTTAGAAAAAGACTTACTATGAATCATTACCTCCCATTGGTAGAGAGAATAGTCAGTATAATCAATCACTGGTCTGTTAAATTGCTCAGCATAGCAGGTAAGATCCAGCTTGTGAAAAGCATCACCACGGCTATTGCCCAGTATTGGATGACCTGCTTCCCTATTCCCAAAATGGTTGTGCAAAAAATTGAAGCTATTTGCAGATCCTTTATTTGGACTGGGAAAGCTGACACTAGTAGAAAGAGCCCGGTGGCCTGGTCCAAAGTGTGTAGCCCTGTTAGCAAAGGAGGCTTGAATATCATCAATTTGCACATTTGGAATACGGTGTCTTTGTTGAAATGTCTGTGGAATGTTAGCATGAAAGTTGATTTCTTATGGGTGAAATGGGTTCATGTTTACTACTTAAAAGGTATAGATGATGACTGCTGAGATCAAGATTTCAAGCACTTGGATCTTGAAAAATGTGATGATGAATAGAGACAAAGTGACTCAGATTTAGCAGGCTTGGTTACGCTTTTGATTTCTTTTACAACCAACTTTGATTTATCCAAAGGAAAGGTTCAAGATCGTTAGAAAAACCTAAAGGGGGAGATCTAAGGTTCGGGGGTTGGTTACACCTAGGGAAGGTATTAGCACCCTAAACGTCCGTAGTACTCTACGGGAGCCTCTTGTTTAATGTTATCTTATGTTTGCTAAAGGTTCTATGCTAAAGGTCGAAACCCTAGGGGTTAGTATCTAAGTATACTCGATAAAGCATCGCACTTTACGCCTACGTATCCTCGGGAATAGAATCAGAGTATGCGTAGTTCTACTTCTACTGAATAGTTGACTATGGTCAATATTCAGAGGGAAAATGAGTGCAAGCTCATTATAGAGTTTAAGAACTCTCTAAGTCTAGTTGTAATGGACCTATGTTGAAGTTTAGTCAAGAGGGGAAAGTCATAAATTCATTATGATGAATATCACTAAGAGTTAAAGAACTCTCCCTAAAGCTAGTTGTAATTTCTATGGCTCTGATGAGGCCAAGAAATTGAAGTTTCTTCCTAATAGGTTACTTAGGTTAAGGTGGGGGTCATGACTTTAAGAGTCAATATATATTAACCTTCCTTTGGAATAGGGGAGAAAAGTTGAGAAAATATTAAAGGGGTAATAAAATGATATAAAAGACATGAATACAAATATGAGGTTAAGATGAAAATCAAGATGTCAAAGCAAAGTGAGAATTAAACACATAATGATCAAACACATTAGGTATAACATGGCATAATGAAAAAGAAAATGAAATAAAACATTAATGAGTATTTTTAAACTTAATCAAGAATAAAGTCTCAAAATTACATATTTTTGATAATTTTCTTTTATATATGGAAAAAGGCTTAGTAAAGGAAAAGAAACAAAAAGAAGGGAAGAAAAAATGATAAGAAATAAACAAGTTATGATATTTTAGAAATTGAAGTATTAAGTTAAAAAAAAACAACAAGTGATAAAAAAGATGGGAAGTGGCAACCTTAGGGTTTGAACCCATGTCATCACACATGCAGCCTAAAACTAAGGCCAACAAGCCAGCGCGCATATTCAAACACAAGGTGACAACATAAAAATATGTTAAGAAGCGAGTAAAGAAACAGAGAAATAAAAAAAGTTGGGCGAGGGGATTGAACCCCCGTCCTCAGTATACACAACGTTTATAACTCTCCTCCGGGACCAGCGGTGCTACGCCCTCATCCAGTTATTATGTGATTCAATAAATAAATAAAGCAACACGCTTCCTAAATTCCCAAATAACCAACACATGCGTATGTTCTAAACTCTCACCAGTAATACGCACAGCAGTCATAACATATCACCAATTTATCCATACACGTTATTATAATATCAGAGGAACTTTAAAACATTCAAGGCATTTAATCTAACCAGTCATTGAATCAAGGGAAAGAGAGGTATACAATCAAAGCATGACAACCTTAAGTGAGTGATAAAACAAGCCAATCGCTAGCACTGGACAGGCAGTAGCAAGGCAAAAATGAAAAAAAGCAAAAACCAAAGTAATAGCAGGCAGCATGCAAGATTCCTTCAAGTATAACATGTAAGACATAACGGCAGCTCATATGACTTAAACACACAATAATGCAGGTTTTAGAGTAATCAAACAGTCATGGCTAAATGATAATTCATGTGTCAAGATAGACCAGGGCAGACTAAACCAAATGCAGTGGCAATGCAAATTCACTTAGGCTCATGGTAATGTAAAGCACAAGGACAGGTCACTAATATAATGCTAGAACGAAACATGAATAATTCAAATGTGTTCATTCTATTAAAGGAAGCAGATATTTAGCAACAAACTCACACAATATATGGCACAAGACCAAGGCCTTAAGAAATTAGCAGTTTCAATATCAGTCCCATACACACAATCAAATTGGCTCAAGAAGTAACAGAACCGCTACATGGCATATTCTTCATGTTGGACAATCCAGGGATATAACAAGTTTAGGTAAACTAGACATTAACTCATGCTTATGGTATGCAGCAAGCAGGACTAAAAATCTAACACTTTGGCACAAATGCAATTTATCAAGAATTCTGTCAGTTGAAAAAAAGTACATGCTTAACAACATGAATCAAGATATTGTATCATTGAACCAGACTCAAAATTCAAATGGTGAGTGCAAAGGTTCTAAATTGGAGAATCTCATAGACTAATGATAATAAACTGATAGTGATGTGAGAGAAAGAATATTTATCACCAAATGTACTAAAAACATTTCATGCTTTCATATTAATCTTTCAAAAATAAATATGAATTTAGAAATAGCAATCCAAAACAAAGACATAGATGTCCCAAATCATGGTAAGGCAGGTAGTCAGTTAAGCAGGAATCAAGGCGAACAAATCAACATAACAACAACACAGGTATGGGATGACATGAACATAGAGGTCAGACTGATTCAAAGAGTATACCAACAAGACCAAATGATACATCACAGTTGGTAGACAGCATGTCCATGGTTACACACATATATGAGTTTTAAAAAAAAAAGCACATAACATGATGGTATGATGACTAAATAGGGATGACATGTATCACATCTCCTTAACACTAATATTGACAACACATACATGGCCTGAACAGAAACTATGTCAAACATTGAACAGGTTTGGACGCATATCAGAAGAAAAAAAAAAGAGAGGCCTCACTGTTAGACACGCTCATGGACAAAAAGCTTTGGCAAAGTAAGAGGCAACTAAAAACAATAAGCTATTTCATATAAACAGACAACAAGTCCAAAGCATATTATTTAACATATTGAAACTAGGTGGAGTAACAAGCCTGAGTCTTAACACACTTGGATAGGTTGAGTACATCAACAAATTAAAATAGGTAAAAACCAGCAATCACAACCATTTACATTGCTTCAATAAGCTAACAGCTCACCTTTTTAGCATTAAGTACAAGGAATTTTTATTCAAAATACTAACCTAATAACAAACCAAAATATACATCTCAGAACACGGACCGAACTACATATTCAAACATACTAAAGTATACATCTCATAACAGCCTCTTATGTCAAGAACAAGGAAATGCACATGGTAGAGGTTATATCAAATCATGAACATACAAACAACATATTCAAACATATATCGTATGTCAAGAACAAGGAAATGCACATGGTAGAGGTTATATCAAATGAGCATAATAAATGAGAGGGAACTAGGAATGATACCAGTTGAAGTTTTACCAATGCCTTGATTATGCAGAACACCTCCAAAGCCACTCAGAAATTCACTTGCTCAGTTCACTCGATACTTGGAAAAATTAAGTGTTTTTGAGAAGAATTCTTGGTGAATTGCATTGAACCTCCATTCTCCATTTATAGGCAAGGGACTGGGTCAAGGTTATGGGCCGGGTCAGGAAAAAATTCCTCCCTTCCAAATGCTAGGGTTTTGAAATTGGTTTCGATGTTGAAATTTGGGGAGATATACGCTCCTTCCCTCTGAGTCTCGGCAGATAGCTACAGAGTTGAAACAACCCAAAACGACATTGCTTCTTTGGCTCCCTTTGGTGGAAAATGAAATAAACACTGAAGAGGAAACTTGATCATGACATGACCCTGATCCATTCTCAGGCTGGTGCAGAGGAAGCTCAGAACGGTAAGCCTCACATACCCTTTGTTCAAGCGAATTTTCATTGAGCTTGAAGAGGAAACTTGAGGGTAAAATTTGAAATTGGGAATGCCGCGCCAAAGTTGTTGTGATACTTGAACCAAACTTTGAAGAAATGTAACCGTTGAAATTGATTGAAAACAAATTCTCTACAAAACATAGCTCATACGAACAAGGAAGAAGAAAAATTTTCCTTCTATCACAGGTGTCACACTATTACTGGTTTTCATTCCGCGTTGAAAAGTCAAAGGAGAGAATCCTGCTTTTTCATTGGCTGATAGTGTAGATTCCTCCTCCAGTCAAAATTCACGAAATCCACAATGGACTACTAAGGTAATGGCACGTGTGTTCACTTTTGTTTCTTAAAAGGTTAAATGATAATTCAATGAAAGTTAATTAAACTAATATTAATTTAGAAAACTAACTTAAGGAAAAATCATAAAAAAAAATAATCTAACAAAAATAATAAAATAAAAACAAGATAATTAATTACCAACAATATTGATTAATTAAGCTAAAAACAAGGCTAAATTAGACTAATTTAAATAATTAAAAGCAAATAAAAATAGAATTAAGTACATTAAAATTTAAATTAAAATAAATAAAAAATACAAATGCTAAATTAAGATAAAATAAATGAAATGACAAAAAGTGGAAATTAAGGTAAAATAGAGAGAAATAAATCATATAGCGGGAAAAAAATGAGGGTAAAATTTGGGGTACAACAGTTGCCCCTATTTAAATATCTTCACCTGATGACATGAGAGATGAAGATCTTCAAGTAATCAATAGTGAAAGATATTTAAATACAGATAACCAAAAATTTTACCCTCAGATGTACACACATGCAATGCAACAAACATGATGCCAAGGAGATGCAAAGATGCAGACACAACAAGACACCAAGAGGCAAACAGGAAGTAAAAAGATCACAGAGCTTCACTGGGGAAGGATAAAAGCTAGTATCCATGAGAAACACCTCACTAGGGATACAAGCTAACCGACAAAAGAGACCCACCGGGGAGACTCCAAAGAAACACTGGGGAAAAGGCCCAGACCATCTCCACTGGGGAAAGAAAATCCGGGGAGATAGACTACCGGGGACAAAGCAAGCCCACACTCTTCCTGGGCATGAAACCAGAAAGAAGAACCTGATCACTAGGGATCAGCCCAAAGGAGACAAACAACCAAACAAAGACTTCCTGGGGATTCCAAACTAAAGAGCGCAAAATGGGATCTTCAAGAAAAGCCAGGAAGACAGAGAGAAACCCTGCGAACCATATAGGAGTCTTATAAGGTTGAATAAAAAATTATTCCAAGAAACTTAGCTTAAAGCAAATTTAGAAAAGTAACAAGATAAGGAGGTGTTCAATGTCTGACACGATTCGAACAAGAACAGTTTTAAAACAAAAAGACGATGCTTGACACGATTCAAGCAAAGTTCTAATTCAAGTTCGACACGATTCGAACAAGAACAGTTTTAAAACATAAGACGATGCTTGACACGATTCAAGCAAAGTCCCAATTCAAGTTCGACACGATTCGAACAAGAACGGTTTTAAAACAAAGGGGGTCAGTGTCCGACACGATTCGAACAAAGACTCTGTTCAGGTTTGACACGATTCAAACAAGAACAGAAGAGACAGTGCTTGACACGATTCAAACAAAGTCCAAGTTCAAGTTTGACACGATTCAAACAAGAACACAAAAGACAATGCTTGACACGATTCAAACAAAGTCTAAGTTCGAGTTTGACACAATTCAAACAAGAACACAAAAGACAATGCTTGACACTATTCAAACAAAGTCTAAGTTCGATTTTGACATGATTCAAACAAGAATACAAAAGACAATGCTTGACACGATTCAAACAAAGTCTAAGTTCGAGTTTGACATGATTCAAACAAGAATGCAGAAGACAATGCTTGACACGATTCAAACAAAGTCTAAGTTCAAGTTTGACATGATTCAAACAAGAATGCAGAAGACAATGCTTGACACGATTCAAACAAAGTCTAAGTTCAAGTTTGACATGATTCAAACAAGAACAGGTTCAAGTTTGACGTGATTCAAACGAAAACAGCTCTTTAAAATCCTTTAAAGTTAAACTTCTTGGGGAACAGAAAAAGATTTCAAAGATTCAAATCTGGCGCGCAGAGGTTAAGACCGAACACACACGACAAAAAAGTAGACCGGGAATGTCTTTACTTCACTGGGGAAATAAAGACAAACACAAACAACAGACCACAAGCAAAACAAAGCACAAAGATGCGAAGATGCTAGCGTATGATGCATATGCCTGGCTATATACTAGAAACGACGCGAACGACGCAAAACAGGAAAGAAGGAAGGATAACACAAGCCAACACCCTGAAACCAAAACATCAAGGATAACCGGGCAATCTTCTTTGACCGGAGATGGCAGATCCATGCCATTAACTAAACTCTTCTTGAACAAATTGATTCCAAAACAAAATTAATTCCAGAATAGAACTCAGTTTATCTTTGTGTTTTCTTAGAAATTTCCGTTTTCAAAAATCAAGTGAAGATGACTAAGGAATTTTGCAGAAATAAAGAAATGAAAGCGTATTAAGCAAGAGATGATTCAATAGCTGGCATTCATTGAAAATGGTGACTTGCCAAATAGCAGAGTCCCAAGAAGTATTACAAATGCAACAAAATGGCAATTTATCAAAGGTTACATTGTATTCAATGACCAATAACCCTAATGACTAAGGACCCTAGCTGTAGATAACTTGATCTTCTCTGGGGATTCCCAGATATCACAGAGGTGTCCTGGTTTTAAGCATAATACTTCCGTACCGAATCAGCATTCACAGGATGCGCAAGCTGTCCACCGTCCATAGTCGTGAGGAAGAGAGATCCTCCTGAAAACATTGTCTTAACTATGTATGGACCCTCATAATTAGGCGCCCACTTTCCACGGGAATCTCTTTGCGACGGTAAGATCTTCTTAAGTACCAACTCGCCTACCCGGAATTCCCGAGTGCGGACCTTTTTATCAAATGCTCTCTTCATCTTCTTTTGATATAACTGACCATGACACATAGCTGTCAGGCGCTTCTCATCAATTAAATTCAACTGGTCATACCTCTCTTGAATCCACTCAGCTTCATCAAGTTTTGTTTCCATCAATATCCTCAGCGAAGGTATTTCCACCTCTATAGGGAGGACAACATCCATTCCATATACCAACGAAAAAGGGGTTGCCCCTGTTGATGTTCTGACGGATGTTCTATATCCATGCAGTGCATATGGCAACATCTCATGCCAATCTTTGTATGTTTTGACCATTTTCTGAAGAATTTTCTTGATATTCTTGTTTGCAGCTTCGACCGCTCCATTCATCTTCGGGCGATACGGTGAAGAGTTATGGTGCTCAATCTTGAAGTTATCACACAACTCCTTCATGGTTCTGTTATTCAAATTGGTTCCGTTGTCAGTTATGATTCTGCTCGGAATCCCATATCGACAAATGATATTGTTCTTGACGAAACGAGAAACTACTTGCTTAGTCACGTTTGCATAAGAGGCGGCTTCCACCCACTTGGTAAAATAATCTATGGCCACCAGAATGAAGCGATGCCCATTAGACGCTTTAGGCTCAATTGCCCCAATCATATCAATGCCCCACATGGAGAACGGCCAGGGCGATGACAGCACATTCAACAGAGTAGGAGGAACATGTATTTTGTCTGCATAAATCTGACATTTATGGCATTTCCTAGCATACTGGATGCAATCAGTCTCCATAGTCAGCCAATAGTATCCAGCCCTCAAGATTTTCTTAACCATGGCATGCCCATTGGCATGGGTGCCAAAAGCTCCTTCATGAATATCATGAATCAACAAGTCTGCTTCTCTCTTATCGACACATCTTAACAAAACCATATCATGATTCCTTTTGTACAGTACACCATTGCTGATGAAGAATTTGGTTGACAATCTTCGCAGAGTCTTCTTATCAGGAGCAGAGGCGTTGGCCGGATATTCTTGATTCTTTAGGAAGTTCAAAATGTCATGAAATCAAGGTTTTTCGTCTGATTCTTTTTCAATGACCTGGCAGTAAGCAGGCTCGGTCCTTCTTCCAATACTGATTACTGGATCTTCATTGATAAATCTGACTTGCCACATTGAAGCCAGTGTTGCTAAAGCATCGGCCACATGATTCTCCGTACGTGGCACATGATAAAATGTTATCTCATCAAAACACTTAATCAACTCCAGAGCATATGCCTGATAAGGGATAAGCTTCTCATCTTTTGTCTCCCACTCACCTCTGATTTGATAAATGACCAGAGCGGAATCACCCATAACTTCAAGAAAACAGATTCCAAGATCGATCGCAGCTTCCAAACCCAGAATGCACGCTTCATACTCGGGGATATTATTCGTACATCCAAAATCCAACCTAGCTGTAAAAGGGGTGTAGCCACCTTCAGGATTATTTATAACAACCCCTACTCCATGCCCCTTGCAATTGGACGAACCATCGAACATCATCTTCCATCTATATTCAGCCCTGGGATCTTCTTCAGAACTTGACTCTTCATCATCCTCCACTGCCATAATGTCCTCGTCAGGGAAATAAAATTTGAGTGGTTCAGAGTCTTCAACTGGTTGGTCGGCAAGATATTCTGAGAGAATACTTCCTTTAATGGCCTTCTGAGTGACATACTGGATGTCATATTCAGATAATAACATGTGCCAACGGGCAAGTTTGTCTGATTGAGCAGGTTTCTCAAAAATGTACTTTATCGAATCCATCTTGGAAATCAAAAGGGTAGTATGACAAATCAGGTACTGCCTCAGGCGTTTGGCGGCCCAAGCCAAAGCGCAACAAGTCTTTTTCAGCAATGAGTAGCGACTTTCGCTGTCTGTGAACTTCTTACTCAGATAATAGATTGCATGCTCTTTCCGGCCAGTCTCATCATGTTGTCCCTGCACACAGCCCATAGACTCTTCCAAAACAGTCAGGTACATAATGAGAGGTCTTCCAGAGACCGGAGGAATTAGAACAGGGGGTTCTTGGAGATAACTTTTGAGTTTCTCAAAAGCTTGTTGATAGTCAGCATTCCATTCTACTGGTTGATTCTTGCGGAGCAATTTGAAGATCGGTGAACATATTGGAGTCATGTTGGAGATGAAACGAGAGATGTAATTCAAACGGCCCAAAAATCCTCTGACTTGAGACTCAGTTTGCGGAGCTGGAATTTCTTGAATTGCTCGCACTTTGTCTGGATCCACTTCAATACCCTTCTGACTAACAATGAAACCTAATAATTTCCCAGATCTGACCCCAAAGGTACAGTTTGCAGGGTTTAGCCTCAACTGATACTTCCGAAGTCTCTTGAACAATTTTAGCAAGTGATCTACATGTTCCTCCTCATTCTGAGATTTGGCTATCATATCATCCACATACACCTCTATCTCTTTGTGGATCATATCATGAAACAAAGTCACCATAGCCCTCTGGTACGTTGCCCCTGCGTTCGTTAGTCCAAAAGGCATAACCTTATAACAATAAGTGCCCCACGGGGTAATGAAAGTGGTCTTATCCATATCAGCTGGATCCATTTTAATCTGATTGTAGCCTGAGAAACTATCCATAAATGAGAACATGGCGAAACGGGCAGTGTTGTCTACCAGCGTGTCGATATGAGGTAGAGGGAAATCATCCTTGGGACTAGCTTTGTTGAGATCCCTGTAGTCCACACACATTCGCACTTTTCCATTCTTCTTCATAACAGGGACAATATTAGCTACCCACTCTGGGTACTTGGAGACTGCTAAAAATTCGGCATCCAATTGTCTCTTAACTTCATCTCGAATTTTAAGGGCCATGTCAGGATGACTTCTACGAAGCTTTTGTTTAATCGGCGGGAACTCGGGCTTGAGCGGTAATTTATGAACCACAATATCTGTATCTAGACCGGGCATATCTTGGTAAGACCAAGCAAACACATCCACATATTCTTTAAGCAGTGAAATCAACCACTGCCTAATTTCTGGCTTCAAGGATGCCCCAATCTTAACTTCTTTCTTTTCTTCCTCAGAACCAAGATTGATGACATCCACCTGTCCTTCATGTGGCTGGAGGTCTGTATACTGGTAGTCACACATATCTGCTAGCTCTTTGGGTACCTCAAAATCCTCCTCCTCCTCAGCTTGGTAGACAGGGGAGTCAAAGTCAACGGTAATAGCGAGGTCATTGAATACAATGGGTTTACGATTCATTCTGCATAATAGAATGACTTGTATTATTAAAGTGCACAACAGTCCACAAACATGCAAGATGAAGATGTTTTGTTTGAAAAGATTGCCATTTTTAGAAATAGAATGCAGTAAAGCGAAGACAACAAGAATTGGAAAAAAAGGTCATTTCATTGATTAATATTGAAAATGGAGGCCCGTACAAAATAATCCACTAGCTTTGGGCAAGACTAGGGAAATGAAAACAACAAATCAAAACAAGCTACTCTGGCTCCGGGTACACAGTTGGAATCTCTATAGCCTCCCAATTGCTTAAAGCACCCTCTTGGCGAAAAACCAGATGATCAATATCTTCTTCTTCCTCAGCGCTTCCGATGATTGCGTGAACCTGATGTCCTCCTCTGACAAATATCTCCTGTACAGTCTTCGTTTTCGTCCTTCTTCTCATTCTTGAAGCAGCCTCATCTTCTGGAGTTGGTCTGTAACCCAACCCCTGGTGTCGGTCCCTCTTCTCAATCTCGATGACTTCGCCTATCCTGCGGGCACGCCTTCCTGAAGGGCAGACTGGATACTCTTATACGAAGCAAACGATGGATACTCTGGTACTACTGGCTTCTCGTTATCGATCATAACTACATTAGCTATTTCCAAAGCTTGGAAAGAAGTTTTTAACGCATCTTCGTCAGCCTCAATGTAGCGAAATGAGGACAGGTTACTGACCATCAAATCCTCCTCACCATGTATGATAACTAACCTATCATCAGCTACGAACTTCATCTTCTGATGTAATGTAGAGGTTACGGCACCTGCTTCATGGATCCAAGGTCTTCCGAGCAAACAACTATAGGCAGGATTGATGTCCAGAATTTGAAACAGAATATTAAACTCCTGAGGTCCAATCAACACTGGGAGCTCAATTTCCCCCATAACAGATCTTCGCGAACCATCAAAAGCTTTGACAATCAACGATGTGGGTCTCATGACTCCTCCTTTGTACGCCAATTTATCAAGAGTTCTCTTTGGTAAGACATTCAGAGAAGACCCTGTATCTACGAGGACTCTAGCCAATGTGTCTTCTTGACATGTCATGGATATGTGTAAAGCGAGATTGTGTTTCTGGCCTGCTTGGGTTAACTCCTCCTCACTGAAACTGAGTGTATTGCAAGTGGTAATGTTAGCAACAATGTGATCAAACTGCCCAGTAGTGATATCTTGAGCTACATGAGCTTGAGCCAAAACCTTCTGCAGTGCAGATCGGTAGGCCGGTGAATTAATCAACAGGGATAGAACAGAAATCTTTGACGGGGTTTGATGAAGCTGATCCACAATCCTGTAGTTACTTCTTATTATTATTCTAAGGAATTCTTCATCGTCCTCTTTGGAGATTACTTCTTTTCCTTTATCGTTGGCAGGTACATGACTAACACCTTCTTTTCTGGACGTTTCCGTGTTCACAGGGGGAAAAATCCTCCCGCTCCTCATCATTCTCCCTGTTCCTACTATATTAGACACGTTCTTCTCATCAGCCCCACCTCTTTCCTTGGGACCGGTTCTTCTATCAGGACCCCCACCTCTTTCCTTGGGATCACCTCTTCTTTCTTCCTTTCACCTGTAATGTCTTCATAAATCCACGGCACTGCTTTGGTTCCTCTGAACCTGAATGGGACTGGTTTTAGGAAGTTATTTTGCCTAGCACGATTAACAGGAGTAGCGGCTTCAGGCCTGTTAAATCTTGGAACTGATTGTCTAAAAATAGGGCTCACAGTATTTGCCTCTGGATTGTTGAACACAGGCACTACCGATATGTGCTCTTCTTCGTCAAACGACGACACTTGTTTTGGCAAGTTGAATACGGGCTCAATCACTGTTATTCTGTTTTCCTTCCTGAAAACCTGTAAGAAACCTTCATTAATCAGGCGCTGAATATCACCTTGGACCAACGGACACCCTTCGCTAACATCATCACACTCTTCACAAACATCATGGCTAACTTCGACCAAACCGGCACTGAACAACTTGGCGTGAAACATTCTCAAGGGAGTTTTAATCTGTGTTGCATCTGAGATTAATACTTCGTCATTCTCATTTTCAATAGCATTAGCTGACCCATGGGTTGGCAAAGGATTGCTTTTCACATTTGGTTGGCTATTAACGAAAGACAGAATGTTCTTCTCTATCAGGCCCTTCACTAGATTCTTCAATGCCAAACATCCTTCTAAGTCATGACCTACCCCTCCTTGATGGAAGGCACAGGTTGCATTAGGGTTGTAAAACTGTATAGACTTTTCAGAGGGTGGTCCCAATGGCCTAGTAACAATTAACCCTTGCTCCACCAACGAAGGATGCAATGCTGTGTATGTCATTGGTATGGGTGGAAAATTTGGTGTTACTGCCTGTTTTCTTGGCGGGGTATTTTGTTGTGGCGCTGGCCGCCGCTGCTGCTGGTAATTCTGGTTCTGATTCCTTGGCAACTGCTGTTGATTCTGTGGCTGGGAAACCGGAGCCTGTTGCATTACCGGATGATTAAAGGTGGGCATAACAGATGCCACGTATGGTTGCTGTGGGAATTGCATAGCATAAACTGGCTGTTGGGGAAAACTGGGACCTGGTTGTGGTTGGAAAAGGACTCACTTCCAACTAGGACTCTGCTTCTTCCCTGTCATGACAGCGTTAGTCTCGCCTTCCTTCTTCTTATGAAAATTGCCTGGAGACCTCTTGACACTGGCACTAGTGGCGCTGTTAGGTGAACTAGCAACCTTTCCACTTTTCAGACCTGCCTCCACTTTCATACCAATTGCAATAATGTCAGAGAAATTGGCGCCTGTGTTGCTAATCATTTTCTCGTAGAACTCAGGTTTCACGGTGTCTACAAACCAATCCGCTAGTTCTTTCTCAGTTAATGGCGGTTCAACCTGTGATGCAGTCTCTCTCCACCTCTGAGCATATTCTTTGAACGATTCAGCATTCTTCTGAGTCATGGTCAAAAGTTGCCTACGATCAGGTGCCAGATCCAAGTTATACTAATAGTGCTTTATGAAGACATCCATAACATCTTGAAAACATTTAATCTGAGACTGGTCTAAGCTTAAATACCACTTTGCGGCAGCACCCTTCAGGCTGTCTTGGAAATAATGGATCATCAACTTATCATTATCCATATATGCCGCCATTCTTCGGAGATACATGACCAAGTGTGCTTTAGGACATGTGGCGCCAGAGTACAATTCGAAGCTTGGTAATTTGAACTTTGGTGGAATTACAAAGTCAGCGACCAAACACATATCCCTTAGGTCAGAGCTGAAGACATTGTCTCCCTCCATGGCCTTCAGCTTTCTCTGCATAATCTCCATACTGGCCCTTAATTTCTCATTGATGTCGTCTCCTTCCATGGATACGTTATCGTTAATAAAATGATGCTGATTCTGGAAGACGGGCTGAAACTGGGTCTGAATCACAGGTGGAGTATAAGTTGGGATAACTTGTTGGTTTTCACCAAACAAAGGTGCAGCTTGTTGGGTGGACTGAGGAGCTGTGGCTCGTATAAACTCAAACGGTATCCCTAAAGTAGTGTCCACAACAGGTATGACTGGTGGCTCAACATTTGTAGTGACGATTTCTGAGACTACAGTAGCCTGAGTATCCATTTTTGCTCGTATAACATGCAAAAATTCCATAATCTGCCCCATGCCTACTCTCAACTCATTGAGCTCTTCGTTGACTTGATCAATACTCTCATAATTATTAGACATCTTTCCTCTTCAAGCCTGGTCCGGATGTTGCAATAAATGTAGAGAGATCAGGGTGATGGTTCAGTTGAAGACAAAACGACGATGAGACACAGAAGAATGCGCATGCACATGCAAAGATGTAAATGAGATGCAGATGCAAATGCAGGCTAAACCATCAAGAAACCAAAGACATCTTGCAAATAATATAGAAAATAGATTCTTGGTAAAACAATTTCTTCATTAAGAGTTTGGCAAACATTACATCTGGAGCAGGGTATTCTCATACTCCAAGTACATAGGTAGAGATACAACAAAATGAAAAGATACAACAACAACACAAATGTCAACAACAACACTAGAAATTGAATCCGCCGGTTGACGATCCTTCTCCTCCATTAATTATCCTCATTATCTTGATGATGCGCTCCTTGGTTTATTCCTTTGCGAGAACCAACTCTCCTAACTCCTCCATCATCCTCTGCTTTGTTTTAGTAGGGGACTCGTGGCGGGGACGTGGTTTCATCATTACTCGGGCTATGTCACGAGACCATTGCAAATGAGCCTCCATAATCGGGCATTCAGATCTCCACAACTGTCTGTTGATATGGCGCCAAGTGCGACTCAAGCGCATCTTCATCTCAAAACCTTCTCTTTCATCGTAAAACATCATCTGCATCTCTTCGTTATCTGGGATTCCTTCCTTCAAGTGACCCAGCTGACGGCGAGCGAGGATAGGGTTGTAATTGATACAACCATTCCTTCCCATGAGAGGCACATTGGGGCAGTCCCCACAGCTAACAATTATGGTGATTCCCTCATCTGTTGAATCATACCATTCAATGTCGGTATGCTTCAGTTCCATCAACTTCTTAGACCACAACTTACAGTCTTCAATCTCCCAGAAAGTTGGGGTCTTCGGTAAATAAGAAACAAACCACTTGTAGAAGAGGGCCACATAACACACAATTAGCCCACTGCCTCTCATATATCTGGTCTGTATGGAATGGTAAACATCAGCCAACAGTGTTGGGACTGGATTGTTGACTGCAAACAGCTGAATGGCCTGGGTGTCTACAAAATCCTTGGCGTTCGGGAACAGGAACAAACCATATATCGTCAATGCTAAAGTTGATTCAAACAAAACTTCATTTCCCCTATTCTTAAAGTACAGAGCTTTCTCCATCAGGAACTGTGCTGGCAACCCACGCTTTCCTCCCTTATTGGTTAAGTTAGCTTGGACATCAGATAACCTAATTCTGGTTAGTCTGGCTATGTCTCTGGCATAAGGTGTCTCTTCAATTCCGGAAAAGACAGGAGCCTCCCTAATTGGGATCCCTATCATGGCTGAAAACTCCTCCAAGGTTAGCACTAACTGGAATTCAGGGAACAAGAAACAATGGTATGCTGGGTGATACAGCTGGACCAGAACTTTAAGAGGTCCCACAGTTACTGGTGTCTTCATCAGGGGTATGACACACCCATATCTGTCAGCAAAGGCTGACTGGTCTTCAATCATTTCTCCTAACCATAGCAGACGATCCACCTCTGGTAACTCAAAGAAGTAAGACCAAACTCTTTTTCCTGCGGTATCCATTTCTACAAAATCTGCAAAACAAGATTAGTAACTTGATAGTTTAGCAGGAATGCAAAATGCAATGCAAAGTTTCATGGAGTTCAGACGTTAGCAAAATATCAAGAGATATCAAAAGACCTCATTGCATTAAATAAAAGCGAATTACAACAGTTGCTACAACTTTCAAAAGCCCTAAACATAAGCTAAATAAAAGCTAGAAAGTCCTAAGGAAGTTCTCCTAGAAGCCTTGCGTTGAGTCTTCTGATTTCCTCCTCCATCTGATCTCTTTCTATGACAAGGTTGTCAAGAATGGATTTCCAAGCGGGAGGCCGAGTGCTTGAGGAACTTGGATCTTCTTGGGCTTTCCTCTTCTTGTAGGAGAGCAACTCTTTATTCTTGATCTGCAGCCGCTTCTGGAATTCCAGATTCTCTTCAACGACCACTTGATACTTGAGCTTCCAGGCTTCTTCTGACCTCTGGGCTTGTCTTAGAGAAATCTCCAATTCTTCTTCTTTTGACGTGAAATATAACACGGGCTCCTTCTTCAAGGTGATTGGTTCTTGTCTTTTGTAGGGCATCTTCAACTCTATAGCTCTTCTTCTAACCCACTGGAGGTAGGGCTCCAAGGACACACAATTAGGTCTTCCTAAAGAACTTCTCCGTCTTTTGCGCTTGCTACCCCAAGCCTTCAAGATCAACTCCTTCTGCTCTTCCTTCTTGTCACATGTTTCAAAGTAGATACTTTCCACATGAGCACTGAGAGGTTTGTCTTCCAAAGGATACCCTAATTGGCGTCGCGCCAACACAGGGTTGTAACTGATACCTCCTTTGATGCCAAGCAGAGGCATGTTACCAAAGTCTCCGCAGCTATCTATAATCAGGATCCATTATACACCCTATTATACCAATCAATATCTGCGTGAGAGAGTGCCATGACCTTCTGAGACCAACATCCTTTCTTGGAATCCCAGAATGCGCCTTTCTTTGGTAAGTGGGAAACAAACCATTTATATAGTATGGAGACACAGCAGATAATCTGTCCATTCTTATGTGCATTTCTTGTATGGACTGAGTGATAGGCTTCGGCGAGTAAGGTAGGTACTGGGTTCTGCTTTAAGAAAATCTTGATTGCGTTTAGGTCTACAAAGTTGTCAATGTTCGGGAACAAGAAGAGTCCATAGATGAGAAAGGCAAATACAGCTTCAAAGGCATCTCTGTTAGAACTCTTAGCAAAGTATCTGGCTTTTTCAATCAAAAACTTGGCAGTTAACCCCAAGATTCCCCCCTTAGAAGTCAAATTGCTTTTGATGTCAACCAACTCCAGATAAGTCTTCTCTGCTATCTCTTCCTCTTTTGGATCCTTCTCAAAGATGGGAAACGGGGACTCATCCTTGATAGGCAAACCAACTATCTGAGAGTACTCCTCAAGGGTGGGTAAGAGCTGATAGTCAAGGAATGTGAAACAGTGATATCTTGGATCATAAAACTGGAGCAGAGTGGAGAGAAGTCCTTCATCAATAGTCTTCCTTAATAAGACCCACAATTTTGCGTATCTGCTTATGAATCCTTCAGGGTCTGTTAACGAATCTCCCAATTTCCTTAGGTCATCCAATTTGGGGATTTTGAAAGTGTATTTGATAGTGTTTCTTCTTGAGCTATCCATGATATCTCTCTGATACAAGAAAAGAGGTCTGAGTACCATGAAACAAATGCAACATGAATGCCTATGCCATATGGATGCAACAAACACACATAGAGCACAAACGAACAAAGGCAAAGGGGAAGAAGGTTAAGCATGGAGCCAAAGGTTTGCCCTTCCCATTGGTGTGTTCTATTGGTTTTCACCTGCCAAACAAGGTTCTAAGAAGTTCCCAGAGTCTACAATCCATCTTTCGGATTTTAAAGATTTCACATATGACTTGGTAGTCGATAAAATTCTCAAGAGGATCTCGTCTGAGTGTAGTATCGCGTGACAACTAAGTCAGAAATAGACTCCATCATGGTCACCGCAGTACATCTAAAAGGCTTAAGTTGGGTTTGGCAACTACGGTTCTCAATATCCCGGGCACCCAGGTTGAGAGTAGCACGCTTTCACGAACGAATTCGTTCAACATAACTAGACTCTCGAGATGGCCTCAACTGAGTGATGGTGTTTATCAATTCGACCTTTCAGGATTCGAATCCCTCAAAGCTTCCTTGAATACCATCGTCCTATAATAAGTGTACACTCAAATCCGGGTATAGGATTTATCTCACTCATAGATATCAACCCAAATCTGATAGGATAATCAAAACATAGAACAAATACACAAGCAGGTAAGCATACAAGCAATCGTACAAGTAGATAAGCAGACATGAATAACGTAAAAACAAGATTATCTTAACCCTCTTAGGAAAGGACCAGCAATAGGTCTGACATGTCCCCAGTGAAGTCGCCATTTCTGTTGCGGTGAAAATCGGATAACAAGCTATTAATTAACTTGCGTCATATTTCTTTACAACCGACTTTGATTTATCCAAAGGAAAGGTTCAAGATCGTTTAAAAACCTAAAGGGGGGGAGATCTAAGGTTCAGGGGTTGGTTACGCCTAGGGAAGGTATTAGCACCCTAAACGTCTGTAGTACTCTACGGGAACCTCTTGTTAGTTTGTGTTATTCTATGTTTGCTAAGGGTTCTATGCTAAAGGCTGAAAAAACCCTAGGGGTTAGTATCTAAGTATACTCGATAAAGCATCGCACTTTACGCCTACGTATCCTCGAGAATAGAATCAGAGTATGCGTAGTTCTACTTCTACTGAATAGTTGACTATGGTCAATATTCAGAGGGAAAATGAGTACAAGCTCATTGTAGAGTTTAAGAACTCTCTAAGTCTAGTTGTAATGGACCTATGTTGAAGTTTAGTCAAGAGGGGAAAGTGATAAATTCATTATGATGAATATCACTAAGACTTGAAGAACTCTCCCTAAAGCTAGTTGTAATTTCTATGGCTCTGATGAGGCCAAGAAATTGAAGTTTCTTCTTAAGATGTTACTTAGGTTAAGATGGGGGTCATGACTTTAAGAGTCAATATATATTAACCTTCCTTTGGAATAGGGGAGAAAAGTTGATAAAATATTAAAGGGATAACAAAATGATATAAAAGACATGAATACAAATATGAGGTTAAGATGAAAATCAAGATGTCAAAGCAAAGTGAGAATTAAACACATAATGATCAAACACATTAGGTATAACATGGCATAATGAAAAAGAAAATGCAATAAAACATTAATGAGTATTTTTAAACTTAATCAAGAATAAAGTCTCAAATTACATATTTTTGATAATTTTCTTTTATATATGGAAAAAGGCTTAGTAAAGGAAAAGAAACAAAAAGAAGGGAAGAAAAAATGATAAGAAATAAACAAGTTATGATATTTTAGAAATTGAAGTATTAAGTTAAAAAAAAAACAACAAGTGATAAAAAAGATGGGAAGTGGCAACCTTAGGGTTTGAACCCATGTCATCACACATGCAGCCTAAAACTAAGGCCAACAAGCCAGCGCGCATATTCAAACACAAGGTGACAACATAAAAATATGTTAAGGAGCGATTAAAGAAACAGAGAAATAAAAAAAGTTGGGCGAGGGGATCGAACCCCCGTCCTCAGCATACACAACGTTTATAACTCTCCTCCTGGACCAGCGGTGCTACGCCCTCATCCGGTTATTATGTGATTCAATAAATAAATAAAGCAACACGCTTCCTAAATTCCCAAATAACCAACACATGCGCATGTTCTAAACTCTCACCAGTAATACGCACAACAGCCATAACATATCACCAATTTATCCATACACTTTGTTATAATATCCGAGGAACTTTAAAACATTCAAGGCATTTAATCTAACCAGTCATTGAATCAAGGCAAAGAGAGGTATACAATCAAAGCATGACAACCTTAAGTGAGTGATAAACAAGCCAATCGCTAGCACTGGACAGGCAGTAGCAAAGCAAAAATGAAAAAAAGCAAAAACCAAAGTAATAGCAGGCAGCATGCAAGATTCCTTCAAGTATAACATGTAAGACATAACGGCAGCTCATATGACTTAAACACACATCAATGCAGGTTTTAGAGTAATCAAACAGTCATGGCTAAATGATAATTCATGTGTCAAGATAGAGCAGGGCAGACTAAACCAAATGCAATGGCAATGCAAATTCACTTAGGCTCATGGTAATGTAAAGCACAAGGACAGGTCACTAATATAATGCTAGAACGAAACATGAATAATTCAAATGTGTTCATTCTATTAAAGGAAGCAGATATTTAGCAACAAACTCACACAATATATGGCTCAAGACCAAGGCCTTAAGAAATTAGCAGTTTCAGTATCAGTCCCATACACACAATCAAATTGGCTCAAGAAGTAACAGAACCGCTACATGGCATATTCTTCATGTTGGACAATCCAGGGATAGAACAAGTTTAGGTAAACTAGACATTAACTCATGCTTATGGTATGCAGCAAGCAGGACTAAAAATCTAACACTTTGGCACAAATGCAATTTATCAAGAATTCTGTCAGTTGAAAAAAAGTACATGCTTAACAACATGAATCAAGATATTGTATCATTGAACCAGACTCAAAATTCAAATGGTGAGTGCAAAGGTTCTAAATTGGAGAATCTCATAGACTAATGATAATAAACTGATAGTGATGTGAGAGAAAGAATATTTATCACCAAATGTACTAAAAACATTTCATGCTTTCATATTAATCTTTCAAAAATAAATATGAGTTTAGAAATAGCAATCCAAAACAAAGACATAGATGTCACAAATCATGGTAAGGCAGGTAGTCAGTAAAGCCGGAATCAAGGCGAACAAATCAACATAACAGCAACACAGGTATGGGATGACATGAACATAGAGGTCAGACTGATTCAAAGAGTATACCAACAAGACCAAATGATACATCACAGTTGGCAGACAGCATGTCCATGGTTACACACATATATGAGTTTTAAAAAAAAGCACATAACATGATGGTATGATGACTAAATAGGGATGACAGGTATCACATCTCCTTAATACTAATATTGACAACACATACATGGCCTGAACAGAAACTATGTCAAACATTGAACAGGTTTGGACGCATATCAGAAAAAAAAGGAGAGGCCTCACTGTTAGACACGCTCATGGACAAAAAGCTTTGGCAAAGTAAGAGGCAACTAAAAACAATAAGCTATTTCATATAAACAGACAACAAGTCCAAAGCATATTATTTAACATATTGAAACTAGGTGGAGTAACAAGCCTGAATCTTAACACACTTGGATAGGTTGAGTACATCAACAAATTAAAATAGGTAAAAACCAGCAATCACAACCATTTACATTGCTTCAATAAGCTAACAGCTCACCTTTTTAGCCTTAAGTACAAGGAATTTTTATTCAAAATACTAACCTAATAACAAACCAAAATATACATCTCAGAACACGGACAGAACTACATATTCAAACATACTAAAGTATACATCTTAGAACAGCCTCTTATCTTACGGATTCAAATCATGAACAAACAAACTACATATTCAAACATATATCGTATGTCAAGAACAAGGAAATGCACATGGTAGAGGTTATATCAAATGAGCATAATAAATGAGAGGGAACTAGGAATGATACCAGTTGAAGTTTTTCCAATGCCTTGATTATGCAGAACACCTCTAAAGCCACTCAGAAATTCACTTGCTCAGTTCACTCGATACTTGGAAAAATTAAGTGTTTTTGAGAAGAATTGTTGGTGAATTGCATTGAACCTCCATTCTCCATTTATAGGCAAGGGACTGGGTCAAGGTTATGGGCCGGGTCAGGAAACAATTCCTCCCTTCAAAATGCTAGGGTTTTGAAATTGGTTTCGATGTTGAAATTTGGGGAGACATACGCTCATTCCCTCTGAGTCTCGGCAGATAGCTACAGAGTTGAAACAACCCAAAACGACATTGCGTCTTTGGCTCCCTTTGGTGGCAAATGAAATAAACACTGAAGAGGAAACTTGATCATGACATGACCCTGATCCATTCTCAGGCTGGTGCAGAGGAAGCTCAGAACGGTAAGCCTCACATACCCTTTGTTCAAGCGAATTTTCATTGAGCTTGAAGAGGAAACTTGAGGGTAAAATTTGAAATTGGGAATGCCGCGCCAAAGTTGTTGTGATACTTGAACCAAACTTTGAAGAAATGTAACCGTTGAAATTGATTGAAAACAAATTCTCTGCAAAACATAGCTCATACGAACAAGGAAGAAGAAATTTTTTCCTTCTATCACAGGTGTCACACTATTACTGGTTTTCATTCCGCGTTGAAAAGTCAAAGGAGAGAATCCTGCTTTTTCATTGGCTGATAGTGTAGATTCCTCCTCCAGTCAAAATTCACGAAATCCACAATGGACTACTAAGGTAATGGCATGTGTGTTTGCTTTTGTTTCTTAAAAGGTTAAATGATAATTCAATGAAAGTTAATTAAACTAATATTAATTTAGAAAACTAACTTAAGGAAAAATCATAAAAAAAATAATCTAACAAAAATAATTAAATAAAAACAAGATAATTAATTACCAACAATATTGATTAATTAAGCTAAAAACAAGGCTAAATTAGATTAATTTGAATAATTAAAAGCAAATAAAAATAGAATAAAGTACATTAAAATTTAAATTAAAATAAATAAAAAAGACAAATGTTAAATTAAGATAAAATAAATGAAATGACAAAAAGTGGAAATTAAGGTAAAATAGAGAGAAATAAATCATATAGCGGGAAAAAAATGAGGGTAAAATTTGGGGTACAACAGCGAGTCGCAAACTTTTTTGGAAAATTGAAGAGTTTTTGTTTTTAAAATCCAAGCTCTGTTGATCTTTTGAAAAGGAAACAAGTATTTATGTTTCTCGAAACCAAAGGGCTAAGGATGCTTGAAGGTATGGATGCATAAAGCACACAAGCACAAACATATGTACACACAACCAAACAAACAAACCCTAGGTTTAGGTCTCATGAATGGAGCCATGGTCTACCCATCCCAATAGGTATGTAGTATGCGTTTTCACCTGCCGAACAAGGTTCTAAAGAGTTCCCAGAGTCTACAATCCATCTTTCGAATTTTAAGGATTTCCCATATGACTTGGTAATCGATAAAATTCTCAAGAGGTCTCTTCTGAGTGTAGTATCGCGTGACAACCAATTCAGAAATAGACTCCATCATGGTCTCCACACTACATCCTAAAAGGCTTAGTGGGGTTTGGTAACTACGGTTCTCAATATCATGGGCTCCTAGGTCGAGAGTAGCACGCTTTCACGAATAGGATCGTTCAACATAACTAGACTCTCGATATGGCCTCAGCTGAGTGATGGTGTTCTCAATTCAACTTTTTCAGGAATCGACTCCCTCAAAGCCTCCTTGAATATACCATCGTCCTATAATAAGTGTACGCTCAAATCCAGGTATAGGATTTATCTCACTCATAGATATCATATCAGCCCAATATAACAGGAAAAGCTAAGCAAAAACAGATATACAGATATATATGCAAGTATGACATACACAAGCATATACAAGCAAACAAGCAAACATGAATAACACAAAAACAAGATAGGCTTAACCCTCTTAGGAAAGGACCAACAATAGGTCTAACTCTCCCCAGTGAAGTCGCCATTTCTGTTGCGGTGAAAATCGGATAACAAGCTATTAATTAACTTGCATCATATTTCTTTTATAACCGACTTTAATTTATCCAAAGGAAAGGTTCAAGATCGTTAGAAAAACCTAAAGGGGGGAGATCTAAGGTTCGGGGGTTGGTTACGCCTAGGGAAGGTATTAGCACCCTAAACGTCCGTAGTACTCTACGGGAGCCTCTTGTTTAATGTTATCTTATGTTTGCTAAAGGTTCTATGCTAAAGGTCGAAACCCTAGGGGTTAGTATCTAAGTATACTCGATAAAGCATCGCACTTTACGCCTACGTATCCTCGGGAATAGAATCAGAGTATGCGTAGTTCTACTTCTACTGAATTATTGACTATGGTCAATATTCAGAGGGGAAATGAGTACAAGCTCATTGTAGAGTTTAGGAACTCTCTAGATCTAGTTGAAATGGACCTATGTTATGGTTTTAGTTAGTAGGGGAAGTGATAAATTCATTATGATGAATATCACTAAGAGTTGAAGAACTCTTCCTAAAGCCAGTTATGATTTCTATGGCTCTGATGAGGCCAAGAAATAAAGTTTTCTCCTAAGAGGTTACTTAGATTAAGGTGGGGGTCATGACTTTAAGAGTCAACACTAATCACCTTCCTTTGGAATGGGGGAAAAATAGTTAATAATAATAATAATAGATAAGACATGATAAAAGATATAACATTGATATAATATAATGAAAGCAATATAAGCATGAGGATGGCAATATGTTTCATGACAAAAGATATGGATAAGATGAATATGATTATTATAAGAACACATCAATATGCTTCAATCTTTAGGAAGACAAACATATAGAATGATATTAATCAAGGTTGACAATTAAAGAAGAATAACATTCATATAAAAGTCAAGTACATGATAAATCAACATGGATAGATTAATTCAAGAATTAAACAAGCCATAGTGAATCACTCAAGATCAACAAAGGTGCTTATAAATGATATTAATAATTAAACCAAAATTGATAATTTATTGTCAACACAATTGAAATTAACAATTAGCACAATTAGAATTAACAAGACATTTTAAGATATAATTGATAATTTAAAATTAAAAGCTAATAAAACAATTAACAATTAAAAATAATAATTAACAATTAGAAAACATATTAAAATTAACCATATAAATAATTAAGAACAAACTGAAATTAAATAGATATTAAGCAAAAATAAATAAGATACAAGAAACATAAAAGATTTGAAATAAATAAAATACAATGCGGAGGGGGGTGTACAGGCAATTTGGTTCAGTTAAAAACATGTGAAAAGGAAATGGGCCCAAAGACAGGGAGTGTTGATAGGAAAGGGCGCAAGGCCCAGGTTGGCAAAGGAACAGCATAGGCGAAAAAAAAAGCAAGAAAAATGCAAAAGGGTTGATCCAAGGATCGAACCCAGGCAAAGCAAGTGATAGGCGAATTAAGTGCATGTGTGTGACTGTTGGAACGACGTGTTTCATCCGTTCATAACATGATTCAATTAAGTTATAAACCAAAAAAACATAAAATATATTAAAAAGAAAAAGCACGAGCACACACTGAACATGCAGTAGTAAGATTTATCAATTAGCCATGTGCCATTTAAGAGCACCAAAAAAACGCGTCCCCACCACTCATTCCTTGCCACGCACACACACTAGTAATAAATACTGGCAGCTCAAAAGCAACACATACGCACACATACACATCAAATTGAAGACATTATAATCATATAACACCTTTTTACACATCATGCTTAATGCACCATAATAATACGTCAACTACACACATAAGTACTAAATTTACGTTCACACATTTTACTCAGAGCACACTAGCTGTACCATAGACACAAGATCACAATGTCCAATAACACATGTTATAACATAATTTACACTGCACTGTATACACTTAAACAACTCATAGCTTAAATTACATGCTTTGAAATAAGAAAATTACCACACTACACCTTTATAACGAAGTTGACTTACACTAATTTATAAGAATATCATCATAAAAAGTGCAGTACAACAGGGAACAAAAACAAAGCAAACTATGTATAATAACAACTTGATACATAGTGCACTTTTACACACACTAATATTATGATTACACACACACAACACACACCACACATACAATAATAGAATCATACAGACAGAATACAATAATGAATAAGAGTACATTACAACTACATATACAATACTTCCTGATCATAAATATCACGCACATTAAGCACAAAACACGTGGAGTTTTTGTTTGTCACTCATACTATGACAATAACACGATATTGCTCACCTTCTCACTATTAAACGCATGCACGGCATGCTACGATAACATACTCATTGAACATACACAGTATTACAATACTCACGCGCGATGCACTATTACACACAAACAATATTCACACAACACGACACATTATTCTACCACACGTTAACAGTGCAACTGCTACTACACCACATGCACATTAAAGCAGACAATTCATGAGCAACGAACAAGCATCATAATACACACAAACAACATGCACATTATACATATAAATGATACACAGTATAACATGAATATTTATGATACACACATTTTTGAACTCATGTAAGACACACATGATATCAACATTTAAACCACCAGAGCAGCCATGGATAAGTTAGGGTTTTCTCACAACAAACTTAACATGAGGTTCATGATAACATTCATGCCATACAACACAATCATTAAAACAGCATAGAAAACATTAACTACAACATGTTTATCCTAATAAGTAAATAAGCATGGTAAGTATACTAAATGGCGGTTGAGACACTTACCTAGTTTCCAAGCAAATTGCAAGAGTTTCTTCTCCTTCCCTCAGCTAGCTCATGTGCTCCAAAGAAATGAGTTTCAGAGAGTTTTTTAGTGTTGTTTGTTGGTGATTTTTGAAGTGGATAAAGGTCCCTTTTATAGGGAACTCAGCTGGTCTAGGGTTGTGAATATCCATTGTGCCACGGGTTTGCCTTGGGGAGAAAGATCATGGAAAGGATTTGGAGTGGTTGTGGCTGTTCTGAACAACATAGAGCCACGTGAAGTTTCTCTTGATGCCAATAGGTCAGAAAGAAATAGGTTATTTTGGTTTGTATCCTTTGGGTTAAGGGTGTGTACGAGGGAAAAGGTTGGTGGTATCTTGTAAAGGTTATCAAGAAAGTACAAAAGCAAAAGCAAAGGCAGCGTGCTTTTAGGATAAAGTGGAGTTGGGAAAGGATGGTAAGTCTGCAGAGAGTGTACTTGAATAGAGGAAAGGAATTCAAACTCAACAATTGGTATGTTCTTGGTTCAAAACAAATTCGTGTGGCTATATTGCACACATAATATCTCTTGACTTAATGATCCAAATTCCATGCTCTTAGGTTCAAATGAAAGTTCTTGCATAATACTTCAATATTGATGTTGGAAGATAGTTGAAATAATGCTTTGAATTGATAGCAAAGTGGCTTACAAGTCGTGTGCCCAAAACTGCCAAAAGAACTTAGAAAAATTTCTAAGTTATAGAATTTTGACAACTTCAAGTGCCCTTCTTTGAAAATTCATAACTTGAGAATGGCTTATCCCATTGAGATGTTCCACATATGGTTGGAAAGCTCTCATCATGCTCTACAACTTTTATTTGGGACTCAAGACTTGAATCCAAATGGAAAGGATGAAAAGTGGTGCCAAAGTTGAGAAAAAGAGTGATGAAAAATGCTGAAAAATTTTCTAAGTGTTGGTCAAAATATCTTCCAAGCTTCATAACTCAAAAACCAAGCATTTTTAGACAAAAAGTCATATTGAAATAATTGAAGATCTTGGAAAGAGCTTTCCAATGAGCTTTGAGCCACTCCAATTGGATGTGTGGTTTAGGAGTTATGGTCATTTCAAAATAGGCTATTAGGGGAAAAATCTCACAAATGACACCTTTCTTGGTCAAAACTCTACTTCCCTTGCAAGAAAGCTCATGAAACTTGGTATGGATACTTTGTATACTCCATGAGACAATATATGATGATTAGAACCATTAATTACTTCATTTGATCCAAAATTCCAAAAGATTAGGGTTTCAGTCAAACCCTAATTTTGACTGTGAATGCACTGAGGTCAAATCTTGTGATTTTACTTCTTTCTTCTTATCTAAAGGTCTTAGCAGACTCTTGAGGATGTTGATAAACCAATGGAACCAAAAATTAAGGTTTGGGAGACCATCTTGATGAAGATCAAAGTGTTGGCTGACAAGTGCCACAAAAACCCTAATATGGAGGCACAGTGAAACTGAGGCTCAAACTTCTCCTGTTGAGGACCCAAGGATCTTGGATTCTTGTTGAATGATGTCTCTTGAATGTAGATGACTTCATATGGTAAGTGAACCACACAAACTTGACTTGATAGAGCCAAATTCTCAGTGATTTCTTCAGAGCAAACCCTAATTCCAAAGTCCTTGCATTGGAGATCCTTGGTTGACTTGACTTGCTTTGAACCACTTGTGGAGCTTCATGGTGATATGTAAACCTAATTTGAACACAAATAAACAAACTACAAGATATGGGTTAGCTCACACAATGCAGAGATGCTCCTAAGATGCACAAAAACTGGATGACATCTAAGGGTAAAAATTTAGGGTACAACAGTATGTTTATGAACTTTGTGCTTTACATAATTTTTAAGCTTTTCTTCATTTTGCATTTTTGTTCATTTTGGAATCAATTAGGACACAACCACAAATGTGAGTCCCTCCATTGTTCATAAATATTGAGAGATTTTGTAATTGTTGTTTAGCTCGTATGAATCATGTTTAATCTTGTATTCATTTGCAAACCTTGGAAACATTGAAATGATCTAGGCAATTTTTGATTATGAGAAAAGCAACCAATCCAAATAAACTTCAATTTTACCTTGTGAGGGGTGTGAGCACTTGCTAGCCATGTTGAGCCTTGAAATAGTTACAGAGGCTGAGTACTCAGATTTACATGATATGATGAATACTGTTGGTTTTAGTGAGATGGATAGTAGTGGGGATTACTTCACTTGGAGCATAAACAGATCAGTGGTACCGTATACTCTAGAATTGATAGAGTTATTGGTAATGTCTTGTGGTTTCAAGAAAATATGGATAATCATTTGAAGATTATACCTCCTAGTGTGTCAGACTATGCCTTGCTGGTTCTGGAAGGCAAAAACCAACCCTTTATCAGGTTCAGAAGGTTCAAGTTTAACAATTGTCTGGTGAATATGCAGGGGTTTGAGGATATGGTTAGAACTTGCTAGAATAAGCCTAGTAGGGGCACTCATATGGTCATTCTTTGGCAAAAACTTCAGAGGCTTAAACCTGTCATTGTGAAGTTCAGTAAGGACCTGGCTAATGTGAGTAAGCAGGTGGAACAAGCTAGGTTGGAGCTTGATAGTACTCAAAAGGATCTTATCCAGAATCGTATGGATAGAAATGCAATTGATAAAGTGAAAAGATGTACTGATAATGTTGTCAAGTGGAATGAGTTGGAGGAGAGCATTCTTAGGCAAAGAGCTAAAATTGATTGGTTAAGGATGGGTGATGGCAACAATGCTTTCTATTATGCCACTATCAAATCCAAACATCAAAATAAGAGTATGAACATTCTTCATAAAGCCAATGGTGACATTGTTACTAATCAGCAGGACATAAAGTCTGAGGTAATGGATTTTTACAAAAGTCTAATGGGAACTTCTGCTAATTATCTTAAGCATGTGGATGTAGAGATTATGAGAAGATGAAGTCAATTCACTAGAGATCAAGGGGAATTCCTTACTTCTAAAGTTACTGATGAAGAGATCATTAAAGCCCTAAAAGGGATTGGAGATTTAAAAGCCCCTGGGATTGATGGGTATGGTGCCAAATTTTTTAAAGCTTGTTGGCACATCATTGGTAAGGACATTATAGCAGCCATTCAAGAGTTCTTTGAGAAGGATAGTCTATATACATAATTTAATATGACAGTTGTAACCATCATCCCAAAGCATGACAATGCAAAGGGTCTCAAGGATTATAAACCAATTGCAGGATGCACTACTTTCTACAAGATAATTTCTAAAATTATGACAAATAGATTAGGGCAGGTTCTGCAGCAGGTTATTCACCAGAGCCAGGCAGCATTTGTTCTAGGTCAAGTCATTCAGAACCATATCTTATTGGCATTTGAGTTAATGAAAGGATATACTAGAAAACGTGGGACTCCTAGATGCATGATGCAACTTGATCTTCAAAAGGCTTGTGATATGGTGGATTGGAAGGCCCTTGAGAGTATTTTGACTGAGATTGGGTTACCTAATAGATTCATTGGTTGGATTATGCTAACCTCTTCCACAGTGAGTTGTCGTTTCAATGTTAATGGTGAATTGTCTGATGTGTTGCAGGCTAAAAGGGGTATAATATAGGGAGATCCCATATCTCCTATGCTGTTTGTGATTATGATGGAATATATGAACAGGATTACGGTAAGGATGCAGCAGAATCCAAATTTCAATCACCATAGTAAATGTGAAAAGCTGGCCCTTACTCACTTGACCTTCGCTGATGATATTCTTCTTTTTAGTAGAGGAGATTCTACATCTGTGTACTTGATCTTGGAGGCTTTTAAGCACTTTTCTGAGTCAATAGACCTTGTCATTAATCCCAGCAAATGTAAGTTTTTCTGTGGTGGAATGGACTTTAAGTGTATCCAAGAAGCTCCCTGTGAAGTACCTTGGTGTTCCCCTGCTTAGTAAAAGACTTACTATGAATCATTACCTCCCATTGGTAGAGAGAATAGTCAGTATAATCAATCACTGGTCTGCTAAATTGCTCAGCATAGCAGGTAAGATCCAGCTTGTGAAAAGCATCACCACGGCTATTGCCCAGTATTGGATGACCTGCTTCCCTATTCCCAAAATGGTTGTGCAAAAAATTGAAGCTATTTGCAGATCCTTTATTTGGACTGGGAAAGCTGACACTAGTAGAAAGAGCCCGGTGGCCTGGTCCAAAGTGTGTAGCCCTGTTAGCAAAGGAGGCTTGAATATCATCAATTTGCACATTTGGAATACGGTGTCTTTGTTGAAATGTCTGTGGAATGTTAGCATGAAAGTTGATTTCTTATGGGTGAAATGGGTTCATGTTTACTACTTAAAAGGTATAGATGTTATGACTGCTGAGATCAAGATTTCAAGCACTTGGATCTTGAAAAATGTGATGATGAATAGAGACAAAGTGACTCAGATTCAGCAGGCTTGGGATGATATGAAAAGGAATAGGAGATTTTTGATGAATAAGATTTATATGCTGTTAGTTGATTAAGAGAATGTTGAGTGGTGCCATGTTATTTGACATAATTATGCCAGGCCTCGTGCGGTTCTGTGTTGCTGGCTTGCCTGCCATGGCCGATTGGCTACAAAGACGAGACTGATGAAGATGGGTATGCTGCAGGACAACTTATGTTAAATATGTGGTTCTAGTGAGGAAACTCAGGATCATTTGTTGTTTGAGTGCAATATGTTAAAAGAGGTGTGGACCAATGTTCTTCAATGGCTTGGTATAAATCATCAACCTCAAGTTTGGAAGGAGGAATTAGGCTGGATTTTAAGAAATACAAAAGGGAAAGGTTGTAAAGCTGGAATGCTCAAAATGGCTGCAGCAGAAACAATATACGGTATATGGTGGTATAGAAACGCGGTGAGTTTAGAAAATAATGGGAATATAGAAAATGTAACTAGTGGTATCATTGAATGTATTGTGTATAGAGGTTGGAAAAAAGATAAATATAGGGGTCATTTATCTAATTTGTTGATGTAGTTTGTTTTGGTGGGCTGGATCCATGCAATCGCCTTGTATTGTTTTTATTTTTTGAAATATATAATTTCGTTTATTTCAAAAAATATATATTTGATCAAATTAATATGTATATTATTAATATAAAAACAATTGTATATCCATCCAAATACGTCAGTATGTTAATTTCTTTTAAAAATTATAACAAAGTGATATAATGATGAGAAATAATTTACTAAATATAATATTATTTATACACAAAAACTATATATATATATATATATATATATATATATATATATATATATATATATATATATATATATATATATATATATATATATAATGAATCTGGAAACGACAGTTTTTTTTTTTGGATTTTTGGCATATGATTCAGTAAAAGATATAATTTAATTTCAACCATTCATTTTAAATTTGATGGTTGTTATTCATTCTCACTATATATATATATATATATATATATATTACCCCACATCCTATTTTTTCTAGCTCCGTCAATGGTCTCACCTGTGAGAAATTTAATTAATATTTCACTCTAGATGCCACCAAATTTAAAAAAGGTGAAAATTAAAGTGATCAATTATATATTAAAAATAAAATAATTTTTTTTGAGTTTTATTAGAATAACACATTATCATATTAGATAGAGAAATTTTGTAAGTATGTCACGTAACACAAATTATAGTTTACTTTAGTAATATATCAAGATATAAATATAGATTGAAAGATTTTTTTAAAATTTCTAATTTGATTTTCGGATAAACTTATGCAATATTTTCATCATTGTTCTCGGTTAAATTTAGTGTAAATAGTGGCAAACCCAATATAATTAAATCTAACAGTGACAAAGCCTATGATTTCAATATAATTAAATCTAATATAATTAAATTAATTTTAGAAGTAAATACCATATAATTTTAATTATAATTTAGAAGTAAATACCATATAATTTTAAATACCAATATAATTAATCCAATTTTAGAAGTAAATACCATATAATTTTAAATTCAATATAATTAAATTAATTTTTTCAATATAGAAAAAAAATAATTTAGAAGTAAATACCATATTAATCATTTAGAAAAAAAAATCATATTAATTTTAATTATATTGGATTTAATTAAATTGAATTTAATTATATTAAAAAAATCATATTAATTTTAATTATGTTGGATTTTAATTATATTGGATTTAATTATATTTAGAAGTTAATGATTTTTTGTAATTCTTTTGATTTTTTCCGGATTTGCAAATCAAGAATTCTTCCGAATACGGAAAAAACTGGAAAATTAAAAAAAATAACGGTGTGTCCGAATTTGCACATCCGAAAATTAAGGGCAAAAATAAAATTTCACGTGGTGTCTAAAAAACATGGGTGGTGTATTAAGAAACTCTCTAAATAAAAGCGATGTTACACAGATAGTTTTTTTTTTTTTTTTGATAAGCAAAATGGGATTAAATTAAAAAGCACTAGGGGTGCTTAAACCCAACAAGTACAAACAAGAGAACAAAACAAAAACAAAGTCAACCACCAAGGAAAACAAAATCAAGAAAACCTACTCAAAGAACACTAGAAGCCACTAGTAGGATCCGAGCACCATTCCGACCAAGACAAGCTCGAACCGTTACTAAATAACACCGAGAACCAATCCCATGAAAGCTTTTTCACAATCCCCAATCCATCGATGTTAGCCAAAAACCTACCGTTGAAAAGAAAATCATTCCTACTATTCCAAATCACCCACACCATAGCTAAGCCAAATAACCAACCCAAATCCTTCTTCCAAACCATCTTACATTTCATGTCAAAAAGAATTAGCCAATCCAAAATAGACAAAGACAAAGGGGTAACATCCACCCGAAGCCACAAACAAAGCAACTCCCACCATCTTCTAGCAATCGAGCAACCAAAGAAAAGGTGATCCAAGTTTTCTTCAACACGAAAACAAAGAGGGCAAACCAAAGAATGCGTTCCCACCAAAATACCACGTTTTGACAATTCCAATTTGGTTGGAAGTCTATTCCAAATTAATCTCCAACCAAATATTGCAATTTTGCTAGGAACTTTAGAAAGCCAAAGACGATTCAAAGCCAAGGTAATAACATCATTTAACTCCAAAATTCTAGAGTCACAAGACAAAATAGAAAGATAGGCATTACTAACCGAAAAACCTTTAGTACTTTTCCACCACACCACCCCGTCCTCCACCGAAGAATTAGGTCGCACATCTCAGAGAAACTCAATCAACGCAATCCGTTGCAATGCTGCCCCGGAATTGTCCGGACAACCGAAGGACGGAATCAACCACCTCCACTCATCCCCACTCCAAAAGCCCATATCCGACACCTTGGCATGACGGCCGCCAACCCAAGAAAAAAGATCCAGAAAAAGATTGTGGAGAGAAGAAGTACCTAACCACCTATCATACCAAAATTCCAAAAACAACCCCGATCCAAGCTTGAAGGAAATAGAATTTGAGAACCAATTTGAATCCTTGTCAATAGTGCATAAATCCCTCCACCAAAGAGAAACTTTACTTCTAGAATGAAAGGAAGGAGCTTGGAGCATAGCTCTTTTGATATCTCCATACCTGCAAGAAAGAAAGTTAGTCCATAAAGAATTTTGTTCGTTCAATATCCGCCACTTCCACTTGCTAAGAAGCGCAATATTGAACTTTCCACAATGTTTCACCCCAAGACCACCTTCTTTCTTAGGGAGGCAAACTCTTTCCCAACTAATCCAATTAATCTTCTTCTTTTCCTCAATCCCCCCTCCCCAAAGAAAGGACCTTTGAAGAGAGATAATTTCCTTTATAATAGCCATGGGAGCCTTATAAAAAGAAAAGAGAAAAATCGGAATAGAGGAAAGGATGGAGTTTAAGAGGACCACTCTCCCCCCAATGGAAAGATGCCTAACATGCCACCCCTCAATTCTCCTTTTAATCTTCGACAATAACGGTCTCCAAACCTCACATCTCCTAGGATTAATCCCCATTGGAATCCCAAGAAAAGAAAAAGAAGAATGACCAATCTCACACTTAAGAAAGGAGGAAGCCGCTTGAACAAATTCCGGATCCAAGTTAACACCATAGAGTTTACTCTTATTCAAATTGACTCGTAAACCGGAAATTAATTCAAACCCTCGAAGAATGGACTTCAAAGACCAAAGATTATTCCTAGACGCTTCACCAACAAGCATAGTATCATCGGCGAATTGAAGAATATCAATACTCGCATTATCATCCAATCGGAAGCCCTTGAAATCCCCTATGGTAGAAGCCTCCTTAACCATACCCGCTAAACCTTCCGCTACCAACAAAAAAAGGAAAGGAGATAGAGGATCCCCTTGTCGAAGACCTCTAGAAACCGAGAAATCCGAAGTAGGACTACCATTCACAAGAATAGACATCGTGCTATTGAACACCAACGCTTCAATCCACTTTAGCCATAAAGACCCAAACCACATTCTTTTCAACAAATACCTAAGAAAATCCCACGACACGCAATCGTAAGCCTTCTCAAAATCCACCTTAATAACTATACAAGTCTTCTTGAATCTCTTGGCATAGTCCAACATCTCATTCACAAGAAGAACCCCATCCAACATGTTCCTATTAGGAATAAAAGCGGATTGACACTTAGAAACAAGCTTGCCAATCACCTTCTTCAACCTACAAGCAAGAATCTTAGCCAAGATCCTATACATGCTTCCAATAAGGCAAATAGATCTATAGTCGTCTAAAGAGTTAGGATAATCCACTTTTGGAATTAAAGCCAAGAACGAGGCGGTAACCGCTTTTGGAAGAGTAGCGGACGAGTGGAATTCACCAACAAAATTCAACACATCCGTCTTTAAAAAAGACCAACCCGCTTTGTAAAAATTCAAAGTGAAACCATCCGGCCCCGGACTCTTATCCCCATCACTACTCCAAACGGCTTCCTTGATTTCCTCCTCCGAAAAAGCATATTCCAAAGAAGCGGCTTCCTCAACGGAAAGAGAAAAAAAATCAATCCCGTCTAAAAGAGGTCTAGAAGGCATAGACTCTGTAAATCTCAAGGAAAAGTGGGATCTAATTTCTTGTTTAACTTCATCCACTTTATCAATCCATCCTCTAGAAGTGTTCAAACCAAAAATCGAATTTCTTCGGATGCAATGTTTAATGCACTTGTGAAAGAATTTAGAATTGAAGTCGCCTTCCTTAAGCCAAGATATCCTAGACTTTTTTCGAAGAAAGCTCTCTTGATTACGTAATGACTCCCACATTCTATCATGTGCTAAAGCACGCTTGGAAGCCATGTCAGCTGAGTCTACAGGAACCGAGCCCGCAACCAAAGCATCCAAATCATTCAACGCTCCTATAGACGTTTCCACCTCGAAATTCAAGAAACCAAAGACTTCCCTATTCCACTTACGCAAACAACCTCTCAACAACTTTAATCTCTCCTTGAAAGAGAAAATATCTTTTCCTTTAACCTTTGACATCTTCCAACTTCTTTCCACAAAAGGCAAAAAGTTCTCGTGATTAATCCAACAATTGAAGAACTTAAAAGGCTTTGGTCCCCAATCAATCAAAGAACTTTTAAGTGCAATTGGACAATGATCCGAAATGTCTCTACACCCTACCACTTGACCATCAACCTTCCACTCCTCTAATAAAGCCTCCGTAAGTAAGAATCTATCCAAACGACTCATAGCACTCCCATCCAAACCGTACCAAGTGAAAAACTTCCCCACCGGAACCGGCTCAACCAATCCCATAGAATCTATAAAACCATTGAACTCATCAATTTCCCGCAAATTCACCCTATTCGAAGACCCTTTATGTTCAGAAACTTTCCTGATAGCGTTGAAATCTCCACCCAAGAGCCACTCCCCCTTCGGGAATCTCGACTTGAGATCCAACAACTCCTTCCAAAGCAATCTCTTCTTATCAAGAAAACAAGAAGAATAAATATTGACAATATAAATCAAAGTTCCCTTCCACATACCACAGACCGCAACAAACCCTTCTCCTGAAAAACTGAAAAAAGGACAGAAAACACTTGATTTCCACATGATGATCAAGCCACCCGAATAACCAATTGAAGGTTTAAACGACCAATTAACGTCGGTACCTCCCCACAACTCATACACTAACTTTTCCGAAATCTCCACCAATTTTGTCTCTTGGAGAAGACAGAAATCAGAACAATCTTTTCTAAATAAAAAACTCAGTCGTCTCCTCTTGATGGAGCTACCCAACCCTCGAATATTATAGGAGATAAAATTCATGTCTGACCTGCTTGAGAAACAACCTTCTGAGAACTGACAGAAACATCTCTGTTTTCCAAAGCAACCAATGAATTAAGCAGAACATCCTTTGATGCTCCTCCCTTCATACCATAAGCTGCTGCCCTATCCCAAAGCTTAGAAGCCACCGCTTTTCTCTCATTTGCCCAAAACCTTCTATTACCTTAGACTAGACATGAATCAGAAATATCATCACTAACAGATTGATTAGAAGCTCCAGACTTGACAACCTTCTTTCTGCAAAAAGAATTATTACGCGAACCACCAGAACTTGCGGCTTACAAGTCTCCACCTCCATCCCTCGACGCAACCATCGTAGTCTTAACAGAAATGCCTCCCTTGAAATTGGGTCTACGAAGAGGAAGAAAGGAATTGGAAATAGAAATTGGAGAAGACACAGGTGTTGACGTATTAGAAACAGCCTTGGGTGCTGGTACGTTAGATTCCGTACAAGAAGTTCCCAAATGGTGCGAACCAACCTGGGTCTCGTGATGAGGCGAATGAGAAGAAAATAGAGTGTTTTGCGCTGTTGGTAAACACGAGTGATTAAAGAAATCAGCCCCACAAGCATTCACCAACTCTTGACAAGAGTCACAGTGGGCCCGCAAACGACCCAGTCCAATATCACGCAATGCATTATCAAACCGGCCCACTAAAAGTGAAGAGGTTTTATTTGTGTTTCTCTGCTTCCTATGCGTCCGATTAGACTTATCCACGTGACCAATTCCACTAGGACAAGAAAAGTAACCATTATAACAAGTGGCTCCCACCTGCAGCTTCTGATCACACGTAGTTGGCCCTATACCTGCTCCTACAGCAGCTGGCTCCTCCACAAAGGGTATAGCAGTTCTCATGCCTAACTCGTCAGTAGCATCAGAGGAAATATTAATGAAACCATTCCCAGCCTTTTTTGTACGAGAATCCACATGGTCAACCAAAGGCAAACACCCTTCCTCGAAAACAGAGCCCGCCGGAAAAGCTTCAACTTGGTCTCCATCTCCGGCACCAGAAATCTCTTCCGTAAAACATTCTGATGAATCGATTTCAGAGTCCGACGAAAAAGCAGGTTGAATACGCAGGGGACCCTGGGTATTTTCAATCAATTTCAAACGAACCAAGGAGCCATTAATCACCACATTGAAAGATTCATCAATACCCAATGAACACCTTGTTCTAACTAAAAATCTGGCCACGTCCAGCCTCGATTGAGTAGCAGTCGCCTCATCACTTCGAATAAAAGAGCCCACCGTCTTTGAAATGAACACAAAAAAAGCTTCGTTCTACACATGGCATGGAAGTCCGAACAGCCTCACCCACATAACCCTTTCGCCGTCAACCGTTGTCGGATCCCACAGCTTAATTTCACTGAACCATCTGTCAAGCCATTGTGGTTCGTTGGTCAAAAGTGCAGCTAGAGCACCAACTTCTCTATCTTCAAGTAAACACTTGTTAGCTCCAAGAGGAGTGGATCTAACACCAAATAAGCCTTCCATGTCGAAAATGTCTTGCATGTTGTAAGACAACCCAACCTCTAGAACGGTCCCGACAAAAGCCTTCTCAAATCGTCTCAACGATTCTGTCTCATCAAAATCAAAGGTTAACGAATTGGGACGCTCCTTCACCACACGACCTTGAACAGCTGCAACAAAGGAACGATCACGACGAACCTCCTTCTCTTTACCCTTGTCATCCGCAAGGTCCCTATACTCCTTCAGGAATTTTGGTTTCCCACTTATCTTCTCTTCATTCTTCAGAACTCGCTGGAAGCGAGGAATGTTGACAAAGATTTTCATATTTTCGATGAAAATGTTGTCGAGTTTCACCGCTAATCTGTCCTTATCGATAACATTCAAGAATCGAACAAAACCAAACTTTTTGCCACGTTTGTCCCTCCTTCCAGGAATAACCACCTCATCAAGTTCACCATAACCTTCAAAAATATCATACATGTCTCTAGCACCATATCTCTCAGGAAAAGAAGTAAAGAAGAAAGTTGTAGAAGAACCGCTGCTACTAGACTTAGTCTTGCCAAACAGATCCCATCTTCGTCGCGAACAGATTTTTCTCCGGCCCCCCACCACCGTCCACCCCTCTTCCTTTTCACGATCTCTTTCCATCAATTATTATTTTTGATTACATGCATGTACATGGACTAGCTCAAAATTCACAGGTTAGTTACCATATTTACACAAACCATCATCCACAACAAATGTTGTGTTATAGACACAGATAGTTAAAATTGAGATCAATGTAAACTTAATTCAACACATTTATTTTTAATTTTTTTTTCATGGAGGACAAAATGATAATAGTATTCATTACTACCACTACTCAATTTTTATTCACAACAACATTGATGTCCACGACAATGGCCAGTTTTCAAACCTCCGCTTTGACAATTGCTTGCACAAGTTTCATCAGATAATGGACATTCCGCTGTGTTATAACAATCTAATGCGTGATCGCCACTCATATTTACTTCATATCTTGTTGCACCACCTACAATCTTAAATTGACAATGCTTAATCTCTTATTTATTTAAGTATCTAATCTCTATAAATTCAAAACTGTTATTTTCGTCATATTTTTCATATTCCTCCTAATGTCATTTGCAGAGAAAGCATGAATAGTTCAAATCTTAGATTGAGAAGGGTTTGTGACATCAATTATATTATAAATTATTTTTAGAAAATACATGAATATATAAGTGCGTTACCTGGATGCAAGACTAAAGCAATGCAAAGAATTGCAACGAAAAAATACACTCGATTGATGCTATTAGCCATGCTCTCTTGAAAGATTAATGGACAAACAACACCTTTAAAGTTATTAAAGTTATTAGTTATTGAATGTTCTACGGATATTTATATACTCTTTCTGATCCTCAATATAAAAAAAATTAAGTTTTAATTAAATTCATTGAAGAATCAATGTATTTAAACGGATTTTTTAATAAATTTAAAAAATAACAAGTAATTGTGTTTTACTTGAAAATAAACTTTATAAAAATTTGTAAAATTAACCATTATTAAAATAAAATACTATATTAAAAAATATATATTTTAAAAAAATGAACTGCACATGATAATAAAGAACATGTTTGTTTTACTTTAAAAATTAAATCATTAAAAAAGGAAATATGTTTTCAAAAATGGAACCGAAGATGCTAATAAAAAACATGTTTGTTGTAATTTTAGAAAATAGATTTTTTTTCCTATAATTTTTATGAAAACTTCTTTGAAATAACTAAAAGTTTTTTTAAAATTATTTTTTAATTTAAATAATCTCTTTTAATATAATATAACATAAATGTACATTATTGAATATTAAACATAGTCAAAATCACATAATTTTTTGAAATAATGTGTTTTAAAAATTATTTTTTGAAAAAATTATTAAAAATAGTTTTGTATTTTTGTAATTTGTTTTTTTACATTTTGATATAAAAAAAGTTATATAAAAGGACAAAATGAGTAAAATAACATTTTAAGAAATAGTTTTCTTTAAACAAAATATGTGCAACTTTATAGATGATTTTTATTAAAAAATGAAATAAACGGCTCGGAATATCATGTTAAGGTTTTTTATTAAAAATAGTATATATTTATGTTTTTTTTTTCATAATATGTTAAAGTAAATTAGGGGTGTTTGAGATGCAATATGAATCTGTTGAGGCAAAAATTTATCCGATCTAAAGATAAATGAACTCATAGTTCTTTTTACTTTTAAATGTTTGATTAAAAAATGCGGGTCAACCCGGTCGTATTTCATATAGTTTAATTTAAATAATTTTTAAATATCCAAATTATAAATTATTTTAAATTTAAATATATTAAAATAATAAACAATAATATATTTAATATAGCATATACCATATAATGTATTAAAATTTAACATTACATAATGAGAATGATCAATTATAATTGAAATAAATGAAATAAATGAAATAACAAAAATAAATAGATTAAAACAAAATAATAAATACTATAAAAGAAAATAAGTATTATTAAATAATAAATTAACACAACATATTCATAGTGATAAAAAAATAAAAAAATATAGACATGTGATTCAGTTTGATTTACATTGATTTTAAAAAATAATCAGAAATTTGATTCGAATAGATCAATTATTCAAAAAAAGATAAACCAAACACATTAAATAAAATTTTATTTTTTGTGATTTTTATTTTTTTGGATTGTTTTGCATTTTTTATTTAGCTCGGCTTGAATTTGAACACTCATAATATTAAATTATTATTGATATTTATAAATTAAAACTTTTATAATAATAAAATATAATCTATATAAATATTTTATCCTTTAATATTTTGTAGCCACATAATTTACTTTAAAATAAATATTATGTTAAAAATTAAAATAAATTAAGAACATGCTAAGAAGAAATATCTTCCTAATAATAATATTTTTTTGTCAAAACAAATATTATTTTTTGCTGCAATAATACTTCTTTTTTATTAAACTATTAATAATAAAATGCTTCTAGATTTCACATGGTATTTTTCTATATTTTTTTAAAATACGACGTTCATTGGAATGAAACATGTCAACTAATTGAGCCTAATGGCGCAATGTTGACTAGTTACATTGGTGCACTTGTCCGTTCTCTAGTTCCTATTACTTGTGACAATTGGCGAAATCCACAGTTGAAACTCGCCAATGATAAAATATGGAGTGAGATATAGGTACTATATGTGATGTTATTTGTTATTTTTGACGATTATATCTTTAAATTAATTATACTAACACACTTTATTTGTTATTGTAGAGATCTTTTAACATTGGTGACGAGAAGCAAAAATATTGTCTTCAATTAGCCGGAAGAAGACTTAGAGGGTTCCGAGCATTTTTATCCAACAAGTTTCTGAAGCATGCCCAAGGAAAGTTTGTTGAAGCGGAATGCCCGAAGAAGTATGCGGAATTGATTGCACTCGAAGAATAGGACACTTTTGTCGCCAAACGAAGAACTGAAGAATTCCATGTAATGTTAATTTAATTTATCATGAACATTGTATTATATTCATGTAGTTATTACATGTGTTCTAATATAACTTATAATTGTTTATGCAGGTTGTGAATGGCGTAAATCGTCAAAGAGCCTCGAAACCCGCGTATCCATACAAGAAAGGACGTTTGGGATATGTACGCTTGGAACAAAAAATAGTAAGTATATATAATTTCTATGGTCTTTTTGTATTATTATTCATCCTAATTCTTGACTTAATGTGTAGCTTGGAGAGGAGAAAAGTGAAGAAACATCTCTTCCGGAGCATGTTTTGTGAAAGGCTATCCGTGTGGGAAAGGATGGAGTTGTTACTGATGGTGTTCAACAAGTTTTTGAACAATGTGTAAGTATAACGTTATTTGTTTAATTAGATAGAAAGTTCTTGTTTATCTAATATATTTATGCTTAGCTCTAATATTGAATTTTAGGAGACTCTATCTTAGTCCTTAATTCTCACGGAAGACCAGGATTGCAGGAGCATACTGAGTCGAGTATTAAATGTTCCTAAGTATTCTGGTCGCGTGAGGGGTAAGGAATTTGGAAACGTTGGAAGAATTGAGAGCTCAAGTTCGTGAACTGCAACTGGATAAAGAAATATATGTCGGAAAGGCGCGGTTCAGAATTTAAAGATACTAGTGACAAGGCCAGTATCAATTGTCAACAAAAAATTCCGGAGGTAATTATATTTATTAAATTAGTACAGTTTTTTATATTGACATCATTGCACAATAATAATTTCGTATTGTTTTTTTTTTTAGGGCATTTCGCCTTGTCAGCTATATTTATCGGCGCCGACATATCGCATGGTTGGCAAGGGAAAAGTGCATAACACTCCGGGAGACGTACTTCACACTAGATCGCTCCCTGCTGGATTTTTGAAGGTTTCGATTGATACTGCTTTAGAGCGGGATGCGTTACTACCTATACCTGACGACGTTTCAGATGCAACATTGGTGGGGGACGCAATAGGGTCGTATGTTGCATGGCCGTCAAACCTCATCGTCATAGATGACTCGGTATGTTGAAAACCATTATTAACCTTTTAGTTTTCAAATGTTTTACTTGCATATAAGTTATGCTATGCTTACTTTTACCTACATTTTATTTACATGACATTGTTAGACTTCTACAAAATCCAAATCAAAAGATAAAGGGATTGTGCGGCAAACCGAGTCAGTTGCATCACAAAAAGAGGTACATTGATATATATGCATCGAAAATGTTAATTCTATGATCCGAATTCAAAAACTTCATGATTACTAACTTTATGACTTATATGATTTTCAGATTCCTACACAAGAGGTGCAACAAGGGAGCAAGAACAAGAAGCCAGTAGTAGCCAAGGCAAAAAAAGCATCTATTTCTCGATTTCGGTTGTGCCTTGAAACAATTGTAGGCACAACGGATTTGATGGAAGGTGGTATCCGTGAAATACCTATGGAAGCAGGTATTTTTGGGTTTGCCTATTCAGAAACAATTGCTAAAGAAGACTTTGATCAGATATTTATGCATTCTGAATTAGGTGTCAGTGTTATGAATTCATACATCAGGTAATCCATCGATTTTATTTATTTAATTGATCAATTTATTTACTCATTTCAATGAATATTAGAATGTTAATTATAATAACATATTTATTATAATTCGTTTTTATTTCAGGTTCTTGTATGAAAAATTGATGCTCTCGCGTCAATTGACTGAAAGATACTCCTTCTTGTCTCCCAACTTTGTCAATGCAAATTTAATCAACCGAACTTCATATGTGGTCAAAGATCACTTAGTAGGTGCATTTATGACCAACATTGATACAAAGAAGTTGTATCTTTTACCATATAATACTGGCCATGGGTAACATTTTCATCTTAACTTCCTTTATTATAATCTTTCGCTTTTTTACGTTGTGTATAACATTTCCACCTATACTTTTATTTTATTTTACAGTGGACACTGATTGTTGCTTGGGATTAATCCGATAAAAGAAATAGTCTATTATTTGGATTCGCTAGAGGGTGATCAAACAAAATACCCAGAGATCAAGAAGATGATTGATACGTAAGTGATGCGATAATTCTAAATATTCGCGTGTGTATTTCTTTATTTATGTGAGAATGTTCTAAATATTCGTTTATAATATGATAGATCCGTAAAAATAATCTGATCACAATGACAAGCTCGGGTACCAAAGACCAAAGCAAACAACTTTACATGGTAAGAGTGGAGGTATAATTTGTTATTATAATAGTAATGCTACCTTATAACACAAGTCATCTATGATACTTATTAATACTCTTTTATATGTGTAGTGTCCTCGGCAGCGTAATGGTATCGATTGTGGTTATTTTGTCTTGAGATTCATGAAAGAAATTATTCATTTGGAACAAATAGAGATTCCAAACATGGTATGGATTTATATATAAGTTATGATTTATTTTAAGATTTATTATCGGATATTTCATCTAATTAATTACTTTTAACTAAATCATGCATATTATGTTATATGTAGTATTTTGATGAATTCAAGTGTGCCACCTACACGAAAGATAAATTGGAAGAAATAAAGGAGGATTGGTGTCCATACATGGTTGAAATGAGAATTTGTTGAATAGTTTTAGAAATTGTGTTAGGTTTATGGAAGGTGTTGTATATATAGGTGATGGAAATGGTGTATAAGGTTTCGAATTGGTTCATGGAATTGGTGTTGTATAGTTTGTATTGAGTTATATATATGTAATGGTTATTTTGGTGTTGTATATATAATGGTTTTTACGGTTTATGTGTTGAATTTTAATCGTATAAAGGCCTATTGTTGAATTATAATGGTATAAGGCCTATGTGTTGAATTATAATGGTATCAAAGGCCGTGTGTTAAATGATTATGGATTTTGTTAAATTATACAGGTTAATTTATACAGGTTTAATAATTGATTTTTAAAAAAAGCTTTTAAAAAGCACTTTTATAAAAGACATCGCTTTCTAAAAAAAGCGCTTCCTAAAGGGGGGTCATGGCGTATACCAAGGTGGTCAAACTCACGAGTCTACTCAGACTCGTAAAGGGTTTGTATACTCGACTCGCAGACTCGACTCGTAAACTCGTACGAGTCTATGGAAAATTAAAAATGACTTTCAAAAACCTATAAGTGACACATATATGGCACACTCCTATGTTTTTTATACTTATAAATTCCTCATTTATGACATAAATATATAATACAACACCAATTATCATGAAAATTTGATTTTCATACTCCATAACAAATTCTTTTAACAAAAAAAACTCGATAAAAAAATGCAAAGTATATAGTTAAGACTTAAATTACTAATTTCCTCTTAATTGGCTACTACATCAAGCAAAAAAAAATCATAAAATTGATATGCTAATAGCTTCAAACATCCAAAGCTCCACTGAAATCACAACCACCAATATAGATCACCATCTTCTTTATCAGTATCTTGAGTATCATCATCAAAATCTGCCTCAGATGAAACACCTTACTCATCATTAATCAATGTTGGATTGCTTGAAGTTCCACTTCCACCTAATTTAACATTGCCACTGCCACCACTTTGTACAATATTAGTTACAACAACATTAGCTTCCACAGCATTATTAACAATAACATCATCTTACTCAACATTAACTTCAGTTTGCACATTTTATTTATTATGTTCTTCAATTATTTATTCATCATCTGAATGACTATCTTCAAATGGAAAAAAACACTATTTAATTTTCCTTTTTAACTTTTCAACTTGAAATTGTACATGATATAAACCAAATTATTCACCTTTTTTTAATGCAACCTATTTCTTCTAAAAAGTTAAATTTAAGTCTATAAACACACCAATAATAATTCATTATCATTTCAAAGGAACTTCAATTACATTCACAACCATAGGAGCTACAAGTTTAACTTAGAACACGAATTGCAAACCTCTTTAATTATGGAGTCATATCTCCATAGAAATTCCACCTTTCAGCAGGTAACATATCCTTCATAAACTATTTTTTGCCATAAATCATGGATTTTCTAAACTATTTTGTCACATGCAAATTGATACATGCGCATTGGGATCATTGGACCTGATTGAACAATAATGCATCACCTTTATACAAGATATCATACATGAGAACCATCCAAGTGAAACATATAAGAAAATACTTACACACAAAGGATTAATTCATGACCACAAACATGAACAAAGCAAGAGAGAGGATAAACTCACACCATTGATGAAGGGGGAAGAAACTTTGCTGAAACAAGAGACTAGGAGAGAGAGACTTTTTAATTCTCGTACAACCAAAAAAAGGGTTTTTTTTATAAAAAAAAAAGTAAAATAAAATATTTTGGGGAATTTAGGCCTTTTCGGGTTTTTAAAAAAATTAAAAAAAAAAACTTAAAGACTCGTAAACTCGTTATAGACTCACGAGTCTATACGAGTTTGCGCGAGTCTACCCGAGTCTACTTGAGTCTATCAAAAAATAATTATATGCCTGAGTCTACTCGTTTATACTTCCTAGACTCGTAAACTCGTACGAGTTTACGAGTCTACCCGCGAGTTTGACAACCATGGCGTATACATAAGACAACGCTTTTAAAAGCGCTGATAAAGGAGGCATACGAAAGCGCTTTTCTTTGAAAAAGCGCTGCTAAAGGGGGTCCTACGAGAGCGCTTTTCTATGTAAAAGAGCTGCTATATGGGAGTCCTACGAAAGCGCTTTTAAAAGCGCTGCTAAAGGGAGTCCTAAGGGGGACCTAAGACAGCGCTTTTCAAAAGAAAAAAAAATACCGCCTTTACCTTTAGCAGTGCCACCTTTGGCAGTGCTTTTAAGCGCTGCTAAAGGAAGAAAAAAAACGCTGCTAAAGGTCTCTTTTGGCGTAGTGAAACAACCGTTTTTTGGATTTTTAGCATATGATTCAGTGAAAGATGTGATTTAATTTCAACCATTTATTTTAAATTTGATGGTTGTTATTCAGTATATATATATATATATATATATATATATATATATATATATATATATATATATATATATATATATATATATATATATATATATATATATATTAATTAATGTTTCACTCTAGATGCCATCAAATTTAAAAAGGTGAAAATTAAAGTGATCAATTATATTTTAAAAATAAAATAATTTTTTTTGAGTTTTATTAGGATAACACATTATCATATTATATAGAGAAATTTTATAAGTATGTCACGTAAACAAAGTATAGTTTACTTTAGTAATATATCATGATATAAATATAGATTGAATGATTTGTTTAAAGTTTTTAATTTGATTTTCGGATAAACTTATGACAATATTTTCATCATTGTTCTCGGCTAAATTTAGTGTAAAAGCTATTGCAAAAAGAATCAAGTAAGTAGGTAGCTGAGAACACGTTGCAATTGAAGCCATTGAGAGAACACACGTTCAACTGATCCGATAGTGGCTGATCTTTTCTCAACCATTTGGTTGAGTGATCAGTAAAATTCACTCTCACGTACATATTATAAATTGATGAGATTGGTTTCAATGATTTTAAGGCGTTAAACTCATGGTGATTTTCATTTTATGTAGTTAATTGAATCAATGGAAAACTATTTTGAGCCACGATAAATAAAAGAGATGTTACACAGATTTATTTTTAATTTTTATTTCATGGAGGACAAAATGATAATAGTATTCATTACTACCACTACTCAATTTTTATTCACAACAACATTGATGTCCACGACAATGGCCAGTTTTCAAACCTCCGCTTTGACAATTGTTTGCACAAGTTTCATCAGATAATGGACATTCCGCTGTGTTATAACAATCCAATGCGAGATCTCCACTCATATTTACTTCATATCTTGTTGCACCACCTACAATCATAAATTCACAATGATTAAACTCTTATTTATTCAAGTACTAATCTCTATAAATTAAAAACTATTATTTTCGTCGTATTTTTCATGTTCCTCCTAATGTCATTTGCAGAGTAAGCATGAATAGTTCAAATCTTAGATTGAGAAGGGTTTGTGACATCAATTATATTATAAATTATTTTTACAAAATACATGAATATATAAGTGCGTCACCTGGATGCAAGACTAAAGCAATGCAAAGAATTGCAACGAAAAAATACACTCGGTTGATGCTATTAGCCATGCTCTCTTGAAAGATTAATGGACAAACAACACCTTTAAAGTTATTAAAGTTATTAGTTATTGAATTTTCTACGGATATTTATATACTCTTTGTAATCCTCAATATAAAAAAAATTAATTTTTAATTAAATTCATTGAAGAATTAATGTATTTGAACTAGGGGTGTTCAAAAATATGGTTAACTGAATTGTATACTAGAATTGAACTGCACTGCACTATAAAAAAACTGAACCATTTAAATGGTTAATGAACTGAACCATTTAATTAAAACAATTCAAATTCAGTTTAAAACCGGTTCAAAACCAATTTTCTTTTATAAACTAATTTAATTATATAAATTAATTAGTTTTTTAATATTTTTAATTAGTAATTACATATTATATTTTTCATTCACATTCTCATTCTATGCTTTTCTTCCGCAAACTTACTCTAAGATTCTCAAATTTCACTCTTCCTTGTTCTTCCCCAAACTTAACCCTAGATTCTAATTCAATTCATCTTCAATTTCACCATAAATCTCACGTTTCGCTCCAATTCAAATTCATTCACTCTTCCTTGTTCTTCCCCAAACTTAACCCTAGATTCTGATTCAATTCATCTTCAATTTCACCATAAATCTCACGTTTCGCTCCAATTCAAATTCATCTTCAATTTCACCATATATCTGCTTCTCATCAACACGAATCGAGCACCATGGAAGATGTTGAAGCAAGCTGACGTATAGCAGCAGCAGGCATTCCGTGTTTTTGTTCGAATCAGTGAAGTTTTGAATATTGCGAAGCGAATTGAGAGGACTGAATTAGCTTCGACTACGCTATCGGTAACACTCAAAACTAATCTCATGCTGCTAGTTATGGTTATTATATGATGATATTGTTGTACTTGTTTTGAGCACAAGCATGAGTGTTTACGTGTTGTAGTGTTGTATTGTAGCTGTTTATTCAATTTCATAGCTCTATTAATATTTGTTGCTATTTGAAATTCGACTTGTCGCATCCTGGTAGTGTTACTCGCTGTTTCTATTATTGAACTTATTATGTTGACAATGCTGTGTAATTGAGTCAATTATCTTATGCGTGAACTTGTTAGTCGTGAATTGATGCGGTTTGATTTGTTATCCTACTGTCAATTAGGACGCATCGGGTGCAAACATATTAAAACCTTTCATAGCCATAATCAAGTTTTCAAGAATTGTGATTGGGACAATGATTCTATTATCCTATATATTTTGTTGAAAAGTATAGTTAGTGTTGAAGAATAATTTTGAAACTATATATGATATCTTGGTTTAATAAGCATATACCATATTTTAGAATAAGGGAAAACAGTAGCATTCAATAGCAGTATATCCAACGCATAAAACCATCGAGTATTAGCCTATATATTTTGTTGGGAGTGTCATACACATATATGAAAACAAGATACATTAGAGAGAGCAAGAGTGAGAGGAAGTAATGTATATATTTCAATAAGCAAATCAGTCAAAGGGCGTTTCTCTATTGGCAGGTGATGATGGTTTTATTTCATTTGACTTGAAGCTATTGAAATTCACTTGCCAAAGGAGAGCTGCCCTGTGAGTGTTTTAGCTTAGATATGTCTCTCATTTTCCTCTATATGAATTGCATTTATTAATTTTTTCAATCTCCAAAAGCTTAACTTGAAAATAAAGAGAGAATCTTAATGGAAATTTTTTTTTTTGAAACTATATATGATATCTAGCTCCAATAAGCATATCCCATAGTTTAGAATAAGGGGAAACAATAGTAGCATTTAATAGAAGTATATCTAAAGCATAAAACCATATTCTTCAACACTAACTAATCAAGTTTTCAACAAAAGTCATATGCACGTGAAGAATTAGTGTTTAACGTTTGATATACTTACTATTCTTCAACACTAACTATACTTTTCACTAACATTGGTAACAATAATAAATAACACCCCAACGATTACAATGATGCGGTAAGCTGCTTCTGATACGATATCAGCAAAGATGATGCAGTAAGTTGCTTCTGACATGATATCTACAAGTGTTTTTAGTGTCTAAATATCTTATGGCTTTTGCATCTAACTTCTTCTTATAGATCTGACTGGTGCTTAAATTTTTTTAGGGAAATTGTAGCAACTTCGATATGGATAGTCATGACAGCGTTACAGACTTTGAGACAGAAGAACGTATCGGTTCTGCACCTCCAGTTTTTAATAATGCTGATTTGTTGCCTCAAAAGCGTAAAAATCGATCAGAAGCATGGAATCATTTTACACCGATGCCACCGAACACGGAAATGTCTAAGTCAGTAAAATGCAAGCATTGTGGCTCCTTGATCAAGTATAATGGTGGAACAAGCGCTATGCTAGCTCATTTGAGAAGATGTAGTGATAATCCAGATAATTCGGTGAATGTGACAATGCATGAACCATCTTCAAGCTCAATGGAAAATAGGGAAGCAGTTGTTAATTCATCCCCTTCGGTTCCCAAATTTGACCAAGAAGTAAGCCGAATGGACTTGACAAAAATGTTTGTAGCCATAGAACTTCCATTTCAAAAGGTAGAGCATCTATATTTTCATAGGTTCATTTATGGCTTACAACCAAAATTTAAGTTCCCATCACGCAATACATTGGCACGCGATATTTTGAAGAATTGGGACGCGGAGAAAGCAAAGATGAAGACTATTTTGTCACAAAATTGTCGTCGAGTTTGTATCACTACAGACATATGGACATCTACCCAAGACTCTAATTACATGTGTCTCACAGGGCATTACATTGATAACAATTGGAAGCTACACAAAAAGATTTTGAATTTTAGTGAAGTCGCAGACTACACAGGAGAAATTATGGTCAAAACAGTTAAGAAGTGCTTAAATGGTTGGGAACTAAATCGTGTGCTTAGTGTGACAGTGGACAATGCATCCTCAAATGATGTTGGAATTCAACATCTCAAAAGATGGCTTCTCTCTCAGAATGGCCTAGTTTTGAATGGAGAATACCTTCATACACGCTGTTGTGCCCACATATTAAACCTTATTGTGAAGGATGGGATGAAAGAAGTTGATGACTCTATTGTAAGAATTCGGGCAGCGGTGAGGTATGTGAGGCGTACTCCTTCGAGGTTTAGAAGATTTAAGAAATGTATTGATCATGAAACAATTGGATATAAAGGTTATGTTGGGAGAGATTGTGAGACTCGGTGGAACTCAACATATCTAATGTTAAAGGGTGCATTAAAACACAACAAGACCTTTACCGAGTTAGAATTTAGAGACCGGAAATATTTTAATGAAATGAGTAAGGATAAAGGAGTGCCTAGACAAGAAGATTGGGAGCATGTTGAGTTAATCCTTCCATTTCTACAGATATTTCATGAAGCTACAGAGCGTATTTCGGGATCTTCTTATGTGACAAGCAACATGTATATGCTTGAGGTTTTTGGCATTGGAAGAAGCATTTTGAACTTGTGTAATTCGGAAGATGTAAAGGTAAGGTCAATGGCTATAAAGATGAAGGCAAAGTACAATAAATATTGGGGAAAACCTGACCACCTTAACATGCTGTTGTTGATTGCAATGGTATTAGACCCTCGATGTAAAATGAAGCTTGTGGTATGGATGGCAGCTAGGATTTATGATAGTGGTGATGCAGAATATTTGAAAGCTAAATTAGATTCATATTTGAAGTCTATTTTTGATGAATACTCTGGTAGGGCAGTGTCTCGTCTAGGTAGTTCTGTCAATCTATCAAGTGGTTTTGATACAGTTAATGATCCGTACCATTGCGCTGAATTCTACCAGTCAGATGAGTGCAACACATCAGAGACAGAATTACAGAAGTATATTCAAGAAGAAGTAGAAATCCGTCCTCCAAATTTTGATGTGCTAGAGTGGTGGAAGGTGAATTCAAGCCGATATTCAATACTTGCAAGCATTGCAAGAGAGGTTTTAGCCATACCGATATCCAGTGTAGCCTCTGAATCAGCATTCAGTAATGGAGGAAGGATCCTTGATGCATATCATAGTTCTTTAACATCGGCTAGTGTGGAAGCACTTATTTGAGCTGAAGATTGGCTCAAAGGAGTAGTTATGTCTTTTCTTAGTATTGAGGATCTCGATAATATTGATCGAATTGAGGATGGTAAGATGTCAAATTTTGAACTGATTCTTTACTAAATTTATAAAATAACAAGTAATTGTGTTTTACTTGAAAATTAACTTTATAAAAATTTGTAAAACAAACCATTATTAAAAAAAAATACTATGTTAAAAAAATATATATATTTTCAAAAAATGAACTGCACCTGATAATAAAGAACATGTTTGTTTTACTTTAAAAATTAAATCATTAAAAAAGGAAATATGTTTTCAAAAATGGAACTGAAGATGCTAATAAAGAACATGTTTGTTGTAATTTTAAAATATATTTTTTCCTATAATTTTTATGAAAATTTCTTTTAAAAAAATAAAAGTTTTTTTTTTAATTATTTTTTAAATTAAATAATTTGTTTTAATATAATATAACATAAATGTACATTATTGAATATTAAACATAGTCAAAATCAAATAATTTTTTGAAATGATGTGTTTTAAAAATGATTTTTTGGAAAAATTATTAAAAGTAGTTTTATATTGGTTTTAAAACATAATCAGAAATTTGATTCGAATAGATCAATTATTCACAAAAAGATAAACCAAACACATTAAATAAATTTTTATTTTTTGCGATTTTTATTTTTGGATTGTTTTGCATTTTTTATTTAACTCGGCTTGAATTTGAACACTCATAATATAAAATAATTATTGATATTTATAAATTAAAACTTTAATAATAATAAAATATAATATAATAAAAAATAAAAATACTTGAATACTCCACACAATATATATACATATTTTATCCTTTAAATATTGTACCCACATAATTTACTTTAAAATTAATATTATGTTAAAAATTAAAATAAATTAAGAACATGCTAAGATGAAATATCTTCCTAATAATAATATATTTTTGTAAAAACAAATATTATCTTTTGGTGCAATAATACTTTTTTTATTAAACTATTAATAATAAAATGCTTCTAGATTTCACATGGTATTTTTCTATATTTTATTGTTTAGAATAATCTACATGAACATTTCTTTATTTGATTATTTTTAAAGTGATTTTGCTTGAAATTTCTTGGAATTTAGTTTATTTGATGATTTTTAAAGTGATTTTGCTTGAAATTTCTAGGAATTTAGTTTATATGCATTATAGTAAAACTAAAATAGTATGCATGCATTCAATTAATTATAACTTACAGATATATGTATCGAGACAAACTAAACAGCTCAAAGTATATCATAGATCATCCATAAATTAATAAAGCTTACAATTTAAACCATGAGACAATCTCAATACAATAATACAAATAATATTGTATCACCCCAAATAATTTGTGTCAAGAATTATAACAGTATACTAATACATGGTTACAAAACTTTTGCATATACACAATGTTATATGGGATGTCCAAAATACAACATGGAATGGAATGAATATAAAATATACAACAAAACTAAACAAACGGAATTACATCTTCATCTTTTCGGATCCATGCTGCTAACTCTCCAGTCAATACATACTTATCTGTAAAATAAACAACGAGAATGGGATAAAATTTCTAAATCTTAGTGAACTCTAGAATACACAATTGATTTCAAACGGCTCTGGTCTACACACTTGTACTCCGATAAAGAAAATAATTAATATTGAAGCATACAAAACTTCTTAATAATCATGAAGTTAGACATACTAGTTCTCTATGCCTTAATGTAACACCCTAAATAACCTTCGCGCAAAATTAAACAAAATCAGAGTAAATATCTACAAAAGCATATTTAGGATGTCACCTTTTAACAAAAACTTGCTCATATAAATAGATATGCAACACCTACTACTTTTAAATTAATGATAGTAATAAAGATGATGAAAGATTGTTTGAAAATTCAATTCTTATTGCAACAGCGGAAAAATTCAGCATTAAGATAATTATTCAAAATTAATATCATGTTTCCAGAAGGATTATAAATAACCACACAAAGGAGATATCCAAAAATCTCAACCAACATAAAAGAAAATAAGTGTTCCAAGACCCTGGTGTTACACATCAGAGCAGATGCCGACACTAAAATAAAATTGGAAGACTCCAACTTCCACTCATATCAACTCCTCTACTGCGAGTTATCTGCACGGTGCCCATGAAAAGGCAACATTCAAATAGAAGGGGTGAGATATCATAATTATATAAAGGAAATCATGATAATAACCAGGCAACAGATTATTTTGTGCACATCACTCATTCCTCATAACCAACACAATAACCATCTAACACAACAAAAACATTCAACATACATCTACAATATCCAACACATAACATTCAAGAAGTTTGTGGAGAGCGAGTGGAAGTCGTATGTGTTTGAAGGTAAAGACGACTATGTTCTTAAAGAAAAGCTTAACCGTCTTAAACAAAGTCTGAAAGTTTGGAACAAGGAGGTTTATGCTTGAATAGATTTAAAGATAGAAGAAGGTGTTAACGAGCTTAACTTGTTGGATAATGCGGTTGTAGATGGGAGTGTGGATGATGGTTCAGTTTTAGGGGTTTGTAGAAATGATGCATCGTCAAAGGTTTGGAGGAATATTTGTATTCGAGAAAATCGTTTAAGACAAAAAGTCGAGGAGTTTGTGGTTGAAAGAGGGGGATAGGAATTCTAGGTTTCTTCACAGAGCTTTGAAGGCCAGGGTTCGTTGTAACGGTATATTGTTTGTTAATTCTGAAAGAGGGAGGTTGGAGGAAGTGGGAGAGATAAAGGAAGAAATTAGAAACTTCTTTGCTGCAAATTTTTGTGAAGATAATAGAGTTGGTCCTGATGTAGATGGTTCCTTTTTCTCGAAGCTGACGAAAGCGGATAAAGAGATTTTGGAGGTTATGGTGACAGAATATGAGATTAGAAATGATGTGTGGTGTGGCAACGATGATAAGAGCCCCGGTCCAGATGTTTTTAGTTTCAGATTTTTCCAACACTGTTGGGAAACGATAAAGGAAGATGTTTATCGGTTTGTCAAGGAGTACATGAATCACCCTGCGTTGACGAAAACTGCAACTGCTTCTTTCATTGCTTTGGTGCCTAAATGCAAAAATCCTCAGATTTTGAGCAATTACAGGCCTATCAGCTTAGTGAATTGCTACCAAAAGATTCTCTCGAAGGTGTTGGCGGCAAGATTGAAGAAGATTTTAGGATCTATCTCGTCTTTAGAACAATCTGCTTTTATACCTGGCAGAAATATGTTGGATGGGGTGGTGGTTGTGCATGAAATTTTAGACTATGCTAAGAGGAATAAAAAGCCGTGTTCGGTTATGAAGATTGACTTTGAAAGAGCATATGACTGCGTCAATTCGGATTTTCTTAGAAAAATGTTTTCGCATATGAACTTTGGTGAACTTTGGTGTAAGTGGATGGAAGAATGCATTTTCAAGGGGTCGGCGTCGGTTCTAGTGAACGGAAGTGCGACGTCGGATTTTAGGTTGGGAAAGGGCTTAAGGCAGGGAGACCCGCTGTCTCATTTCCTTTTTATCTTGGTGATGGAGTGTCTAAATAGATTGATGAAGAAAGTTGTGGAGCTAGATTTGTATCGAGGTTTTAGGGTTGACAATTTGGCGCCGATAAGTATCGTTCAGTTTGCTGACGACACTTTACTGATTGGGGATGGTTGTAGGAAGAACCTCTGGTGTATTAAGGCTATTTTGCAGGGTTTCGAAATGCTATCTGGGCTAAAGGTCAACTTCTTTAAAAGTAGCATTTGCGGGGTTAATTTGAAGGAGGATTATCTTGGTACCGCAGCTGAGTTCCTGCACTGTAGAGTAGGGTCCATTCCGTTTAAAGTTCTTGGTATTTAAGTAGGGGACTCTCCAAGTAAAGTGAATATGTTGTCTCATGTTATTGATTAGTTGAGAAATCGTTTGGCGAATTGGAGAGGAAAGTTACTTTCTATAGGGGGTCGTGTGAATCTTCTGAATTCTGTTTTGAATGCCTTACCTGTGTTCACTTTGTCGCTTTACAGGGCTCCCAAAGTTGTTCTAAAGCAGATTGTGAGTTTACAAAGCAATTTCTTGTGGGGAGAGGGGTCTTGTAACACCCGTATATAAAACTCATACATCAAAGCATAAATATTATATATGAATCCACGTGTTTGGTACGGAAACACCATAAGCTCCTAATTAACACATTATATATATTACATGCCCTAAAATACAACAACTAAAAGTTATAAAGGCATAATATACACAAGATGTTCAAAAGATAAAAACTAAGAACTAGATCAACAATGATCTCAAAATAAACTCCGCTACGGAAGCTAGCCATCAACAAGCAAGGAAAAGATCACACGACCTTAGTATTTTTATTCAAAATACTAACCTAATAACAAACCAAAATATACATCTCAGAACACGGACAGAACTACATATTCAAACATACTAAAGTATACATCTTAGAACAGCCTCTTATCTTACGGATTCAAATCATGAACAAACAAACTACATATTCAAACATATATCGTATGTCAAGAACAAGGAAATGCACATGGTAGAGGTTATATCAAATGAGCATAATAAATGAGAGGGAACTAGGAATGATACCAGTTGAAGTTTTTCCAATGCCTTGATTATGCAGAACACCTCTAAAGCCACTCAGAAATTCACTTGCTCAGTTCACTCGATACTTGGAAAAATTAAGTGTTTTTGAGAAGAATTGTTGGTGAATTGCATTGAACCTCCATTCTCCATTTATAGGCAAAGGACTGGGTCAAGGTTATGGGCCGGGTCAGGAAACAATTCCTCCCTTCAAAATTCTAGGGTTTTGAAATTGGTTTCGATGTTGAAATTTGGGGAGACATACGCTCATTCCCTCTGAGTCTCGGCAGATAGCTACAGAGTTGAAACAACCCAAAACGACATTGCTTCTTTGGCTCCCTTTGGTGGCAAATGAAATAAACACTGAAGAGGAAACTTGATCATGACATGACCCTGATCCATTCTCAGGCTGGTGCAGAGGAAGCTCAGAACGGTAAGCCTCACATACCCTTTGTTCAAGCGAATTTTCATTGAGCTTGAAGAGGAAACTTGAGGGTAAAATTTGAAATTGGGAATGCCGCGCCAAAGTTGTTGTGATACTTGAACCAAACTTTGAAGAAATGTAACCGTTGAAATTGATTGAAAACAAATTCTCTGCAAAACATAGCTCATACGAACAAGGAAGAAGAAAAATTTTCCTTCTATCACAGGTGTCACACTATTACTGGTTTTCATTCCGCGTTGAAAAGTCAAAGGAGAGAATCCTGCTTTTTCATTGGCTGATAGTGTAGATTCCTCCTCCAGTCAAAATTCACGAAATCCACAATGGACTACTAAGGTAATGGCACGTGTGTTTGCTTTTGTTTCTTAAAAGGTTAAATGATAATTCAATGAAAGTTAATTAAACTAATATTAATTTAGAAAACTAACTTAAGGAAAAATCATAAAAAAAATAATCTAACAAAAATAATTAAATAAAAACAAGATAATTAATTACCAACAATATTGATTAATTAAGCTAAAAACAAGGCTAAATTAGATTAATTTGAATAATTAAAAGCAAATAAAAATAGAATAAAGTACATTAAAATTTAAATTAAAATAAATAAAAAAGACAAATTTTAAATTAAGATAAAATAAATGAAATGACAAAAAGTGGAAATTAAGGTAAAATAGAGAGAAATAAATCATATAGCGGGAAAAAAATGAGGGTAAAATTTGGGGTACAACAGCGAGTTGCAAACTTTTTTGGAAAATTGAAGAGTTTTTGTTTTTAAAATCCAAGCTCTGTTGATCTTTTGAAAAGGAAACAAGTATTTATGTTTCTCGAAACCAAAGGGCTAAGGATGCTTGAAGGTATGGATGCATAAAGCACACAAGCACAAACATATGTACACACAACCAAACAAACAAACCCTAGGTTTAGGTCTCATGAATGGAGCCATGGTCTACCCATCCCAATAGGTATGTAGTATGCATTTTCACCTGCCGAACAAGGTTCTAAAGAGTTCCCAGAGTCTACAATCCATCTTTCGAATTTTAAGGATTTCCCATATGACTTGGTAATCGATAAAATTCTTAAGAGGTCTCTTCTGAGTGTAGTATCGCGTGACAACCAATTCAGAAATAGACTCCATCATGGTCTCCGCACTACATCCTAAAAGGCTTAGTGGGGTTTGGTAACTACGGTTCTCAATATCATGGGCTCCTAGGTCGAGAGTAGCACGCTTTCACGAATAGGATCGTTCAACATAACTAGACTCTCGATATGGCCTCAGCTGAGTGATGGTGTTCTCAATTCAACTTTTTCAGGAATCGACTCCCTCAAAGCCTCCTTGAATATACCATCGTCCTATAATAAGTGTACGCTCAAATCCAGGTATAGGATTTATCTCACTCATAGATATCATATCAGCCCAATATAACAGGAAAAGCTAAGCAAGAACAGATATACAGATATATATGCAAGTATGACATACACAAGCATATACAAGCAAACAAGCAAACATGAATAACACAAAAACAAGATAGGCTTAACCCTCTTAGGAAAGGACCAACAATAGGTCTAACTCTCCCCAGTGAAGTCGCCATTTCTGTTGCGGTGAAAATCGGATAACAAGCTATTAATTAACTTGCATCATATTTCTTTTATAACCGACTTTAATTTATCCAAAGGAAAGGTTCAAGATCGTTAGAAAAACCTAAAGGGGGGAGATCTAAGGTTCGGGGGTTGGTTATGCCTAGGGAAGGTATTAGCACCCTAAACGTCCGTAGTACTCTACGGGAGCCTCTTGTTTAATGTTATCTTATGTTTGCTAAAGGTTCTATGCTAAAGGTCGAAACCCTAGGGGTTAGTATCTAAGTATACTCGATAAAGCATCGCACTTTACGCCTACGTATCCTTGGGAATAGAATCAGAGTATGCGTAGTTCTACTTCTACTGAATTATTGACTATGGTCAATATTCAGAGGGGAAATGAGTACAAGCTCATTGTAGAGTTTAGGAACTCTCTAGATCTAGTTGAAATGGACCTATGTTATGGTTTTAGTTAGTAGGGGAAGTGATAAATTCATTATGATGAATATCACTAAGAGTTGAAGAACTCTTCCTAAAGCCAGTTATGATTTCTATGGCTCTGATGAGGCCAAGAAATAAAGTTTTCTCCTAAGAGGTTACTTAGATTAAGGTGGGGGTCATGACTTTAAGAGTCAACACTAATCACCTTCCTTTGAAATGGGGGAAAAATAGTTAATAATAATAATAATAGATAAGACATGATAAAAGATATAACATTGATATAATATAATGAAAGCAATATAAGCATGAGGATGGCAATATGTTTCATGACAAAAGATATGGATAAGATGAATATGATTATTATAAGAACACATCAATATGCTTCAATCTTTAGGAAGACAAACATATAGAATGATATTAATCAAGGTTGACAATTAAAGAAGAATAACATTCATATAAAAGTCAAGTACATGATAAATCAACATGGATAGATTAATTCAAGAATTAAACAAGCCATAGTGAATCACTCAAGATCAACAAAGGTGCTTATAAATGATATTAATAATTAAACCAAAATTGATAATTTATTGTCAACACAATTGAAATTAACAATTAGCACAATTAGAATTAACAAGACATTTTAAGATATAATTGATAATTTAAAATTAAAAGCTAATAAAACAATTAACAATTAAAAATAATAATTAACAATTAGAAAACATATTAAAATTAACCACATAAATAATTAAGAACAAACTGAAATTAAATAGATATTAAGCAAAAATAAATAAGATACAAGAAACATAAAAGATTTGAAATAAATAAAATACAATGCGGAGGGGGGTGTACAGGCAATTTGGTTCAGTTAAAAACATGTGAAAAGGAAATGGGCCCAAAGACAGGGAGTGTTGATAGGAAAGGGCGCAAGGCCCAGGTTGGCAAAGGAACAGCATAGGCGAAAAAAAAAGCAAGAAAAATGCAAAAGGGTTGATCCAAGGATCGAACCCAGGCAAAGCAAGTGATAGGCGAATTAAGTGCATGTGTGTGACCGTTGGAACGACGTGTTTCATCCGTTCATAACATGATTCAATTAAGTTATAAATCAAAAAAACATAAAATATATTAAAAAGAAAAAGCACGAGCACACACTGAACATGCAGTAGTAAGATTTATCAATTAGCCATGTGCCATTTAAGAGCACCAAAAAAACGCGTCCCCACCACTCATTCCTTGCCACGCACACACACTAGTAATAAATACTGGCAGCTCAAAAGCAACACATACGCACACATACACATCAAATTGAAGACATTATAATCATATAACACCTTTTTACACATCATGCTTAATGCACCATAATAATACGTCAACTACACACATAAGTACTAAATTTACGTTCACACATTTTACTCAGAGCACACTAGCTGTACCATAGACACAAGATCACAATGTCCAATAACACATGTTATAACATAATTTACACTGCACTGTATACACTTAAACAACTCATAGCTTAAATTACATGCTTTGAAATAAGAAAATTACCACACTACACCTTTATAACGAAGTTGACATACACTAATTTATAAGAATATCATCATAAAAAGTGCAGTACAACAGGGCACAAAAACAAAGCAAACTATGTATAATAACAACTTGATACATAGTGCACTTTTACACACACTAATATTATGATTACACACACACAACACACACCACACATACAATAATAGAATCATACAGACAGAATACAATAATGAATAAGAGTACATTACAACTACATATACAATACTTCCTGATCATAAATATCACGCACATTAAGCACAAAACACGTGGAGTTTTTGTTTGTCACTCATACTATGACAATAACACGATATTGCTCACCTTCTCACTATTAAACGCATGCACGGCATGCTACGATAACATACTCATTGAACATACACAGTATTACAATACTCACGCGCGATGCACTATCACACACAAACAATATTCACACAACACGACACATTATTCTACCACACGTTAACAGTGCAACTGCTACTACACCACATGCACATTAAAGCAGACAATTCATGAGCAACGAACAAGCATCATAATACACACAAACAACATGCACATTATACATATAAATGATACACAGTATAACATGAATATTTATGATACACACATTTTTGAACTCATGTAAGACACACATGATATCAACATTTAAACCACCAGAGCAGCCATGGATAAGTTAGGGTTTTCTCACAACAAACTTAACATGAGGTTCATGATAACATTCATGCCATACAACACAATCATTAAAACAGCATAGAAAACATTAACTACAACATGTTTATCCTAATAAGTAAATAAGCATGGTAAGTATACTAAATGGCGGTTGAGACACTTACCTAGTTTCCAAGCAAATTGCAAGAGTTTCTTCTCCTTCCCTCAGCTAGCTCATGTGCTCCAAAGAAATGAGTTTCAGAGAGTTTTTTAGTGTTGTTTGTTGGTGATTTTTGAAGTGGATAAAGGTCCCTTTTATAGGGAACTCAGCTGGTCCAGGGTTGTGAATATCCATTGTGCCACGGGTTTGCCTTGGGGAGAAAGATCATGGAAAGGATTTGGAGTGGCTGTGGCTGTTCTGAACAACATAGAGCCACGTGAAGTTTCTCTTGATGCCAATAGGTCAGAAAGAAATAGGTTATTTTGGTTTGTATCCTTTGGGTTAAGGGTGTGTACGAGGGAAAAGGTTGGTGGTATCTTGTAAAGGTTATCAAGAAAGTACAAAAGCAAAAGCAAAGGCAGCGTGCGTTTAGGATAAAGTGGAGTTGGGAAAGGATGGTAAGTCTGCAGAGAGTGTACTTGAATAGAGGAAAGGAATTCAAACTCAACAATTGGTATGTTCTTGGTGCAAAACAAATTCGTGTGGCCATATTGCACACATAATATCTCTTGACTTAATGATCCAAATTCCATGCTCTTAGGTTCAAATGAAAGTTCTTGCATAATACTTCAATATTGATGTTGGAAGATAGTTGAAATAATGCTTTGAATTGATAGCAAAGTGGCTTACAAGTCGTGTGCCCAAAACTGCCAAAAGAACTTAGAAAAATTTCTAAGTTATAGAATTTTGACAACTTCAAGTGCCCTTCTTTGAAAATTCATAACTTGAGAATGGCTTATCCCATTGAGATGTTCCACATATGGTTGGAAAGCTCTCATCATGCTCTACAACTTTTATTTGGGACTCAAGACTTGAATCCAAATGGAAAGGATGAAAAGTGGTGCCAAAGTTGAGAAAAAGAGTGATGAAAAATGCTGAAAAATTTTCTAAGTGTTGGTCAAAATATCTTGCAAGCTTCATAACTCAAAAACCAAGCATTTTTAGACAAAAAGTCATATTGAACAAATTGAAGATCTTGGAAAGAGCTTTCCAATGATCTTTGAGCCACTCCAATTGGATGTGTGGTTTAGGAGTTATGGTCATTTCAAAATAGGCTATTAGGGGAAAAATCTCACAACTGACACCTTTCTTGGTCAAAACTCTACTTCCCTTGCAAGAAAGCTCATGAAACTTGGTATGGATACTTTGTATACTCCATGAGACAATATATGATGATTAGAACCATTAATTACTTCATTTGATCCAAAATTCCAAAAGATTAGGGTTTCAGTCAAACCCTAATTTTGACTGTGAATGCACTGAGGTCAAATCTTGTGATTTTACTTCTTTCTTCTCATCTAAAGGTCTTAGCAGACTCTTGAGGATGTTGATAAACCAATGGAACCAAAAATTAAGGTTTGGGAGACCATCTTGATGAAGATCAAAATGTTGGCTGACAAGTGCCACAGAAACCCTAATATGGAGGCACAGTGAAACTGAGGCTCAAACTTCTCCTGTTGAGGACCCAAGGATCTTGGATTCTTGTTGAATGATGTCTCTTGAATGTAGATGACTTCATATGGTAAGTGAACCACACAAACTTGACTTGATAGAGCCAAATTCTCAGTGATTTCTTCAGAGCAAACCCTAATTCCAAAGTCCTTGCATTGGAGATCCTTGGTTGACTTGACTTGCTTTGAACCACTTGTGGAGCTTCATGGTGATATGTAAACCTAATTTGAACACAAATAAACAAACTACAAGATATGGGTTAGCTCACACAATGCAGAGATGCTCCTAAGATGCACAAAAACTGGATGACATCTAAGGGTAAAAATTTAGGGTACAACAGTATGTTTATGAACTTTGTGCTTTACATAATTTTTAAGCTTTTCTTCATTTTGCATTTTTGTTCATTTTGGAATCAATTAGGACACAACCACAAATGTGAGTCCCTCCATTGTTCATAAATATTGAGAGATTTTGTAATTGTTGTTTAGCTCGTATGAATCATGTTTAATCTTGTATTCATTTGCAAACCTTGGAAACATTGAAATGATCTAGGCAATTTTTGATTATGAGAAAAGCAACCAATCCAAATAAACTTCAATTTTACCTTGTGAGGGGTGTGAGCACTTGCTAGCCATGTTGAGCCTTGAAATAGTTACAGAGGCTGAGTACTCAGATTTACATGATATGATGAATACTGTTGGTTTTAGTGAGATGGATAGTAGTGGGGATTACTTCACTTGGAGCATAAACAGATCAGTGGTACCGTATACTCTAGAATTGATAGAGTTATTGGTAATGTCTTGTGGTTTCAAGAAAATATGGATAATCATTTGAAGATTATACCTCCTAGTGTGTCAGACTATGCCTTGCTGGTTCTGGAAGGCAAAAACCAACCCTTTATCAGGTTCAGAAGGTTCAAGTTTAACAATTGTCTGGTGAATATGCAGGGGTTTGAGGATATGGTTAGAACTTGCTAGAATAAGCCTAGTAGGGGGACTCATATGGTCATTCTTTGGCAAAAACTTCAGAGGCTTAAACCTGTCATTGTGAAGTTCAGTAAGGACATGGCTAATGTGAGTAAGCAGGTGGAACAAGCTAGGTTGGAGCTTGATAGTACTCAAAAGGATCTTATCCAGAATCGTATGGATAGAAATGCAATTGATAAAGTGAAAAGATGTACTGATAATGTTGTCAAGTGGAATGAGTTGGAGGAGAGCATTCTTAGGCAAAGAGCTAAAATTGATTGGTTAAGGATGGGTGATGGCAACAATGCTTTCTATTATGCCACTATCAAATCCAAACATCAAAATAAGAGTATGAACATTCTTCATAAAGCCAATGGTGACATTGTTACTAATCAGCAGGACATAAAGTCTGAGGTAATGGATTTTTACAAAAGTCTAATGGGAACTTCTGCTAATCATCTTAAGCATGTGGATGTAGAGATTATGAGAAGAGGAAGTCAATTCACTAGAGATCAAGGGGAATTCCTTACTTCTAAAGTTACTGATGAAGAGATCATTAAAGCCCTAAAAGGGATTGGAGATTTAAAAGCCCCTGGGATTGATGGGTATGGTGCCAAATTTTTTAAAGCTTGTTGGCACATCATTGGTAAGGACATTATAGCAGCCATTCAAGAGTTCTTTGAGAAGGATAGTCTATATACATAATTTAATATGACAGTTGTAACCATCATCCCAAAGCATGACAATGCAAAGGGTCTCAAGGATTATAAACCAATTGCAGGATGCACTACTTTCTACAAGATAATTTCTAAAATTATGACAAATAGATTAGGGCAGGTTCTGCAGCAGGTTATTCACCAGAGCCAGGCAGCATTTGTTCTAGGTCAAGTCATTCAGAACCATATCTTATTGGCATTTGAGTTAATGAAAGGATATACTAGAAAACGTGGGACTCCTAGATGCATGATGCAACTTGATCTTCAAAAGGCTTGTGATATGGTGGATTGGAAGGCCCTTGAGAGTATTTTGACTGAGATTGGGTTACCTAATAGATTCATTGGTTGGATTATGCTAACCTCTTCCACAGTGAGTTGTCGTTTCAATGTTAATGGTGAATTGTCTGATGTGTTGCAGGCTAAAAGGGGTATAATATAGGGAGATCCCATATCTCCTATGCTGTTTGTGATTATGATGGAATATATGAACAGGATTACGGTAAGGATGCAGCAGAATCCAAATTTCAATAACCATAGTAAATGTGAAAAGCTGGCCCTTACTCACTTGACCTTCGCTGATGATATTCTTCTTTTTAGTAGAGGAGATTCTACATCTGTGTACTTGATCTTGGAGGCTTTTAAGCACTTTTCTGAGTCAATAGACCTTGTCATTAATCCCAGCAAATGTAAGTTTTTCTGTGGTGGAATGGACTTTAAGTGTATCCAAGAAGCTCCCTGTGAAGTACCTTGGTGTTCCCCTGCTTAGTAAAAGACTTACTATGAATCATTACCTCCCATTGGTAGAGAGAATAGTCAGTATAATCAATCACTGGTCTGCTAAATTGCTCAGCATAGTAGGTAAGATCCAGCTTGTGAAAAGCATCACCACGGCTATTGCCCAGTATTGGATGACCTGCTTCCCTATTCCCAAAATGGTTGTGCAAAAAATTGAAGCTATTTGCAGATCCTTTATTTGGACTGGGAAAGCTGACACTAGTAGAAAGAGCCCGGTGGCCTGGTCCAAAGTGTGTAGCCCTGTTAGCAAAGGAGGCTTGAATATCATCAATTTGCACATTTGGAATACGGTGTCTTTGTTGAAATGTCTGTGGAATGTTAGCATGAAAGTTGATTTCTTATGGGTGAAATGGGTTCATGTTTACTACTTAAAAGGTATAGATGTTATGACTGCTGAGATCAAGATTTCAAGCACTTGGATCTTGAAAAATGTGATGATGAATAGAGACAAAGTGACTCAGATTCAGCAGGCTTGGGATGATATGAAAAGGAATAGGAGATTTTTGATGAATAAGATTTATATGCTGTTAGTTGATTAAGAGAATGTTGAGTGGTGCCATGTTATTTGAGATAATTATGCCAGGCCTCGTGCGGTTCTGTGTTGCTGGCTTGCCTGCCATGGCCGATTGGCTACAAAGACGAGACTGATGAAGATGGGTATGCTGCAGGACAACTTATGTTAAATATGTGGTTCTAGTGAGGAAACTCAGGATCATTTGTTGTTTGAGTGCAATATGTTAAAAGAGGTGTGGACCAATGTTCTTCAATGGCTTGGTATAAATCATCAACCTCAAGTTTGGAAGGAGGAATTAGGCTGGATTTTAAGAAATACAAAAGGGAAAGGTTGTAAAGCTGGAATGCTCAAAATGGCTGCAGCAGAAACAATATACGGTATATGGTGGTATAGAAACGCGGTGAGTTTAGAAAATAATGGGAATATAGAAAATGTAACTAGTGGTATCATTGAATGTATTGTGTATAGAGGTTGGAAAAAAGATAAATATAGGGGTCATTTATCTAATTTGTTGATGTAGTTTGTTTTGGTGGGCTGGATCCATGCAATCGCCTTGTATTGTTTTTATTTTTTGAAATATATAATTTCGTTTATTTCAAAAAATATATATTTGATCAAATTAATATGTATATTATTAATATAAAAACAATTGTATATCCATCCAAATACGTCAGTATGTTAATTTCTTTTAAAAATTATAACAAAGTGATATAATGATGAGAAATAATTTACTAAATATAATATTATTTATACACAAAAACTATATATATATATATATATATATATATATATATATATATATATATATATATATATATATATAATGAATCTGGAAACGACATTTTTTTTTTTTTGGATTTTTGGCATATGATTCAGTAAAAGATATAATTTAATTTCAACCATTCATTTTAAATTTGATGGTTGTTATTCATTCTCAATATATATATATATATATATATATATATATATATATATATATATATATATATATATATTACCCCACATCCTATTTTTTCTAGCTCCGTCCATGGTCTCACCTGTGAGAAATTTAATTAATATTTCACTCTAGATGCCACCAAATTTAAAAAAGGTGAAAATTAAAGTGATCAATTATATATTAAAAATAAAATAATTTTTTTTGAGTTTTATTAGAATAACACATTATCATATTAGATAGAGAAATTTTGTAAGTATGTCACGTAACACAAATTATAGTTTACTTTAGTAATATATCAAGATATAAATATAGATTGAAAGATTTTTTTAAAATTTCTAATTTGATTTTCGGATAAACTTATGCAATATTTTCATCATTGTTCTCGGTTAAATTTAGTGTAAATAGTGGCAAACCCAATATAATTAAATCTAACAGTGACAAAGCCTATGATTTCAATATAATTAAATCTAATATAATTAAATTAATTTTAGAAGTAAATACCATATAATTTTAATTATAATTTAGAAGTAAATACCATATAATTTTAAATACCAATATAATTAATCCAATTTTAGAAGTAAATACCATATAATTTTAAATTCAATATAATTAAATTAATTTTTTCAATATAGAAAAAAAATAATTTAGAAGTAAATACCATATTAATCATTTAGAAAAAAAAATCATATTAATTTTAATTATATTGGATTTAATTAAATTGAATTTAATTATATTAAAAAAATCATATTAATTTTAATTATGTTGGATTTTAATTATATTGGATTTAATTATATTTAGAAGTTAATGATTTTTTGTAATTCTTTTGATTTTTTCCGGATTTGCAAATCAAGAATTCTTCCGAATACGGAAAAAACTGGAAAATTAAAAAAAATAACGGTGTGTCCGAATTTGCACATCCGAAAATTAAGGGCAAAAATAAAATTTCACGTGGTGTCTAAAAAACATGGGTGGTGTATTAAGAAACTCTCTAAATAAAAGCGATGTTACACAGATAGTTTTTTTTTTTTTTTGATAAGCAAAATGGGATTAAATTAAAAAGCACTAGGGGTGCTTAAACCCAACAAGTACAAACAAGAGAACAAAACAAAAACAAAGTCAACCACCAAGGAAAACAAAATCAAGAAAACCTACTCAAAGAACACTAGAAGCCACTAGTAGGATCCGAGCACCATTCCGACCAAGACAAGCTCGAACCGTTACTAAATAACACCGAGAACCAATCCCATGAAAGCTTTTTCACAATCCCCAATCCATCGATGTTAGCCAAAAACCTACCGTTGAAAAGAAAATCATTCCTACTATTCCAAATCACCCACACCATAGCTAAGCCAAATAACCAACCCAAATCCTTCTTCCAAACCATCTTACATTTCATGTCAAAAAGAATTAGCCAATCCAAAATAGACAAAGACAAAGGGGTAACATCCACCCGAAGCCACAAACAAAGCAACTCCCACCATCTTCTAGCAATCGAGCAACCAAAGAAAAGGTGATCCAAGTTTTCTTCAACACGAAAACAAAGAGGGCAAACCAAAGAATGCGTTCCCACCAAAATACCACGTTTTGACAATTCCAATTTGGTTGGAAGTCTATTCCAAATTAATCTCCAACCAAATATTGCAATTTTGCTAGGAACTTTAGAAAGCCAAAGACGATTCAAAGCCAAGGTAATAACATCATTTAACTCCAAAATTCTAGAGTCACAAGACAAAATAGAAAGATAGGCATTACTAACCGAAAAACCTTTAGTACTTTTCCACCACACCACCCCGTCCTCCACCGAAGAATTAGGTCGCACATCTCAGAGAAACTCAATCAACGCAATCCGTTGCAATGCTGCCCCGGAATTGTCCGGACAACCGAAGGACGGAATCAACCACCTCCACTCATCCCCACTCCAAAAGCCCATATCCGACACCTTGGCATGACGGTCGCCAACCCAAGAAAAAAGATCCAGAAAAAGATTGTGGAGAGAAGAAGTACCTAACCACCTATCATACCAAAATTCCAAAAACAACCCCGATCCAAGCTTGAAGGAAATAGAATTTGAGAACCAATTTGAATCCTTGTCAATAGTGCATAAATCCCTCCACCAAAGAGAAACTTTACTTCTAGAATGAAAGGAAGGAGCTTGGAGCATAGCTCTTTTGATATCTCCATACCTGCAAGAAAGAAAGTTAGTCCATAAAGAATTTTGTTCGTTCAATATCCGCCACTTCCACTTGCTAAGAAGCGCAATATTGAACTTTCCACAATGTTTCACCCCAAGACCACCTTCTTTCTTAGGGAGGCAAACTCTTTCCCAACTAATCCAATTAATCTTCTTCTTTTCCTCAATCCCCCCTCCCCAAAGAAAGGACCTTTGAAGAGAGATAATTTCCTTTATAATAGCCATGGGAGCCTTATAAAAAGAAAAGAGAAAAACCGGAATAGAGGAAAGGATGGAGTTTAAGAGGACCACTCTCCCCCCAATGGAAAGATGCCTAACATGCCACCCCTCAATTCTCCTTTTAATCTTCGACAATAACGGTCTCCAAACCTCACATCTCCTAGGATTAATCCCCATTGGAATCCCAAGAAAAGAAAAAGAAGAATGACCAATCTCACACTTAAGAAAGGAGGAAGCCGCTTGAACAAATTCCGGATCAAGTTAACACCATAGAGTTTACTCTTATTCAAATTGACTCGTAAACCGGAAATTAATTCAAACCCTCGAAGAATGGACTTCAAAGACCAAAGATTATTCCTAGACGCTTCACCAACAAGCATAGTATCATCGGCGAATTGAAGAATATTAATACTCGCATTATCATCCAATCGAAAGCCCTTGAAATCCCCTATGGAAGAAGCCTCCTTAACCATACCCGCTAAACCTTCCGCTACCAACAAAAAAAGGAAAGGAGATAGAGGATCCCCTTGTCGAAGACCTCTAGAAATCGAGAAATCCGAAGTAGGACTACCATTCACAAGAATAGACATCGTGCTATTGAACACCAACGCTTCAATCCACTTTAGCCATAAAGACCCAAACCACATTCTTTTCAACAAATACCTAAGAAAATCCCACGACACACAATCGTAAGCCTTCTCAAAATCCACCTTAATAACTATACAAGTCTTCTTGAATCTCTTGGCATAGTCCAACATCTCCTTCACAAGAAGAACCCCATCCAACATGTTCCTATTAGGAATAAAAGCGGATTGACACTTAGAAACAAGCATGCCAATCACCTTCTTCAACCTACAAGCAAGAATCTTAGCCAAGATCCTATACATGCTTCCAATAAGGCAAATAGATCTATAGTCGTCTAAAGAGTTAGGATAATCCACTTTTGGAATTAAAACCAAGAACGAGGCGGTAATCGCTTTTGGAAGAGTAGCGGACGAGTGGAATTCACCAACAAAATTCAACACATCCGTCTTTAAAAAAGACCAACCCGCTTTGTAAAAATTCAAAGTGAAACCATCCGGCCCCAGACTCTTATCCCCATCACTACTCCAAACGGCTTCCTTGATTTCCTCCTCCGAAAAAGCATATTCCAAAGAAGCAGCTTCCTCAACGGAAAGAGAAAAAAATCAATCCCGTCTAAAAGAGGTCTAGAAGGCATAGACTCTGTAAATCTCAAGGAAAAGTGGGATCTAATTTCTTGTTTAACTTCATCCACTTTATCAATCCATCCTCTAGAAGTGTTCAAACCAAAAATCGAATTTCTTCGGATGCAATGTTTAATGCACTTGTGAAAGAATTTAGAATTGAAGTCGCCTTCCTTAAGCCAAGATATCCTAGACTTTTTTCGAAGAAAGCTCTCTTGATTACGTAATGACTCCCACATTCTATCATGTGCTAAAGCACGCTTGGAAGCCATGTCGGCCGAGTCTACAGGAACCGAGCCCGCAACCAAAGCATCCAAATCATTCAACGCTCCTATAGACGTTTCCACCTCGAAATTCAAGAAACCAAAGACTTCCCTATTCCACTTACGCAAACAACCTCTCAACAACTTTAATCTCTCCTTGAAAGAGAAAATATCTTTTCCTTTAACCTTTGACATCTTCCAACTTCTTTCCACAAAAGGCAAAAAGTTCTCGTGATTAATCCAACAATTGAAGAACTTAAAAGGCTTTGGTCCCCAATCAATCAAAGAACTTTTAAGTGCAATTGGACAATGATCCGAAATGTCTCTACACCCTACCACTTGACCATCAACCTTCCACTCCTCTAATAAAGCCTCCGTAAGTAAGAATCTATCCAAACGACTCATAGCACTCCCATCCAAACCGTACCAAGTGAAAAACTTCCCCACCGGAACCGGCTCAACCAATCCCATAGAATCTATAAAACCATTGAACTCATCAATTTCCCGCAAATTCACCCTATTCGAAGACCCTTTATGTTCAGAAACTTTCCTGATAGCGTTGAAATCTCCACCCAAGAGCCACTCCCCCTTCGGGAATCTCGACTTGAGATCCAACAACTCCTTCCAAAGCAATCTCTTTTTATCAAGAAAACAAGAAGAATAAATATTGACAATATAAATCAAAGTTCCCTTCCACATACCACAGACCGCAACAAACCCTTCTCCTGAAAAACTGAAAAAAGGACAGAAAACACTTGATTTCCACATGATGATCAAGCCACCCGAATAACCAATTGAAGGTTTAAACGACCAATTAACGTCGGTACCTCCCCACAACTCATACACTAACTTTTCCGAAATCTCCACCAATTTTGTCTCTTGGAGAAGACAGAAATCAGAACAATCTTTTCTAAATAAAAAACTCAGTCGTCTCCTCTTGATGGAGCTACCCAACCCTCGAATATTATAGGAGATAAAATTCATGTCTGACCTGCTTGAGAAACAACCTTCTGAGAACTGACAGAAACATCTCTGTTTTCCAAAGCAACCAATGAATTAAGCAGAACATCCTTTGATGCTCCTCCCTTCATACCATAAGCTGCTGCCCTATCCCAAAGCTTAGAAGCCACCGCTTTTCTCTCATTTGCCCAAAACCTTCTATTACCTTAGACTAGACATGAATCAGAAATATCATCACTAACAGATTGATTAGAAGCTCCAGACTTGACAACCTTCTTTCTGCAAAAAGAATTATTACGCGAACCACCAGAACTTGCGGCTTACAAGTCTCCACCTCCATCCCTCGACGCAACCATCGCAGTCTTAACAGAAGTGCCTCCCTTGAAATTGGGTCTATGAAGAGGAAGAAAGGAATTGGAAATAGAAATTGGAGAAGACACAGGTGTTGACGTATTAGAAACAGCCTTGGGTGCTGGTACGTTAGATTCCGTACAAGAAGTTCCCAGATGGTGCGAACCAACCTGGGTCTCGTGATGAGGCGAATGAGAAGAAAATAGAGTGTTTTGCGCTGTTGGTAAACACGAGTGATTAAAGAAATCAGCCCCACAAGCATTCACCAACCCTTGACAAGAGTCACAGTGGGCCCGCAAACGACCCGGTCCAATATCACGCAATGCATTATCAAACCGGCCCACTAAAAGTGAAGAGGTTTTATTTGTGTTTCTCTGCTTCCTATGCGTCCGATTAGACTTATCCACGTGACCAATTCCACTAGGACAAGAAAAGTAACCATTATAACAAGTGGCTCCCACCTGCAGCTTCTGATCACACGTAGTTGGCCCTATACCTGCTCCTACAGCAGCTGGCTCCTCCACAAAGGGTATAGCAGTTCTCATGCCTAACTCGTCAGTAGCATCAGAAGAAATATTAATGAAACCATTCCCAGCCTTGTTTGTACGAGAATCCACATGGTCAACCAAAGGCAAACACCCTTCCTCGAAAACAGAGCCCGCCGGAAAAGCTTCAACTTGGTCTCCATCTCCGGCACCAGAAATCTCTTCCGTAAAACATTCTGATGAATCGATTTCAGAGTCCGACGAAAAAGCAGGTTGAATACGCAGGGGACCCTGGGTATCTTCAATCAATTTCAAACGAACCAAGGAGCCATTAATCACCACATTGAAAGATTCATCAATACCCAATGAACACCTTGTTCTAACTAAAAATCTGGCCACGTCCAGCCTCGATTGAGTAGCAGTCGCCTCATCACTTCGAATAAAAGAGCCCACCGTCTTTGAAATGAACACAAAAAAAGCTTCGTTCCACACATGGCTTGGAAGTCCGAACAGCCTCACCCACATAACCCTTTCGCCGTCAACCGTTGTCGGATCCCACAGCTTAATTTCACTGAACCATCTGTCAAGCCATTGTGGTTCGTTGGTCAAAAGTGCAGCTAGAGCACCAACTTCTCTATCTTCAAGTAAACACTTGTTAGCTCCAAGAGGAGTGGATCTAACACCAAATAAGCCTTCCATGTCGAAAATGTCTTGCATGTTGTAAGACAACCCAACCTCTAGAACGGTCCCGACAAAAGCCTTCTCAAATCGTCTCAACGATTCTGTCTCATCAAAATCAAAGGTTAACGAATTGGGACGCTCCTTCACCACACGACCTTGAACAGCTGCAACAAAGGAACGATCACGACGAACCTCCTTCTCTTTACCCTTGTCATCCGCAAGGTCCCTATACTCCTTCAGGAATTTTGGTTTCCCACTTATCTTCTCTTCATTCTTCAGAACTCGCTGGAAGCGAGGAATGTTGACAAAGATTTTCATATTTTCGATGAAAATGTTGTCGAGTTTCACCGCTAATCTGTCCTTATCGATAACATTCAAGAATCGAACAAAACCAAACTTTTTGCCACGTTTGTCCCTCCTTCCAGGAATAACCACCTCATCAAGTTCACCATAACCTTCAAAAATATCATACATGTCTCTAGCACCATATCTCTCAGGAAAAGAAGTAAAGAAGAAAGTTGTAGAAGAACCGCTGCTACTAGACTTAGTCTTGCCAAACAGATCCCATCTTCGTCGCGAACAGATTTTTCTCCGGCCCCCCACCACCGTCCACCCCTCTTCCTTTTCACGATCTCTTTCCATCAATTATTATTTTTGATTACATGCATGTACATGGACTAGCTCAAAATTCACAGGTTAGTTACCATATTTACACAAACCATCATCCACAACAAATGTTGTGTTATAGACACAGATAGTTAAAATTGAGATCAATGTAAACTTAATTCAACACATTTATTTTTAATTTTTTTTTTCATGGAGGACAAAATGATAATAGTATTCATTACTACCACTACTCAATTTTTATTCACAACAACATTGATGTCCACGACAATGGCCAGTTTTCAAACCTCCGCTTTGACAATTGCTTGCACAAGTTTCATCAGATAATGGACATTCCGCTGTGTTATAACAATCTAATGCGTGATCGCCACTCATATTTACTTCATATCTTGTTGCACCACCTACAATCATAAATTGACAATGCTTAATCTCTTATTTATTTAAGTATCTAATCTCTATAAATTCAAAACTGTTATTTTCGTCATATTTTTCATATTCCTCCTAATGTCATTTGCAGAGAAAGCATGAATAGTTCAAATCTTAGATTGAGAAGGGTTTGTGACATCAATTATATTATAAATTATTTTTAGAAAATACATGAATATATAAGTGCGTTACCTGGATGCAAGACTAAAGCAATGCAAAGAATTGCAACGAAAAAATACACTCGATTGATGCTATTAGCCATGCTCTCTTGAAAGATTAATGGACAAACAACACCTTTAAAGTTATTAAAGTTATTAGTTATTGAATGTTCTACGGATATTTATATACTCTTTCTGATCCTCAATATAAAAAAAATTAAGTTTTAATTAAATTCATTGAAGAATCAATGTATTTAAACGGATTTTTTAATAAATTTAAAAAATAACAAGTAATTGTGTTTTACTTGAAAATTAACTTTATAAAAATTTGTAAAATTAACCATTATTAAAATAAAATACTATATTAAAAAATATATATTTTAAAAAAATGAACTGCACATGATAATAAAGAACATGTTTGTTTTACTTTAAAAATTAAATCATTAAAAAAGGAAATATGTTTTCAAAAATGGAACCGAAGATGCTAATAAAAAACATGTTTGTTGTAATTTTAGAAAATAGATTTTTTTTCCTATAATTTTTATGAAAACTTCTTTGAAATAACTAAAAGTTTTTTTAAAATTATTTTTAATTTAAATAATCTGTTTTAATATAATATAACATAAATGTACATTATTGAATATTAAACATAGTCAAAATCACATAATTTTTTGAAATAATGTGTTTTAAAAATTATTTTTTGAAAAAATTATTAAAAATAGTTTTGTATTTTTGTAATTTGTTTTTTTACATTTTGATATAAAAAAAGTTATATAAAAGGACAAAATGAGTAAAATAACATTTTAAGAAATAGTTTTCTTTAAACAAAATATGTGCAACTTTATAGATGATTTTTATTAAAAAATGAAATAAACGGCTCGGAATATCATGTTAAGGTTTTTTATTAAAAATAGTATATATTTATGTTTTTTTTTTCATAATATGTTAAAGTAAATTAGGGGTGTTTGAGATGCAATATGAATCTGTTGAGGCAAAAATTTATCCGATCTAAAGATAAATGAACTCATAGTTCTTTTTACTTTTAAATGTTTGATTAAAAAATGCGGGTCAACCCGGTCGTATTTCATATAGTTTAATTTAAATAATTTTTAAATATCCAAATTATAAATTATTTTAAATTTAAATATATTAAAATAATAAACAATAATATATTTAATATAGCATATACCATATAATGTATTAAAATTTAACATTACATAATGAGAATGATCAATTATAATTGAAATAAATGAAATAACAAAAATAAATAGATTAAAACAAAATAATAAATACTATAAAAGAAAATAAGTATTATTAAATAATAAATTAACACAACATATTCATAGTGATAAAAAAATAAAAAAATATAGACATGTGATTCAGTTTGATTTACATTGATTTTAAAAAATAATCAGAAATTTGATTCGAATAGATCAATTATTCAAAAAAAGATAAACCAAACACATTAAATAAAATTTTATTTTTTGTGATTTTTATTTTTTTGGATTGTTTTGCATTTTTTATTTAGCTCGGCTTGAATTTGAACACTCATAATATTAAATTATTATTGATATTTATAAATTAAAACTTTTATAATAATAAAATATAATCTATATAAATATTTTATCCTTTAATATTTTGTAGCCACATAGTTTACTTTAAAATAAATATTATGTTAAAAATTAAAATAAATTAAGAACATGCTAAGAAGAAATATCTTCCTAATAATAATATTTTTTTGTCAAAACAAATATTATTTTTTGCTGCAATAATACTTCTTTTTTATTAAACTATTAATAATAAAATGCTTCTAGATTTCACATGGTATTTTTCTATATTTTTTTAAAATACGACGTTCATTGGAATGAAACATGTCAACTAATTGAGCCTAATGGCGCAATGTTGACTAGTTACATTGGTGCACTTGTCCGTTCTCTAGTTCCTATTACTTGTGACAATTGGCGAAATCCACAGTTGAAACTCGCCAATGATAAAATATGGAGTGAGATATAGGTACTATATGTGATGTTATTTGTTATTTTTGACGATTATATCTTTAAATTAATTATACTAACACACTTTATTTGTTATTGTAGAGATCTTTTAACATTGGTGACGAGAAGCAAAAATATTGTCTTCAATTAGCCGGAAGAAGACTTAGAGGGTTCCGAGCATTTTTATCCAACAAGTTTCTGAAGCATGCCCAAGGAAAGTTTGTTGAAGCGGAATGCCCGAAGAAGTATGCGGAATTGATTGCACCCGAAGAATAGGACACTTTTGTCGCCAAACGAAGAACTGAAGAATTCCATGTATTGTTAATTTAATTTATCATGAACATTGTATTATATTCATGTAGTTATTACATGTGTTCTAATATAACTTATAATTGTTTATGCAGGTTGTGAATGGCGTAAATCGTCAAAGAGCCTCGAAACCCGCGTATCCATACAAGAAAGGACGTTTGGGATATGTACGCTTGGAACAAAAAATAGTAAGTATATATAATTTCTATGGTCTTTTTGTATTATTATTCATCCTAATTCTTGACTTAATGTGTAGCTTGGAGAGGAGAAAAGTGAAGAAACATCTCTTCCGGAGCATGTTTTGTGAAAGGCTATCCGTGTGGGAAAGGATGGAGTTGTTACTGATGGTGTTCAACAAATTTTTGAACAATGTGTAAGTATAACGTTATTTGTTTAATTAGATAGAAAGTTCTTGTTTATCTAATATATTTATGCTTAGCTCTAATATTGAATTTTAGGAGACTCTATCTTAGTCCTTAATTCTCACGGAAGACCAGGATTGCAGGAGCATACTGAGTCGAGTATTAAATGTTCCTAAGTATTCTGGTCGCGTGAGGGGTAAGGAATTTGGAAACGTTGGAAGAATTGAGAGCTCAAGTTCGTGAACTGCAACTGGATAAAGAAATATATGTCGGAAAGGCGCGGTTCAGAATTTAAAGATACTAGTGACAAGGCCAGTATCAATTGTCAACAAAAAATTCCGGAGGTAATTATATTTATTAAATTAGTACAGTTTTTTATATTGACATCATTGCACAATAACAATTTCGTATTGTTTTTTTTTTTTTAGGGTATTCGCCTTGTCAGCTATATTTATCGGCGCCGACATATCGCATGGTTGGCAAGGGAAAAGTGCATAACACTCCGGGAGACGTACTTCACACTAGATCGCTCCCTGCTGGATTTTTGAAGGTTTCGATTGATACTGCTTTAGAGCGGGATGCGTTACTACCCATACCTGACGACGTTTCAGATGCAACATTGGTGGGGGACGCAATAGGGTCGTATGTTGCATGGCCGTCAAACCTCATCGTCATAGATGACTCGGTATGTTGAAAACCATTATTAACCTTTTAGTTTTCAAATGTTTTACTTGCATATAAGTTATGCTATGCTTACTTTTACCTACATTTTATTTACATGACATTGTTAGACTTCTACAAAATCCAAATCAAAAGATAAAGGGATTGTGCGGCAAACCGAGTCAGTTGCATCACAAAAAGAGGTACATTGATATATATGCATCGAAAATGTTAATTCTATGATCCGAATTCAAAAACTTCATGATTACTAACTTTATGACTTATATGATTTTCAGATTCCTACACAAGAGGTGCAACAAGGGAGCAAGAACAAGAAGCCAGTAGTAGCCAAGGCAAAAAAAGCATCTATTTCTCGATTTCGGTTGAGCCTTGAAACAATTGTAGGCACAACGGATTTGATGGAAGGTGGTATCCGTGAAATACCTATGGAAGCAGGTATTTTTGGGTTTGCCTATTCAGAAACAATTGCTAAAGAAGACTTTGATCAGATATTTATGCATTCTGAGCATTTATGACCAACATTGATACAAAGAAGTTGTATCTTTTACCATATAATAATGGCCATGGGTAACATTTTCATCTTAACTTCCTTTATTATAATCTTTCGCTTTTTTACGTTGTGTATAACATTTCCACCTATACTTTTGTTTTATTTTACAGTGAACACTGATTGTTGCTTGGGATTAATCCGATAAAAGAAATAGTCTATTATTTGGATTCGCTAGAGGGTGATCAAACAAAATACCCAGAGATCAAGAAGATGATTGATACGTAAGTGATGCGATAATTCTAAATATTCGTGTGTGTATTTCTTTATTTATGTGAGAATGTTCTAAATATTCGTTTATAATATGATAGATCTGTAAAAATAATCCGATCACAATGACAAGCTCGGGTACCAAAGACCAAAGCAAACAACTTTACATGGTAAGAGTGGAGGTATAATTTGTTATTATAATAGTAATGCTACCTTATAACACAAGTCATCTATGATACTTATTAATACTCTTTTATATGTGTAGTGTCCTCGGCAGCGTAATGGTATCGATTGTGGTTATTTTGTCTTGAGATTCATGAAAGAAATTATTCATTTGGAACAAATAGAGATTCCAAACATGGTATGGATTTATATATAAGTTATGATTTATTTTAAGATTTATTATCGGATATTTCATCTAATTAATTACTTTTAACTAAATCATGCATATTATGTTATATGTAGTATTTTGATGAATTCAAGTGTGCCACCTACACGAAAGATAAATTGGAAGAAATAAAGGAGGATTGGTGTCCATACATGGTTGAAATGAGAATTTGTTGAATAGTTTTAGAAATTGTGTTAGGTTTATGAAAGGTGTTGTATATATAGGTGATGGAAATGGTGTATAAGGTTTCGAATTGGTTCATGGAATTGGTGTTGTATAGTTTGTATTGAGTTATATATATGTAATGGTTATTTTGGTGTTGTATATATAATGGTTTTTACGGTTTATGTGTTGAATTTTAATCGTATAAAGGCCTATTGTTGAATTATAATGGTATAAGGCCTATGTGTTGAATTATAATGGTATCAAAGGCCGTGTGTTAAATGATTATGGATTTTGTTAAATTATACAGGTTAATTTATACAGGTTTAATAATTGATTTTTAAAAAAAGCTTTTAAAAAGCACTTTTATAAAAGACAGCGCTTTCTAAAAAAAGCGCTTCCTAAAGGGGGGTCATGGCGTATACCAAGGTGGTCAAACTCACGAGTCTACTCAGACTCGTAAAGGGTTTGTATACTCGACTCGCAGACTCGACTCGTAAACTCGTACGAGTCTATGGAAAATTAAAAATGACTTTCAAAAACCTATAAGTGACACATATATGGCACACTCCTATGTTTTTTATACTTATAAATTCCTCATTTATGACATAAATATATAATACAACACCAATTATCATGAAAATTTGATTTTCATACTCCATAACAAATTCTTTTAACAAAAAAAACTCGATAAAAAAATGCAAAGTATATAGTTAAGACTTAAATTACTAATTTCCTCTTAATTGGCTACTACATCAAGCAAAAAAAAATCATAAAATTGATATGCTAATAGCTTCAAACATCCAAAGCTCCACTGAAATCACAACCACCAATATAGATCACCATCTTCTTTATCAGTATCTTGAGTATCATCATCAAAATCTGCCTCAGATGAAACACCTTACTCATCATTAATCAATGTTGGATTGCTTGAAGTTCCACTTCCACCTAATTTAACATTGCCACTGCCACCACTTTGTACAATATTAGTTACAACAACATTAGCTTCCACAACATTATTAACAATAACATCATCTTACTCAACATTAACTTCAGTTTGCACATTTTATTTATTATGTTCTTCAATTATTTATTCATCATCTGAATGACTATCTTCAAATGGAAAAAAACACTATTTAATTTTCCTTTTTCACTTTTCAACTTGAAATTGTACATGATATAAACCAAATTATTCACCTTTTTTTAATGCAACCTATTTCTTCTAAAAAGTTAAATTTAAGTCTATAAACAAACCAATAATAATTCATTATCATTTCAAAGGAACTTCAATTACATTCACAACCATAGGAGCTACAAGTTTAACTTAGAACACGAATTGCAAACCTCTTTATTATGGAGTCATATCTCCATAGAAATTCCACCTTTCAGCAGGTAACATATCCTTCATAAACTATTTTTTGCCATAAATCATGGATTTTCTAAACTATTTTGTCACATGCAAATTGATACATGCGCATTGGGATCATTGGACCTGATTGAACAATAATGCATCACCTTTATACAAGATATCATACATGAGAACCATCCAAGTGAAACATATAAGAAAATACTTACACACAAAGGATTAATTCATGACCACAAACATGAACAAAGCAAGAGAGAGGATAAACTCACACCATTGATGAAGGGGGAAGAAACTTTGCTGAAACAAGAGACTAGGAGAGAGAGACTTTTTAATTCTCGTACAACCAAAAAAAGGATTTTTTTATAAAAAAAAAAGTAAAAGAAAATATTTTGGGGAATTTAGGCCTTTTCGGGTTTTTAAAAAAATTAAAAAAAAAAACTTAAAGACTCGTAAACTCGTTATAGACTCACGAGTCTATACGAGTTTGCGCGAGTCTACCCGAGTCTACTTGAGTCTATCAAAAAATGATTATATGCCTGAGTCTACTCGTTTATACTTCCTAGACTCGTAAACTCGTACGAGTTTACGAGTCTACCCGCGAGTTTGACAACCATGGCGTATACATAAGACAACGCTTTTAAAAGCGCTGATAAAGGAGGCATACGAAAGCGCTTTTCTTTGAAAAAGCGCTGCTAAAGGGGGCCCTACGAGAGCGCTTTTCTATGTAAAAGAGCTGCTATATGGGAGTCCTACGAAAGCGCTTTTAAAAGTGCTGCTAAAGGGAGTCCTAAGGGGGACCTAAGACAGCGCTTTTCAAAAGAAAAAAAAATACCGCCTTTACCTTTAGCAGTGCCACCTTTGGCAGTGCTTTTAAGCGCTGCTAAAGGAAAAAAAAACGCTGCTAAAGGTCTCCTTTGGCGTAGTGAAACAACCGTTTTTTGGATTTTTAGCATATGATTCAGTGAAAGATATGATTTAATTTCAACCATTTATTTTAAATTTGATGGTTGTTATTCAGTATATATATATATATATATATATATATATATATATATATATATATATATATATATATATATATATATATATATATATATATATATATATATATAAATTAATGTTTCACTCTAGATGCCATCAAATTTAAAAAGGTGAAAATTAAAGTGATCAATTATATTTTAAAAATAAAATAATTTTTTTTGAGTTTTATTAGGATAACACATTATCATATTATATAGAGAAATTTTATAAGTATGTCACGTAAACAAAGTATAGTTTACTTTAGTAATATATCATGATATAAATATAGATTGAATGATTTGTTTAAAGTTTTTAATTTGATTTTCGGATAAACTTATGACAATATTTTCATCATTGTTCTCGGCTAAATTTAGTGTAAAAGCTATTGCAAAAAGAATCAAGTAAGTAGGTAGCTGAGAACACGTTGCAATTGAAGCCATTGAGAGAACACACGTTCAACTGATCCGATAGTGGTGATCTTTTCTCAACCATTTGGTTGAGTGATCAGTAAAATTCACTCTCACGTACATATTATAAATTGATGAGATTGGTTTCAATGATTTTAAGGCGTTAAACTCATGGTGATTTTCATTTTATGTAGTTAATTGAATCAATGGAAAACTATTTTGAGCCACGATAAATAAAAGAGATGTTACACAGATTTATTTTTAATTTTTATTTCATGGAGGACAAAATGATAATAGTATTCATTACTACCACTACTCAATTTTTATTCACAACAACATTGATGTCCACGACAATGGCCAGTTTTCAAACCTCCGCTTTGACAATTGTTTGCACAAGTTTCATCAGATAATGGACATTCCGCTGTGTTATAACAATCCAATGCGAGATCTCCACTCATATTTACTTCATATCTTGTTGCACCACATACAATCATAAATTCACAATGATTAAACTCTTATTTATTCAAGTACTAATCTCTATAAATTAAAAACTATTATTTTCGTCGTATTTTTCATGTTCCTCCTAATGTCATTTGCAGAGTAAGCATGAATAGTTCAAATCTTAGATTGAGAAGGGTTTGTGACATCAATTATATTATAAATTATTTTTACAAAATACATGAATATATAAGTGCGTCACCTGGATGCAAGACTAAAGCAATGCAAAGAATTGCAACGAAAAAATACACTCGGTTGATGCTATTAGCCATGCTCTCTTGAAAGATTAATGGACAAACAACACCTTTAAAGTTATTAAAGTTATTAGTTATTGAATTTTCTACGGATATTTATATACTCTTTGTAATCCTCAATATAAAAAAAATTAATTTTTAATTAAATTCATTGAAGAATTAATGTATTTGAACTAGGGGTGTTCAAAAATATGGTTAACTGAATTGTATACTAGAATTGAACTGCACTGCACTATAAAAAAACTGAACCATTTAATTAAAACAATTCAAATTCAGTTTAAAACCGGTTCAAAACCAATTTTATTTTATAAACTAATTTAATTATATAAATTAATTAGTTTTTTAATATTTTTAATTAGTAATTACATATTATATTTTTCATTCACATTCTCATTCTATGCTTTTCTTCCGCAAACTTACTCTAAGATTCTCAAATTTCACTCTTCCTTGTTCTTCCCCAAACTTAACCCTAGATTCTAATTCAATTCATCTTCAATTTCACCATAAATCTCACGTTTCGCTCCAATTCAAATTCATTCACTCTTCCTTGTTCTTCCCCAAACTTAACCCTAGATTCTGATTCAATTCATCTTCAATTTCACCATAAATCTCACGTTTCGCTCCAATTCAAATTCAAATTCATCTTCAATTTCACCATATATCTGCTTCTCATCAACACGAATCGAGCACCATGGAAGATGTTGAAGCAAGCTGACGTATAGCAGCAGCAGGCATTCCGTGTTTTTGTTCGAATCAGTGAAGTTTTGAATATTGCGAAGCGAATTGAGAGGACTGAATTAGCTTCGACTACGCTATCGGTAACACTCAAAACTAATCTCATGCTGCTAGTTATGGTTATTATATGATGATATTGTTGTACTTGTTTTGAGCACAAGCATGAGTGTTTACGTGTTGTAGTGTTGTATTGTAGCTGTTTATTCAATTTCATAGCTCTGTTAATATTTGTTGCTATTTGAAATTCGACTTGTCGCATCCTGGTAGTGTTACTCGCTGTTTCTATTATTGAACTTATTATGTTGACAATGCTGTGTAATTGAGTCAATTATCTTATGCGTGAACTTGTTAGTCGTGAATTGATGCGGTTTGATTTGTTATCCTATTGTCAATTAGGACGCATCGGGTGCAAACATATTAAAACCTTTCATAGCCATAATCAAGTTTTCAAGAATTGTGATTGGGACAATGATTCTATTATCCTATATATTTTGTTGAAAAGTATAGTTAGTGTTGAAGAATAATTTTGAAACTATATATGATATCTTGGTTTAATAAGCATATACCATATTTTAGAATAAGGGAAAACAGTAGCATTCAATAGCAGTATATCCAACGCATAAAACCATCGAGTATTAGCCTATATATTTTGTTGGGAGTGTCATACACATATATGAAAACAAGATACATTAGAGAGAGCAAGAGTGAGAGGAAGTAATGTATATATTTCAATAAGCAAATCAGTCAAAGGGCGTTTCTCTATTGGCAGGTGATGATGGTTTTATTTCATTTGACTTGAAGCTATTGAAATTCACTTGCCAAAGGAGAGCTGCCCTGTGAGTGTTTTAGCTTAGATATGTCTCTCATTTTCCTCTATATGAATTGCATTTATTAATTTTTTCAATCTCCAAAAGCTTAACTTGAAAATAAAGAGAGAATCTTAATGGAAATTTTTTTTTTTGAAACTATATATGATATCTAGCTCCAATAAGCATATCCCATAGTTTAGAATAAGGGGAAACAGTAGAAGCATTTAATAGAAGTATATCTAAAGCATAAAACCATATTCTTCAACACTAACTAATCAAGTTTTCAACAAAAGTCATATGCACGTGAAGAATTAGTGTTTAACGTTTGATATACTTACTATTCTTCAACACTAACTATACTTTTCACTAACATTGGTAACAATAATAAATAACACCCCAACGATTACAATGATGCGGTAAGCTGCTTCTGATACGATATCAGCAAAGATGATGCAGTAAGTTGCTTCTGACATGATATCTACAAGTGTTTTTAGTGTCTAAATATCTTATGGCTTTTGCATCTAACTTCTTCTTATAGATCTGACTGGTGCTTAAATTTTTTTAGGGAAATTGTAGCAACTTCGATATGGATAGTCATGACAGCGTTACAGACTTTGAGACAGAAGAACGTATCGGTTCTGCACCTCCAGTTTTTAATAATGCTGATTTGTTGCCTCAAAAGCGTAAAAATCGATCAGAAGCATGGAATCATTTTACACCGATGCCACCGAACACGGAAATGTCTAAGTCAGTAAAATGAAAGCATTGTGGCTCCTTGATCAAGTATAATGGTGGAACAAGCGCTATGCTAGCTCATTTGAGAAGATGTAGTGATAATCCAGATAATTCGGTGAATGTGACAATGCATGAACCATCTTCAAGCTCAATGGAAAATAGGGAAGCAGTTGTTAATTCATCCCCTTCGGTTCCCAAATTTGACCAAGAAGTAAGCCGAATGGACTTGACAAAAATGTTTGTAGCCATGGAACTTCCATTTCAAAAGGTAGAGCATCCATATTTTCATAGGTTCATTTATGGCTTACAACCAAAATTTAAGTTCCCATCACGCAATACATTGGCACGCGATATTTTGAAGAATTGGGACTCGGAGAAAGCAAAGATGAAGACTATTTTGTCACAAAATTGTCGTCGAGTTTGTATCACTACAGACATATGGACATCTACCCAAGACTCTAATTACATGTGTCTCACAGGGCATTACATTGATAACAATTGGAAGCTACACAAAAAGATTTTGAATTTTAGTGAAGTCGCAGACTACACAGGAGAAATTATGGTCAAAACAGTTAAGAAGTGCTTCAATGGTTGGGAACTAAATCGTGTGCTTAGTGTGACAGTGGACAATGCATCCTCAAATGATGTTGGAATTCAACATCTCAAAAGATGGCTTCTCTCTCAGAATGGCCTAGTTTTGAATGGAGAATACCTTCATACACGCTGTTGTGCCCACATATTAAACCTTATTGTGAAGGATGGGATGAAAGAAGTTGATGACTCTATTGTAAGAATTCGGGCAGCGGTGAGGTATGTGAGGCGTACTCCTTCGAGGTTTAGAAGATTTAAGAAATGTATTGATCATGAAACAATTGGATATAAAGGTTATGTTGGGAGAGATTGTGAGACTCGGTGGAACTCAACATATCTAATGTTAAAGGGTGCATTAAAACACAACAAGACCTTTACCGAGTTAGAATTTAGAGACCGGAAATATTTTAATGAAATGAGTAAGGATAAAGGAGTGCCTAGACAAGAAGATTGGGAGCATGTTGAGTTAATCCTTCCATTTCTACAGATATTTCATGAAGCTACAGAGCGTATTTCGGGATCTTCTTATGTGACAAGCAACATGTATATGCTTGAGGTTTTTGGCATTGGAAGAAGCATTTTGAACATGTGTAATTCGGAAGATGTAAAGGTAAGGTCAATGGCTATAAAGATGAAGGCAAAGTACAATAAATATTGGGGAAAACCTGACCACCTTAACATGCTGTTGTTGATTGCAATGGTATTAGACCCTCGATGTAAAATGAAGCTTGTGGTATGGATGGCAGCTAGGATTTATGATAGTGGTGATGCAGAATATTTGAAAACTAAATTAGATTCATATTTGAAGTCTATTTTTGATGAATACTCTGGTAGGGCAGTGTCTCGTCTAGGTAGTTCTGTCAATCTATCAAGTGGTTTTGATACAGTTAATGATCCGTACCATTGCGCTGAATTCTACCAGTCAGATGAGTGCAACACATCAGAGACAGAATTACAGAAGTATATTCAAGAAGAAGTAGAAAACCGTCCTCCAAATTTTGATGTGCTAGAGTGGTGGAAGGTGAATTCAAGCCGATATTCAATACTTGCAAGCATTGCAAGAGAGGTTTTAGCCATACCGATATCCAGTGTAGCCTCTGAATCAGCATTCAGTAATGGAGGAAGGATCCTTGACGCATATCATAGTTCTTTAACATCGGCTAGTGTGGAAGCACTTATTTGAGCTGAAGATTGGCTCAAAGGAGTAGTTATGTCTTTTCTTAGTATTGAGGATCTCGATAATATTGATCGAATTGAGGATGGTAAGATGTCAAATTTTGAACTGATTCTTTACTAAATTTATAAAATAACAAGTAATTGTGTTTTACTTGAAAATTAACTTTATAAAAATTTGTAAAACAAACCATTATTAAAAAAAAATACTATGTTAAAAAAATATATATATTTTCAAAAAATGAACTGCACCTGATAATAAAGAACATGTTTGTTTTACTTTAAAAATTAAATCATTAAAAAAGGAAATATGTTTTCAAAAATGGAACTGAAGATGCTAATAAAGAACATGTTTGTTGTAATTTTAAAAATATATTTTTTCCTATAATTTTTATGAAAATTTCTTTTAAAAAAATAAAAGTTTTTTTTTAATTATTTTTTAAATTAAATAATTTGTTTTAATATAATATAACATAAATGTACATTATTGAATATTAAACTTAGTCAAAATCAAATAATTTTTTGAAATGATGTGTTTTAAAAATGATTTTTTGAAAAAATTATTAAAAGTAGTTTTATATTGGTTTTAAAACATAATCAGAAATTTGATTCGAATAGATCAATTATTCACAAAAAGATAAACCAAACACATTAAATAAATTTTTATTTTTTGCGATTTTTATGTTTGGATTGTTTTGCATTTTTTATTTAACTCGGCTTGAATTTGAACACTCATAATATAAAATAATTATTGATATTTATAAATTAAAACTTTAATAATAATAAAATATAATATAATAAAAAATAAAAATACTTGAATACTCCACACAATATATATACATATTTTATCCTTTAAATATTGTACCCACATAATTTACTTTAAAATTAATATTATGTTAAAAATTAAAATAAATTAAGAACATGCTAAGATGAAATATCTTCCTAATAATAATATATTTTTGTAAAAACAAATATTATCTTTTGGTGCAATAATACTTTTTTTATTAAACTATTAATAATAAAATGCTTCTAGATTTCACATGGTATTTTTCTATATTTTATTGTTTAGAATAATCTACATGAACATTTCTTTATTTGATTATTTTTAAAGTGATTTTGCTTGAAATTTCTTGGAATTTAGTTTATTTGATGATTTTTAAAGTGATTTTGCTTGAAATTTCTAGGAATTTATTTTATATGCATTATAGTAAAACTAAAATAGTATGCATGCATTCAATTAATTATAACTTACAGATATATGTATCGAGACAAACTAAACAGCTCAAAGTATATCATAGATCATCCATAAATTAATAAAGCTTACAATTTAAACCATGAGACAATCTCAATACAATAATACAAATAATATTGTATCACCCCAAATAATTTGTGTCAAGAATTATAACAGTATACTAATACATGGTTACAAAACTTTTGCATATACACAATGTTATATGGGATGTCCAAAATACAACATGGAATGGAATGAATATAAAATATACAACAAAACTAAACAAACGGAATTACATCTTCATCTTTTCGGATCCATGCTGCTAACTCTCCAGTCAATACATACTTATCTGTAAAATAAACAACGAGAATGGGATAAAATTTCTAAATCTTAGTGAACTCTAGAATACACAATTGATTTCAAACGGCTCTGGTCTACACACTTGTACTCCGATAAAGAAAATATTTAATATTGAAGCATACAAAACTTCTTAATAATCATGAAGTTAGACATACTAGTTCTCTATGCCTTAATGTAACACCCTAAATAACCTTCGCGCAAAATTAAACAAAATCAGAGTAAATATCTACAAAAGCATATTTAGGATGTCACCTTTTAACAAAAACTTGCTCATATAAATAGATATGCAACACCTACTACTTTTAAATTAATGATAGTAATAAAGATGATGAAAGATTGTTTGAAAATTCAATTCTTATTGCAACAGCGGAAAAATTCAGCATTAAGATAATTATTCAAAATTAATATCATGTTTCCAGAAGGATTATAAATAACCACACAAAGGAGATATCCAAAAATCTCAACCAACATAAAAGAAAATAAGTGTTCCAAGACCCTGGTGTTACATATCAGAGCAGATGCCGACACTAAAATAAAATTGGAAGACTCCAACTTCCACTCATATCAACTCCTCTACTGCGAGTTATCTGCACGGTGCCCATGAAAAGGCAACATTCAAACAGAAGGGGTGAGATATCATAATTATATAAAGGAAATCATGATAATAACCAGGCAACAGATTATTTTGTGCACATCACTCATTCCTCATAACCAACACAATAACCATCTAACACAACAAAAACATTCAATATACATCTACAATATCCAACACATAACATTCAAGAAGTTTGTGGAGAGCGAGTGGAAGTCGTATGTGTTTGAAGGTAAAGACGACTATGTTCTTAAAGAAAAGCTTAACCGTCTTAAACAAAGTCTGAAAGTTTGGAACAAGGAGGTTTATGCTTGAATAGATTTGAAGATAGAAGAAGGTGTTAACGAGCTTAACTTGTTGGATAATGCGGTTGTAGATGGGAGTGTGGATGATGGTTCAGTTTTAGGGGTTTGTAGAAATGATGCATCGTCAAAGGTTTGGAGGAATATTTGTATTCGAGAAAATCGTTTAAGACAAAAAGTCGAGGAGTTTGTGGTTGAAAGAGGGGGATAGGAATTCTAGGTTTTTTCACAGAGCTTTGAAGGCCAGGGTTCGTTGTAACGGTATATTGTTTGTTAATTCTGAAAGAGGGAGGTTGGAGGAAGTGGGAGAGATAAAGGAAGAAATTAGAAACTTCTTTGCTGCAAATTTTTGTGAAGATAATAGAGTTGGTCCTGATGTAGATGGTTCCTTTTTCTCGAAGCTGACGAAAGCGGATAAAGAGATTTTGGAGGTTATGGTGACAGAATATGAGATTAGAAATGATGTGTGGTGTGGTAACGATGATAAGAGCCCCGGTCCAGATGTTTTTAGTTTCAGATTTTTCCAACACTGTTGGGAAACGATAAAGGAAGATGTTTATCGGTTTGTCAAGGAGTACATGAATCACCCTGCGTTGACGAAAACTGCAACTGCTTCTTTCATTGCTTTGGTGCCTAAATGCAAAAATCCTCAGATTTTGAGCAATTACAGGCCTATCAGCTTAGTGAATTGCTACCAAAAGATTCTCTTGAAGGTGTTGGCGGCAAGATTGAAGAAGATTTTAGGATCTATCTCGTCTTTAGAACAATCTGCTTTTATACCTGGCAGAAATATGTTGGATGGGGTGGTGGTTGTGCATGAAATTTTAGACTATGCTAAGAGGAATAAAAAGCCGTGTTCGGTTATGAAGATTGACTTTGAAAGAGCATATGACTGCGTCAATTCGGATTTTCTTAGAAAAATGTTTTCGCATATGAACTTTGGTGAACTTTGGTGTAAGTGGATGGAAGAATGCATTTTCAAGGGGTCGGCGTCGGTTCTAGTGAACGGAAGTGCGACGTCGGATTTTAGGTTGGGAAAGGGCTTAAGGCAGGGAGACCCGCTGTCTCATTTCCTTTTTATCTTGGTGATGGAGTGTCTAAATAGATTGATGAAGAAAGTTGTGGAGCTAGATTTGTATCGAGGTTTTAGGGTTGACAATTTGGCGCCGATAAGTATCGTTCAGTTTGCTGACGACACTTTACTGATTGGGGATGGTTGTAGGAAGAACCTCTGGTGTATTAAGGCTATTTTGCGGGGTTTCGAAATGCTATCTGGGCTAAAGGTCAACTTCTTTAAAAGTAGCATTTGCGGGGTTAATTTGAAGGAGGATTATCTTGGTACCGCAGCTGAGTTCCTGCACTGTAGAGTAGGGTCCATTCCGTTTAAAGTTCTTGGTATTTAAGTAGGGGACTCTCCAAGTAAAGCGAATATGTTGTCTCATGTTATTGATTAGTTGAGAAATCGTTTGGCGAATTGGAGAGGAAACTTACTTTCTATAGGGGGTCGTGTGAATCTTCTGAATTCTGTTTTGAATGCCTTACCTGTGTTCACTTTGTCGCTTTACAGGGCTCCCAAAGTTGTTCTAAAGCAGATTGTGAGTTTACAAAGCAATTTCTTGTGGGGAGAGGGGTCTTGTAACACCCGTATATAAAACTCATACATCAAAGCATAAATATTATATATGAATCCACGTGTTTGGTACGGAAACACCATAAGCTCCTAGTTAACACATTATATATATTACATGCCCTAAAATACAACAACTAAAAGTTATAAAGGCATAATATACACAAGATGTTCAAAAGATAAAAACTAAGAACTAGATCAACAATGATCTCAAAATAAACTCCGCTACGGAAGCTAGCCATCAACAAGCAAGGAAAAGATCACACGACCTTAGTATTTTTATTCAAAATACTAACCTAATAACAAACCAAAATATACATCTCAGAACACGGACAGAACTACATATTCAAACATACTAAAGTATACATCTTAGAACAGCCTCTTATCTTACGGATTCAAATCATGAACAAACAAACTACATATTCAAACATATATCGTATGTCAAGAACAAGGAAATGCACATGGTAGAGGTTATATCAAATGAGCATAATAAATGAGAGGGAACTAGGAATGATACCAGTTGAAGTTTTTCCAATGCCTTGATTATGCAGAACACCTCTAAAGCCACTCAGAAATTCACTTGCTCAGTTCACTCGATACTTGGAAAAATTAAGTGTTTTTGAGAAGAATTGTTGGTGAATTGCATTGAACCTCCATTCTCCATTTATAGGCAAGGGACTGGGTCAAGGTTATGGGCCGGGTCAGGAAACAATTCCTCCCTTCAAAATGCTAGGGTTTTGAAATTGGTTTCGATGTTGAAATTTGGGGAGACATACGCTCATTCCCTCTGAGTCTCGGCAGATAGCTACAGAGTTGAAACAACCCAAAACGACATTGCTTCTTTGGCTCCCTTTGGTGGCAAATGAAATAAACACTGAAGAGGAAACTTGATCATGACATGACCCTGATCCATTCTCAGGCTGGTGCAGAGGAAGCTCAGAACGGTAAGCCTCACATACCCTTTGTTCAAGCGAATTTTCATTGAGCTTGAAGAGGAAACTTGAGGGTAAAATTTGAAATTGGGAATGACGCGCCAAAGTTGTTGTGATACTTGAACCAAACTTTGAAGAAATGTAACCGTTGAAATTGATTGAAAACAAATTCTCTGCAAAACATAGCTCATACGAACAAGGAAGAAGAAAAATTTTCCTTCTATCACAGGTGTCACACTATTACTGGTTTTCATTCCGCGTTGAAAAGTCAAAGGAGAGAATCCTGCTTTTTCATTGGCTGATAGTGTAGATTCCTCCTCCAGTCAAAATTCACGAAATCCACAATGGACTACTAAGGTAATGGCACGTGTGTTTGCTTTTGTTTCTTAAAAGGTTAAATGATAATTCAATGAAAGTTAATTAAACTAATATTAATTTAGAAAACTAACTTAAGGAAAAATCATAAAAAAAATAATCTAACAAAAATAATTAAATAAAAACAAGATAATTAATTACCAACAATATTGATTAATTAAGCTAAAAACAAGGCTAAATTAGATTAATTTGAATAATTAAAAGCAAATAAAAAGAGAATAAAGTACATTAAAATTTAAATTAAAATAAATAAAAAAGACAAATGTTAAATTAAGATAAAATAAATGAAATGACAAAAAGTGGAAATTAAGGTAAAATAGAGAGAAATAAATCATATAGCGGGAAAAAAATGAGGGTAAAATTTGGGGTACAACAGCGAGTTGCAAACTTTTTTGGAAAATTGAAGAGTTTTTGTTTTTAAAATCCAAGCTCTGTTGATCTTTTGAAAAGGAAACAAGTATTTATGTTTCTCGAAACCAAAGGGCTAAGGATGCTTGAAGGTATGGATGCATAAAGCACACAAGCACAAACATATGTACACACAACCAAACAAACAAACCCTAGGTTTAGGTCTCATGAATGGAGCCATGGTCTACCCATCCCAATAGGTATGTAGTATGCGTTTTCACCTGCCGAACAAGGTTCTAAAGATTTCCCAGAGTCTACAATCCATCTTTCGAATTTTAAGGATTTCCCATATGACTTGGTAATCGATAAAATTCTCAAGAGGTCTCTTCTGAGTGTACTATCGCGTGACAACCAATTCAGAAATAGACTCCATCATGGTCTCCGCACTACATCCTAAAAGGCTTAGTGGGGTTTGGTAACTACGGTTCTCAATATCATGGGCTCCTAGGTCGAGAGTAGCACGCTTTCACGAATAGGATCGTTCAACATAACTAGACTCTCGATATGGCCTCAGCTGAGTGATGGTGTTCTCAATTCAACTTTTTCAGGAATCGACTCCCTCAAAGCCTCCTTGAATATACCATCGTCCTATAATAAGTGTACGCTCAAATCCAGGTATAGGATTTATCTCACTCATAGATATCATATCAGCCCAATATAACAGGAAAAGCTAAGCAAGAACAGATATACAGATATATATGCAAGTATGACATACACAAGCATATACAAGCAAACAAGCAAACATGAATAACACAAAAACAAGATAGGCTTAACCCTCTTAGGAAAGGACCAACAATAGGTCTAACTCTCCCCAGTGAAGTCGCCATTTCTGTTGCGGTGAAAATCGGATAACAAGCTATTAATTAACTTGCATCATATTTCTTTTATAACCGACTTTAATTTATCCAAAGGAAAGGTTCAAGATCGTTAGAAAAACCTAAAGGGGGGAGATCTAAGGTTCGGGGGTTGGTTACGCCTAGGGAAGGTATTAGCACCCTAAACGTCCGTAGTACTCTACGGGAGCCTCTTGTTTAATGTTATCTTATGTTTGCTAAAGGTTCTATGCTAAAGGTCGAAACCCTAGGGGTTAGTATCTAAGTATACTCGATAAAGCATCGCACTTTACGCCTACGTATCCTCGGGAATAGAATCAGAGTATGCGTAGTTCTACTTCTACTGAATTATTGACTATGGTAAATATTCAGAGGGGAAATGAGTACAAGCTCATTGTAGAGTTTAGGAACTCTCTAGATCTAGTTGAAATGGACCTATGTTATGGTTTTAGTTAGTAGGGGAAGTGATAAATTCATTATGATGAATATCACTAAGAGTTGAAGAACTCTTCCTAAAGCCAGTTATGATTTCTATGGCTCTGATGAGGCCAAGAAATAAAGTTTTCTCCTAAGAGGTTACTTAGATTAAGTTGGGGGTCATGACTTTAAGAGTCAACACTAATCACCTTCCTTTGAAATGGGGGAAAAATAGTTAATAATAATAATAATAGATAAGACATGATAAAAGATATAACATTGATATAATATAATGAAAGCAATATAAGCATGAGGATGGCAATATGTTTCATGACAAAAGATATGGATAAGATGAATATGATTATTATAAGAACACATCAATATGCTTCAATCTTTAGGAAGACAAACATATAGAATGATATTAATCAAGGTTGACAATTAAAGAAGAATAACATTCATATAAAAGTCAAGTACATGATAAATCAACATGGATAGATTAATTCAAGAATTAAACAAGCCATAGTGAATCACTCAAGATCAACAAAGGTGCTTATAAATGATATTAATAATTAAACCAAAATTGATAATTTATTGTCAACACAATTGAAATTAACAATTAGCACAATTAGAATTAACAAGACATTTTAAGATATAATTGATAATTTAAAATTAAAAGCTAATAAAACAATTAACAATTAAAAATAATAATTAACAATTAGAAAACATATTAAAATTAACCACATAAATAATTAAGAACAAACTGAAATTAAATAGATATTAAGCAAAAATAAATAAGATACATGAAACATAAAAGATTTGAAATAAATAAAATACAACGCGGAGGGGGGTGTACAGGCAATTTGGTTCAGTTAAAAACATGTGAAAAGGAAATGGGCCCAAAGACAGGGAGTGTTGATAGGAAAGGGCGCAAGGCCCAGGTTGGCAAAGGAACAGCATAGGCGAAAAAAAAAGCAAGAAAAATGCAAAAGGGTTGATCCAAGGATCGAACCCAGGCAAAGCAAGTGATAGGCGAATTAAGTGCATGTGTGTGACCGTTGGAACGACGTGTTTCATCCGTTCATAACATGATTCAATTAAGTTATAAATCAAAAAAACATAAAATATATTAAAAAGAAAAAGCACGAGCACACACTGAACATGCAGTAGTAAGATTTATCAATTAGCCATGTGCCATTTAAGAGCACCAAAAAAACGCGTCCCCACCACTCATTCCTTGCCACGCACACACACTAGTAATAAATACTGGCAGCTCAAAAGCAACACATACGCACACATACACATCAAATTGAAGACATTATAATCATATAACACCTTTTTACACATCATGCTTAATGCACCATAATAATACGTCAACTACACACATAAGTACTAAATTTACGTTCACACATTTTACTCAGAGCACACTAGCTGTACCATAGACACAAGATCACAATGTCCAATAACACATGTTATAACATAATTTACACTGCACTGTATACACTTAAACAACTCATAGCTTAAATTACATGCTTTGAAATAAGAAAATTACCACACTACACCTTTATAACGAAGTTGACATACACTAATTTATAAGAATATCATCATAAAAAGTGCAGTACAACAGGGCACAAAAACAAAGCAAACTATGTATAATAACAACTTGATACATAGTGCACTTTTACACACACTAATATTATGATTACACACACACAACACACACCACACATACAATAATAGAATCATACAGACAGAATACAATAATGAATAAGAGTACATTACAACTACATATACAATACTTCCTGATCATAAATATCACGCACATTAAGCACAAAACACGTGGAGTTTTTGTTTGTCACTCATACTATGACAATAACACGATATTGCTCACCTTCTCACTATTAAACGCATGCACGGCATGCTACGATAACATACTCATTGAACATACACAATATTACAATACTCACGCGCGATGCACTATCACACACAAACAATATTCACACAACACGACACATTATTCTACCACACGTTAACAATGCAACTGCTACTACACCACATGCACATTAAAGCAGACAATTCATGAGCAATGAACAAGCATCATAATACACACAAACAACATGCACATTATACATATAAATGATACACAGTATAACATGAATATTTATGATACACACATTTTTGAACTCATGTAAGACACACATGATATCAACATTTAAACCACCAGAGCAGCCATGGATAAGTTAGGGTTTTCTCACAACAAACTTAACATGAGGTTCATGATAACATTCATGCCATACAACACAATCATTAAAACAGCATAGAAAACATTAACTACAACATGTTTATCCTAATAAGTAAATAAGCATGGTAAGTATACTAAATGGCGGTTGAGACACTTACCTAGTTTCCAAGCAAATTGCAAGAGTTTCTTCTCCTTCCCTCAGCTAGCTCATGTGCTCCAAAGAAATGAGTTTCAGAGAGTTTTTTAGTGTTGTTTGTTGGTGATTTTTAAAGTGGATAAAGGTCCCTTTTATAGGGAACTCAGCTGGTCCAGGGTTGTGAATATCCATTGTGCCACGGGTTTGCCTTGGGGAGAAAGATCATGGAAAGGATTTGGAGTGGCTGTGGCTGTTCTGAACAACATAGAGCCACGTGAAGTTTCTCTTGATGCCAATAGGTCAGAAAGAAATAGGTTATTTTGGTTTGTATCCTTTGGGTTAAGGGTGTGTACGAGGGAAAAGGTTGGTGGTATCTTGTAAAGGTTATCAAGAAAGTACAAAAGCAAAAGCAAAGGCAGCGTGCTTTTAGGATAAAGTGGAGTTGGGAAAGGATGGTAAGTCTGCAGAGAGTGTACTTGAATAGAGGAAAGGAATTCAAACTCAACAATTGGTATGTTCTTGGTGCAAAACAAATTCGTGTGGCCATATTGCACACATAATATCTCTTGACTTAATGATCCAAATTCCATGCTCTTAGGTTCAAATGAAAGTTCTTGCATAATACTTCAATATTGATGTTGGAAGATAGTTGAAATAATGCTTTGAATTGATAGCAAAGTGGCTTACAAGTCGTGTGCCCAAAACTACCAAAAGAACTTAGAAAAATTTCTAAGTTATAAAATTTTGACAACTTCAAGTGCCCTTCTTTGAAAATTCATAACTTGAGAATGGCTTATCCCATTGAGATGTTCCACATATGGTTGGAAAGCTCTCATCATGCTCTACAACTTTTATTTAGGACTCAAGACTTGAATCCAAATGGAAAGGATGAAAAGTGGTGCCAAAGTTGAGAAAAAGAGTGATGAAAAATGCTGAAAAATTTTCTAAGTGTTGGTCAAAATATCTTGCAAGCTTCATAACTCAAAAACCAAGCATTTTTAGACAAAAAGTCATATTGAACAAATTGAAGATCTTGGAAAGAGCTTTCCAATGAGCTTTGAGCCACTCCAATTGGATGTGTGGTTTAGGAGTTATGGTCATTTCAAAATAGGCTATTAGGGGAAAAATCTCACAAATGACACCTTTCTTGGTCAAAACTCTACTTCCCTTGCAAGAAAGCTCATGAAACTTGGTATGGATACTTTGTATACTCCATGAGACAATATATGATGATTAGAACCATTAATTACTTCATTTGATCCAAAATTCCAAAAGATTAGGGTTTCAGTCAAACCCTAATTTTGACTGTGAATGCACTGAGGTCAAATCTTGTGATTTTACTTCTTTCTTCTCATCTAAAGGTCTTAGCAGACTCTTGAGGATGTTGATAAACCAATGGAACCAAAAATTAAGGTTTGGGAGACCATCTTGATGAAGATCAAAGTGTTGGCTGACATGTGCCACAGAAACCCTAATATGGAGGCACAGTGAAACTGAGGCTCAAACTTCTCCTGTTGAGGACCCAAGGATCTTGGATTCTTGTTGAATGATGTCTCTTGAATGTAGATGACTTCATATGGTAAGTGAACCACACAAACTTGACTTGATAGAGCCAAATTCTCAGTGATTTCTTCAGAGCAAACCCTAATTCCAAAGTCCTTGCATTGGAGATCCTTGGTTGACTTGACTTGCTTTGAACCACTTGTGGAGCTTCATGGTGATATGTAAACCTAATTTGAACACAAATAAACAAACTACAAGATATGGGTTAGCTCACACAATGCAGAGATGCTCCTAAGATGCACAAAAACTGGATGACATCTAAGGGTAAAAATTTAGGGTACAACAGTATGTTTATGAACTTTGTGCTTTACATAATTTTTAAGCTTTTCTTCATTTTGCATTTTTGTTCATTTTGGAATCAATTAGGACACAACCACAAATGTGAGTCCCTCCATTGTTCATAAATATTGAGATATTTTGTAATTGTTGTTTAGCTCGTATGAATCATGTTTAATCTTGTATTCATTTGCAAACCTTGGAAACATTGAAATGATCTAGGCAATTTTTTATTATGAGAAAAGCAACCAATCCAAATAAACTTCAATTTTACCTTGTGAGGGGTGTGAGCACTTGCTAGCCATATTGAGCCTTGAAATAGTTACAGAGGCTGAGTACTCAGATTTACATGATATGATGAATACTGTTGGTTTTAGTGAGATGGATAGTAGTGGGGATTACTTCACTTGGAGCATAAACAGATCAGTGGTACCGTATACTCTAGAATTGATAGAGTTATTGGTAATGTCTTGTGGTTTCAAGAAAATATGGATAATCATTTGAAGATTATACCTCCTAGTGTGTCAGACTATGCCTTGCTGGTTCTGGAAGGCAAAAACCAACCCTTTATCAGGTTCAGAAGGTTCAAGTTTAACAATTGTCTGGTGAATATGCAGGTGTTTGAGGATATGGTTAGAACTTGCTAGAATAAGCCTAGTAGGGGGACTCATATGGTCATTCTTTGGCAAAAACTTCAGAGGCTTAAACCTGTCATTGTGAAGTTCAGTAAGGACATGGCTAATGTGAGTAAGCAGGTGGAACAAGCTAGGTTGGAGCTTGATAGTACTCAAAAGGATCTTATCCAGAATCGTATGGATAGAAATGCAATTGATAAAGTGAAAAGATGTACTGATAATGTTGTCAAGTGGAATGAGTTGGAGGAGAGCATTCTTAGGCAAAGAGCTAAAATTGATTGGTTAAGGATGGGTGATGGCAACAATGCTTTCTATTATGCCACTATCAAATCCAAACATCAAAATAAGAGTATGAACATTCTTCATAAAGCCAATGGTGACATTGTTACTAATCAGCAGGACATAAAGTCTGAGGTAATGGATTTTTACAAAAGTCTAATGGGAACTTCTGCTAATCATCTTAAGCATGTGGATGTAGAGATTATGAGAAGAGGAAGTCAATTCACTAGAGATCAAGGGGAATTCCTTACTTCTAAAGTTACTGATGAAGAGATCATTAAAGCCCTAAAAGGGATTGGAGATTTAAAAGCCCCTGGGATTGATGGGTATGGTGCCAAATTTTTTAAAGCTTGTTGGCACATCATTGGTAAGGACATTATAGCAGCCATTCAAGAGTTCTTTGAGAAGGATAGTCTATATACATAATTTAATATGACAGTTGTAACCATCATCCCAAAGCATGACAATGCAAAGGGTCTCAAGGATTATAAACCAATTGCAGGATGCACTACTTTCTACAAGATAATTTCTAAAATTATGACAAATAGATTAGGGCAGGTTCTGCAGCAGGTTATTCACCAGAGCCAGGCAGCATTTGTTCTAGGTCAAGTCATTCAGAACCATATCTTATTGGCATTTGAGTTAATGAAAGGATATACTAGAAAACGTGGGACTCCTAGATGCATGATGCAACTTGATCTTCAAAAGGCTTGTGATATGGTGGATTGGAAGGCCCTTGAGAGTATTTTGACTGAGATTGGGTTACCTAATAGATTCATTGGTTGGATTATGCTAACCTCTTCCACAGTGAGTTGTCGTTTCAATGTTAATGGTGAATTGTCTGATGTGTTGCAGGCTAAAAGGGGTATAATATAGGGAGATCCCATATCTCCTATGCTGTTTGTGATTATGATGGAATATATGAACAGGATTACGGTAAGGATGCAGCAGAATCCAAATTTCAATCACCATAGTAAATGTGAAACGCTGGCCCTTACTCACTTGACCTTCGCTGATGATAGTCTTCTTTTTAGTAGAGGAGATTCTACATCTGTGTACTTGATCTTGGAGGCTTTTAAGCACTTTTCTGAGTCAATAGACCTTGTCATTAATCCCAGCAAATGTAAGTTTTTCTGTGGTGGAATGGACTTTAAGTGTATCCAAGAAGCTCCCTGTGAAGTACCTTGGTGTTCCCCTGCTTAGTAAAAGACTTACTATGAATCATTACCTCCCATTGGTAGAGAGAATAGTCAGTATAATCAATCACTGGTCTGCTAAATTGCTCAGCATAGCAAGTAAGATCCAGCTTGTGAAAAGCATCACCACGGCTATTGCCCAGTATTGGATGACCTGCTTCCCTATTCCCAAAATGGTTGTGCAAAAAATTGAAGCTATTTGCAGATCCTTTATTTGGACTGGGAAAGCTGACACTAGTAGAAAGAGCCCGGTGGCCTGGTCCAAAGTGTGTAGCCCTGTTAGCAAAGGAGGCTTGAATATCATCAATTTGCACATTTGGAATACGGTGTCTTTGTTGAAATGTCTGTGGAATGTTAGCATGAAAGTTGATTTCTTATGGGTGAAATGGGTTCATGTTTACTACTTAAAAGGTATAGATGTTATGACTGCTGAGATCAAGATTTCAAGCACTTGGATCTTGAAAAATGTGATGATGAATAGAGACAAAGTGACTCAGATTCAGCAGGCTTGGGATGATATGAAAAGGAATAGGAGATTTTTGATGAATAAGATTTATATGCTGTTAGTTGATTAAGAGAATGTTGAGTGGTGCCATGTTATTTGACATAATTATGCCAGGCCTCGTGCGGTTCTGTGTTGCTGGCTTGCCTGCCATGGCCGATTGGCTACAAAGACGAGACTGATGAAGATGGGTATGCTGCAGGACAACTTATGTTAAATATGTGGTTCTAGTGAGGAAACTCAGGATCATTTGTTGTTTGAGTGCAATATGTTAAAAGAGGTGTGGACCAATGTTCTTCAATGGCTTGGTATAAATCATCAACCTCAAGTTTGGAAGGAGGAATTAGGCTGGATTTTAAGAAATACAAAAGGGAAAGGTTGTAAAGCTGGAATGCTCAAAATGGCTGTAGCAGAAACAATATACGGTATATGGTGGTATAGAAACGCGGTGAGTTTAGAAAATAATGGGAATATAGAAAATGTAACTAGTGGTATCATTGAATGTATTGTGTATAGAGGTTGGAAAAAAGATAAATATAGGGGTCATTTATCTAATTTGTTGATGTAGTTTGTTTTGGTGGGCTGGATCCATGCAATCGCCTTTTATTGTTTTTATTTTTTGAAATATATAATTTCGTTTATTTCAAAAAATATATATTTGATCAAATTAATATGTATATTATTAATATAAAAACAATTGTATATCCATCCAAATACGTCAGTATGTTAATTTCTTTTAAAAATTATAACAAAGTGATATAATGATGAGAAATAATTTACTAAATATAATATTATTTATACACAAAAACTATATATATATATATATATATATATATATATATATATATATATATATATATATAATGAATCTGGAAACGACAGTTTTTTTTTTTTGGATTTTTGGCATATGATTCAGTAAAAGATATAATTTAATTTCAACCATTCATTTTAAATTTGATGGTTGTTATTCATTCTCACTATATATATATATATATATATATATATATATATATATATATATATATATATTACCCCACATCCTATTTTTTCTAGCTCCGTCAATGGTCTCACCTGTGAGAAATTTAATTAATATTTCACTCTAGATGCCACCAAATTTAAAAAAGGTGAAAATTAAAGTGATCAATTATATATTAAAAATAAAATAATTTTTTTTGACTTTTATTAGAATAACACATTATCATATTAGATAGAGAAATTTTGTAAGTATGTCACGTAACACAAATTATAGTTTACTTTAGTAATATATCAAGATATAAATATAGATTGAAAGATTTTTTTAAAATTTCTAATTTGATTTTCGGATAAACTTATGCAATATTTTCATCATTGTTCTCGGTTAAATTTAGTGTAAATAGTGGCAAACCCAATATAATTAAATCTAACAGTGACAAAGCCTATGATTTCAATATAATTAAATCTAATATAATTAAATTAATTTTAGAAGTAAATACCATATAATTTTAATTATAATTTAGAAGTAAATACCATATAATTTTAAATACCAATATAATTAATCCAATTTTAGAAGTAAATACCATATAATTTTAAATTCAATATAATTAAATTAATTTTTTCAATATAGAAAAAAAATAATTTAGAAGTAAATACCATATTAATCATTTAGAAAAAAAAAATCATATTAATTTTAATTATATTGGATTTAATTAAATTGAATTTAATTATATTAAAAAAATCATATTAATTTTAATTATGTTGGATTTTAATTATATTGGATTTAATTATATTTAGAAGTTAATGATTTTTTGTAATTCTTTTGATTTTTTCCGGATTTGCAAATCAAGAATTCTTCCGAATACGGAAAAAACTGGAAAATTAAAAAAAAAAAACGGTGTGTCAGAATTTGCACATCCGAAAATTAAGGGCAAAAATAAAATTTCACGTGGTGTCTAAAAAACATGGGTGGTGTATTAAGAAACTCTCTAAATAAAAGCGATGTTACACAGATAGTTTTTTTTTTTTTTTTGATAAGCAAAATGGGATTAAATTAAAAAGCACTAGGGGTGCTTAAACCCAACAAGTACAAACAAGAGAACAAAACAAAAACAAAGTCAACCACCAAGGAAAACAAAATCAAGACAACCTACTCAAAGAACACTAGAAGCCACTAGTAGGATCCGAGCACCATTCCGACCAAGACAAGCTCGAACCGTTACTAAATAACACCGAGAACCAATCCCATGAAAGCTTTTTCACAATCCCCAATCCATCGATGTTAGCCAAAAACCTACCGTTGAAAAGAAAATCATTCCTACTATTCCAAATCACCCACACCATAGCTAAGCCAAATAACCAACCCAAATCCTTCTTCCAAACCATCTTACATTTCATGTCAAAAAGAATTAGCCAATCCAAAATAGACAAAGACAAAGGGGTAACATCCACCCGAAGCCACAAACAAAGCAACTCCCACCATCTTCTAGCAATCGAGCAACCAAAGAAAAGGTGATCCAAGTTTTCTTCATCACGAAAACAAAGAGGGCAAACCAAAGAATGCGTTCCCACCAAAATACCACGTTTTGACAATTCCAATTTGGTTGGAAGTCTATTCCAAATTAATCTCCAACCAAATATTGCAATTTTGCTAGGAACTTTAGAAAGCCAAAGACGATTCAAAGCCAAGGTAATAACATCATTTAACTCCAAAATTCTAGAGTCACAAGACAAAATAGAAAGATAGGCATTACTAACCGAAAAACCTTTAGTACTTTTCCACCACACCACCCCATCCTCCACCGAAGAATTAGGTCGCACATCTCAGAGAAACTCAATCAACGCAATCCGTTGCAATGCTGCCCCGGAATTGTCCGGACAACCGAAGGACGGAATCAACCACCTCCACTCATCCCCACTCCAAAAGCCCATATCCGACACCTTGGCATGACGGCCGCCAACCCAAGAAAAAAGATCCAGAAAAAGATTGTGGAGAGAAGAAGTACCTAACCACCTATCATACCAAAATTCCAAAAACAACCCCGATCCAAGCTTGAAGGAAATAGAATTTGAGAACCAATTTGAATCCTTGTCAATAGTGCATAAATCCCTCCACCAAAGAGAAACTTTACTTCTAGAATGAAAGGAAGGAGCTTGGAGCATAGCTCTTTTGATATCTCCATACCTGCAAGAAAGAAAGTTAGTCCATAAAGAATTTTGTTCGTTCAATATCCGCCACTTCCACTTGCTAAGAAGCGCAATATTGAACTTTCCACAATGTTTCACCCCAAGACCACCTTCTTTCTTAGGGAGGCAAACTCTTTCCCAACTAATCCAATTAATCTTCTTCTTTTCCTCAATCCCCCCTCCCCAAAGAAAGGACCTTTGAAGAGAGATAATTTCCTTTATAATAGCCATGGGAGCCTTATAAAAAGAAAAGAGAAAAACCGGAATAGAGGAAAGGATGGAGTTTAAGAGGACCACTCTCCCCCCAATGGAAAGATGCCTAACATGCCACCCCTCAATTCTCCTTTTAATCTTCGACAATAACGGTCTCCAAACCTCACATCTCCTAGGATTAATCCCCATTGGAATCCCAAGAAAAGAAAAAGAAGAATGACCAATCTCACACTTAAGAAAGGAGGAAGCCGCTTGAACAAATTCCGGATCCAAGTTAACACCATAGAGTTTACTCTTATTCAAATTGACTCGTAAACCGGAAATTAATTCAAACCCTCGAAGAATGGACTTCAAAGACCAAAGATTATTCCTAGACGCTTCACCAACAAGCATAGTATCATCGGCGAATTGAAGAATATCAATACTCGCATTATCATCCAATCGGAAGCCCTTGAAATCCCCTATGGTAGAAGCCTCCTTAACCATACCCGCTAAACCTTCCGCTACCAACAAAAAAAGGAAAGGAGATAGAGGATCCCCTTGTCGAAGACCTCTAGAAACCGAGAAATCCGAAGTAGGACTACCATTCACAAGAATAGACATCGTGCTATTGAACACCAACGCTTCAATCCACTTTAGCCATAAAGACCCAAACCACATTCTTTTCAACAAATACCTAAGAAAATCCCACGACACACAATCGTAAGCCTTCTCAAAATCCACCTTAATAACTATACAAGTCTTCTTGAATCTCTTGGCATAGTCCAACATCTCATTCACAAGAAGAACCCCATCCAACATGTTCCTATTAGGAATAAAAGCGGATTGACACTTAGAAACAAGCTTGCCAATCACCTTCTTCAACCTACAAGCAAGAATCTTAGCCAAGATCCTATACATGCTTCCAATAAGGCAAATAGATCTATAGTCGTCTAAAGAGTTAGGATAATCCACTTTTGGAATTAAAGCCAAGAACGAGGCGGTAACCGCTTTTGGAAGAGTAGCGGACGAGTGGAATTCACCAACAAAATTCAACACATCCGTCTTTAAAAAAGACCAACCCGCTTTGTAAAAATTCAAAGTGAAACCATCCGGCCCCGGACTCTTATCCCCATCACTACTCCAAACGGCTTCCTTGATTTCCTCCTCCGAAAAAGCATATTCCAAAGAAGCGGCTTCCTCAACGGAAAGAGAAAAAAAATCAATCCCGTCTAAAAGAGGTCTAGAAGGCATAGACTCTGTAAATCTCAAGGAAAAGTGGGATCTAATTTCTTGTTTAACTTCATCCACTTTATCAATCCATCCTCTAGAAGTGTTCAAACCAAAAATCGAATTTCTTCGGATGCAATGTTTAATGCACTTGTGAAAGAATTTAGAATTGAAGTCGCCTTCCTTAAGCCAAGATATCCTAGACTTTTTTCGAAGAAAGCTCTCTTGATTACGTAATGACTCCCACATTCTATCATGTGCTAAAGCACGCTTGGAAGCCATGTCGGCCGAGTCTACAGGAACCGAGCCCGCAACCAAAGCATCCAAATCATTCAACGCTCCTATAGACGTTTCCACCTCGAAATTCAAGAAACCAAAGACTTCCCTATTCCACTTACGCAAACAACCTCTCAACAACTTTAATCTCTCCTTGAAAGAGAAAATATCTTTTCCTTTAACCTTTGACATCTTCCAACTTCTTTCCACAAAAGGCAAAAAGTTCTCGTGATTAATCCAACAATTGAAGAACTTAAAAGGCTTTGGTCCCCAATCAATCAAAGAACTTTTAAGTGCAATTGGACAATGATCCGAAATGTCTCTACACCCTACCACTTGACCATCAACCTTCCACTCCTCTAATAAAGCCTCCGTAAGTAAGAATCTATCCAAACGACTCATAGCACTCCCATCCAAACCGTACCAAGTGAAAAACTTCCCCACCGGAACCGGCTCAACCAATCCCATAGAATCTACAAAACCATTGAACTCATCAATTTCCCGCAAATTCACCCTATTCGAAGACCCTTTATGTTCAGAAACTTTCCTGATAGCGTTGAAATCTCCACCCAAGAGCCACTCCCCCTTCGGGAATCTCGACTTGAGATCCAACAACTCATTCCAAAGCAATCTCTTCTTATCAAGAAAACAAGAAGAATAAATATTGACAATATAAATCAAAGTTCCCTTCCACATACCACATACCGCAACAAACCCTTCTCCTGAAAAACTGAAAAAAAGGACAGAAAACACTTGATTTCCACATGATGATCAAGCCACCCGAATAACCAATTGAAGGTTTAAACGACCAATTAACGTCGGTACCTCCCCACAACTCATACACTAACTTTTCCGAAATCTCCACCAATTTTGTCTCTTGGAGAAGACAGAAATCAGAACAATCTTTTCTAAATAAAAAACTCAGTCGTCTCCTCTTGATGGAGCTACCCAACCCTCGAATATTATAGGAGATAAAATTCATGTCTGACCTGCTTGAGCAACAACCTTCTGAGAACTAACAGAAACATCTCTGTTTTCCAAAGCAACCAATGAATTAAGCAGAACATCCTTTGATGCTCCTCCCTTCATACCATAAGCTGCTGCCCTATCCCAAAGCTTAGAAGCCACCGCTTTTCTCTCATTTGCCCAAAACCTTCTATTACCTTAGACTAGACATGAATCAGAAATATCATCACTAACAGATTGATTAGAAGCTCCAGACTTGACAACCTTCTTTCTGCAAAAAGAATTATTACGCGAACCACCAGAACTTGCGGCTTACAAGTCTCCACCTTCATCCCTCGACGCAACCATCGCAGTCTTAACAGAAGTGCCTCCCTTGAAATTGGGTCTACGAAGAGGAAGAAAGGAATTGGAAATAGAAATTGGAGAAGACACAGGTGTTGACGTATTAGAAACAGCCTTGGGTGCTGGTACGTTAGATTCCGTACAAGAAGTTCCCAAATGGTGCGAACCAACCTGGGTCTCATGATGAGGCGAATGAGAAGAAAATAGAGTGTTTTGCGCTGTTGGTAAACACGAGTGATTAAAGAAATCAGCCCCACAAGCATTCACCAACCCTTGACAAGAGTCACAGTGGGCCTGCAAACGACCCGGTCCAATATCACGCAATGCATTATCAAACCGGCCCACTAAAAGTGAAGAGGTTTTATTTGTGTTTCTCTGCTTCCTATGCGTCCGATTAGACTTATCCACGTGACCAATTCCACTAGGACAAGAAAAGTAACCATTATAACAAGTGGCTCTATACCTGCTCCTACAGCAGCTGGCTCCTCCACAAAGGGTATAGCAGTTCTCATGCCTAACTCGTCAGTAGCATCAGAGGAAATATTAATGAAACCATTCCCAGCCTTTTTTGTACGAGAATCCACATGGTCAACCAAAGGCAAACACCCTTCCTCGAAAACGGAGCCCGCCGGAAAAGCTTCAACTTGGTCTCCATCTCCGGCACCAGAAATCTCTTCCGTAAAACATTCTGATGAATCGATTTCAGAGTCCGACGAAAAAGCAGGTTGAATACGCAGGGGACCCTGGGTATCTTCAATCAATTTCAAACGAACCAAGGAGCCATTAATCACCACATTGAAAGATTCATCAATACCCAATGAACACCTTGTTCTAACTAAAAATCTGGCCACGTCCAGCCTCGATTGAGTAGCAGTCGCCTCATCACTTCGAATAAAAGAGCCCACCGTCTTTGAAATGAACACAAAAAAAGCTTCGTTCCACACATGGCATGGAAGTCCGAACAGCCTCACCCACATAACCCTTTCGCCGTCAACCGTTGTCGGATCCCACAGCTTAATTTCACTGAACCATCTGTCAAGCCATTGTGGTTCGTTGGTCAAAAGTGCAGCTAGAGCACCAACTTCTCTATCTTCAAGTAAACACTTGTTAGCTCCAAGAGGAGTGGATCTAACACCAAATAAGCCTTCCATGTCGAAAATGTCTTGCATGTTGTAAGACAACCCAACCTCTAGAACGGTCCCGACAAAAGCCTTCTCAAATCGTCTCAACGATTCTGTCTCATCAAAATCAAAGGTTAACGAATTGGGACGCTCCTTCACCACACGACCTTGAACAGCTGCAACAAAGGAACGATCACGACGAACCTCCTTCTCTTTACCCTTGTCATCCGCAAGGTCCCTATACTCCTTCAGGAATTTTGGTTTCCCACTTATCTTCTCTTCATTCTTCAGAACTCGCTGGAAGCGAGGAATGTTGACAAAGATTTTCATATTTTCGATGAAAATGTTGTCGAGTTTCACCGCTAATCTGTCCTTATCGATAACATTCAAGAATCGAACAAAACCAAACTTTTTGCCACGTTTGTCCCTCCTTCCAGGAATAACCACCTCATCAAGTTCACCATAACCTTCAAAAATATCATACATGTCTCTAGCACCATATCTCTCAGGAAAAGAAGTAAAGAAGAAAGTTGTAGAAGAACCGCTGCTACTAGACTTAGTCTTGCCAAACAGATCCCATCTTCGTCGCGAACAGATTTTTCTCCGGCCCCCCACCACCGTCCACCCCTCTTCCTTTTCACGATCTCTTTCCATCAATTATTATTTTTGATTACATGCATGTACATGGACTAGCTCAAAATTCACAGGTTAGTTACCATATTTACACAAACCATCATCCACAACAAATGTTGTGTTATAGACACAGATAGTTAAAATTGAGATCAATGTAAACTTAATTCAACACATTTATTTTTAATTTTTTTTTCATGGAGGACAAAATGATAATAGTATTCATTACTACCACTACTCAATTTTTATTCACAACAACATTGATGTCCACGACAATGGCCAGTTTTCAAACCTCCGCTTTGACAATTGCTTGCACAAGTTTCATCAGATAATGGACATTCCGCTGTGTTATAACAATCTAATGCGTGATCGCCACTCATATTTACTTCATATCTTGTTGCACCACCTACAATCATAAATTGACAATGCTTAATCTCTTATTTATTTAAGTATCTAATCTCTATAAATTCAAAACTGTTATTTTCGTCATATTTTTCATATTCCTCCTAATGTCATTTGCAGAGAAAGCATGAATAGTTCAAATCTTAGATTGAGAAGGGTTTGTGACATCAATTATATTATAAATTATTTTTAGAAAATACATGAATATATAAGTGCGTTACCTGGATGCAAGACTAAAGCAATGCAAAGAATTGCAACGAAAAAATACACTCGATTGATGCTATTAGCCATGCTCTCTTGAAAGATTAATGGACAAACAACACCTTTAAAGTTATTAAAGTTATTAGTTATTGAATGTTCTACGGATATTTATATACTCTTTCTGATCCTCAATATAAAAAAAATTAAGTTTTAATTAAATTCATTGAAGAATCAATGTATTTAAACGGATTTTTTAATAAATTTAAAAAATAACAAGTAATTGTGTTTTACTTGAAAATTAACTTTATAAAAATTTGTAAAATTAACCATTATTAAAATAAAATACTATATTAAAAAATATATATTTTAAAAAAATGAACTGCACATGATAATAAAGAACATGTTTGTTTTACGTTAAAAATTAAATCATTAAAAAAGGAAATATGTTTTCAAAAATGGAACCGAAGATGCTAATAAAAAACATGTTTGTTGTAATTTTAGAAAATAGATTTTTTTTCCTATAATTTTTATGAAAACTTCTTTGAAATAACTAAAAGTTTTTTTAAAATTATTTTTAATTTAAATAATCTGTTTTAATATAATATAACATAAATGTACATTATTGAATATTAAACATAGTCAAAATCACATAATTTTTTGAAATAATGTGTTTTAAAAATTATTTTTTGAAAAAATTATTAAAAATAGTTTTGTATTTTTGTAATTTGTTTTTTTACATTTTGATATAAAAAAAGTTATATAAAAGGACAAAATGAGTAAAATAACATTTTAAGAAATAGTTTTCTTTAAACAAAATATGTGCAACTTTATAGATGATTTTTATTAAAAAATGAAATAAACGGCTCGGAATATCATGTTAAGGTTTTTTATTAAAAATAGTATATATTTATGTTTTTTTTTTCATAATATGTTAAAGTAAATTAGGGGTGTTTGAGATGCAATATGAATCTGTTGAGGCAAAAAATTTTCCGATCTAAAGATAAATGAACTCATAGTTCTTTTTACTTTTAAATGTTTGATTAAAAAATGCGGGTCAACCCGGACGTATTTCATATAGTTTAATTTAAATAATTTTTAAATATCCAAATTATAAATTATTTTAAATTTAAATATATTAAAATAATAAACAATAATATATTTAATATAGCATATACCATATAATGTATTAAAATTTAACATTACATAATGAGAATGATCAATTATAATTGAAATAAATGAAATAACAAAAATAAATAGATTAAAACAAAATAATAAATACTATAAAAGAAAATAAGTATTATTAAATAATAAATTAACACAACATATTCATAGTGATAAAAAAATAAAAAAATATAGACATGTGATTCAGTTTGATTTACATTGATTTTAAAAAATAATCAGAAATTTGATTCGAATAGATCAATTATTCAAAAAAAGATAAACCAAACACATTAAATAAAATTTTATTTTTTGTGATTTTTATTTTTTTGGATTGTTTTGCATTTTTTATTTAGCTCGGCTTGAATTTGAACACTCATAATATTAAATTATTATTGATATTTATAAATTAAAACTTTTATAATAATAAAATATAATCTATATAAATATTTTATCCTTTAATATTTTGTAGCCACATAATTTACTTTAAAATAAATATTATGTTAAAAATTAAAATAAATTAAGAACATGCTAAGAAGAAATATCTTCCTAATAATAATATTTTTTTGTCAAAACAAATATTATTTTTTGCTGCAATAATACTTCTTTTTTATTAAACTATTAATAATAAAATGCTTCTAGATTTCACATGGTATTTTTCTATATTTTTTTAAAATACGACGTTCATTGGAATGAAACATGTCAACTAATTGAGCCTAATGGCGCAATGTTGACTAGTTACATTGGTGCACTTGTCCGTTCTCTAGTTCCTATTACTTGTGACAATTGGCGAAATCCACAGTTGAAACTCGCCAATGATAAAATATGGAGTGAGATATAGGTACTATATGTGATGTTATTTGTTATTTTTGACGATTATATCTTTAAATTAATTATACTAACACACTTTATTTGTTATTGTAGAGATCTTTTAACATTGGTGACAAGAAGCAAAAATATTGTCTTCAATTAGCCGGAAGAAGACTTAGAGGGTTCCGAGCATTTTTATCCAACAAGTTTCTGAAGCATGCCCAAGGAAAGTTTGTTGAAGCGGAATGCCCGAAGAAGTATGCGGAATTGATTGCACCCGAAGAATAGGACACTTTTGTCGCCAAACGAAGAACTGAAGAATTCCATGTAATGTTAATTTAATTTATCATGAACATTGTATTATATTCATGTAGTTATTACATGTGTTCTAATATAACTTATAATTGTTTATGCAGGTTGTGAATGGCGTAAATCGTCAAAGAGCCTCGAAACCCGCGTATCCATACAAGAAAGGACGTTTGGGATATGTACGCTTGGAACAAAATATAGTAAGTATATATAATTTCTATGGTCTTTTTGTATTATTATTCATCCTAATTCTTGACTTAATGTGTAGCTTGGAGAGGAGAAAAGTGAAGAAACATCTCTTCCGGAGCATGTTTTGTGAAAGGCTATCCGTGTGGGAAAGGATGGAGTTGTTACTGATGGTGTTCAACAAGTTTTTGAACAATGTGTAAGTATAACGTTATTTGTTTAATTAGATAGAAAGTTCTTGTTTATCTAATATATTTATGCTTAGCTCTAATATTGAATTTTAGGAGACTCTATCTTAGTCCTTAATTCTCACGGAAGACCAGGATTGCAGGAGCATACTGAGTCGAGTATTAAATGTTCCTAAGTATTCTGGTCGCGTGAGGGGTAAGGAATTTGGAAACGTTGGAAGAATTGAGAGCTCAAGTTCGTGAACTGCAACTGGATAAAGAAATATATGTCGGAAAGGCGCGGTTCAGAATTTAAAGATACTAGTGACAAGGCCAGTATCAATTGTCAACAAAAAATTCCGGAGGTAATTATATTTATTAAATTAGTACAGTTTTTTATATTGACATCATTGCACAATAACAATTTCGTATTGTTTTTTTTTAGGGCATTTCGCCTTGTCAGCTATATTTATCGGCGCCGACATATCGCATGGTTGGCAAGGGAAAAGTGCATAACACTCCGGGAGACGTACTTCACACTAGATCGCTCCCTCCTGGATTTTTGAAGGTTTCGATTGATACTGCTTTAGAGCGGGATGCGTTACTACCTATACCTGACGACGTTTCAGATGCAACATTGGTGGGGGACGCAATAGGGTCGTGTGTTGCATGGCCGTCAAACCTCATCGTCATAGATGACTCGGTATGTTGAAAACCATTATTAACCTTTTAGTTTTCAAATGTTTTACTTGCATATAAGTTATGCTATGCTTACTTTTACCTACATTTTATTTACATGACATTGTTAGACTTCTACAAAATCCAAATCAAAAGATAAAGGGATTGTGCGGCAAACCGAGTCAGTTGCATCACAAAAAGAGGTACATTGATATATATGCATCGAAAATGTTAATTCTATGATCCGAATTCAAAAACTTCATGATTACTAACTTTATGACTTATATGATTTTCAGATTCCTACACAAGAGGTGCAACAAGGGAGCAAGAACAAGAAGCCAGTAGTAGCCAAGGCAAAAAAAGCATCTATTTCTCGATTTCGGTTGTGCCTTGAAACAATTGTAGGCACAACGGATTTGATGGAAGGTGGTATCCGTGAAATACCTATGGAAGCAGGTATTTTTGGGTTTGCCTATTCAGAAACAATTGCTAAAGAAGACTTTGATCAGATATTTATGCATTCTGAATTAGGTGTCAGTGTTATGAATTCATACATCAGGTAATCCATCGATTTTATTTATTTAATTGATCAATTTATTTACTCATTTCAATGAATATTAGAATGTTAATTATAATAACATATTTATTATAATTCGTTTTTATTTCAGGTTCTTGTATGAAAAATTGATGCTCTCGCGTCAATTGACTGAAAGATACTCCTTCTTGTCTCCCAACTTTGTCAATGCAAATTTAATCAACCGAACTTCATATGTGGTCAAAGATCACTTAGTAGGTGCATTTATGACCAACATTGATACAAAGAAGTTGTATCTTTTACCATATAATACTGGCCATGGGTAACATTTTCATCTTAACTTCCTTTATTATAATCTTTCGCTTTTTTACGTTGTGTATAACATTTCCACCTATACTTTTATTTTATTTTACAGTGGACACTGATTGTTGCTTGGGATTAATCCGATAAAAGAAATAGTCTATTATTTGGATTCGCTAGAGGGTGATCAAACAAAATACCCAGAGATCAAGAAGATGATTGATACGTAAGTGATGCGATAATTCTAAATATTCGCGTGTGTATTTCTTTATTTATGTGAGAATGTTCTAAATATTCGTTTATAATATGATAGATCCGTAAAAATAATCCGATCACAATGACAAGCTCGGGTACCAAAGACCAAAGCAAACAACTTTACATGGTAAGAGTGGAGGTATAATTTGTTATTATAATAGTAATGCTACCATATAACACAAGTCATCTATGATACTTATTAATACTCTTTTATATGTGTAGTGTCCTCGGCAGCGTAATGGTATCGATTGTGGTTATTTTGTCTTGAGATTCATGAAAGAAATTATTCATTTGGAACAAATAGAGATTCCAAACATGGTATGGATTTATATATAAGTTATGATTTATTTTAAGATTTATTATCGGATATTTCATCTAATTAATTACTTTTAACTAAATCATGCATATTATGTTATATGTAGTATTTTGATGAATTCAAGTGTGCCACCTACACGAAAGATAAATTGGAAGAAATAAAGGAGGATTGGTGTCCATACATGGTTGAAATGAGAATTTGTTGAATAGTTTTAGAAATTGTGTTAGGTTTATGAAAGGTGTTGTATATATAGGTGATGGAAATGGTGTATAAGGTTTCGAATTGGTTCATGGAATTGGTGTTGTATAGTTTGTATTGAGTTATATATATGTAATGGTTATTTTGGTGTTGTATATATAATGGTTTTTACGGTTTATGTGTTGAATTTTAATCGTATAAAGGCCTATTGTTGAATTATAATGGTATAAGGCCTATGTGTTGAATTATAATGGTATCAAAGGCCGTGTGTTAAATGATTATGGATTTTGTTAAATTATACAGGTTAATTTATACAGGTTTAATAATTGATTTTTAAAAAAAGCTTTTAAAAAGCACTTTTATAAAAGACAGCGCTTTCTAAAAAAAGCGCTTCCTAAAGGGGGGTCATGGCGTATACCAAGGTGGTCAAACTCACGAGTCTACTCAGACTCGTAAAGGGTTTGTATACTCGACTCGCAGACTCGACTCGTAAACTCGTACGAGTCTATGGAAAATTAAAAATGACTTTCAAAAACCTATAAGTGACACATATATGGCACACTCCTATGTTTTTTATACTTATAAATTCCTCATTTATGACATAAATATATAATACAACACCAATTATCATGAAAATTTGATTTTCATACTCCATAACAAATTCTTTTAACAAAAAAAACTCGATAAAAAAATGCAAAGTATATAGTTAAGACTTAAATTACTAATTTCCTCTTAATTGGCTACTACATCAAGCAAAAAAAAATCATAAAATTGATATGCTAATAGCTTCAAACATCCAAAGCTCCACTGAAATCACAACCACCAATATAGATCACCATCTTCTTTATCAGTATCTTGAGTATCATCATCAAAATCTGCCTCAGATGAAACACCTTACTCATCATTAATCAATGTTGGATTGCTTGAAGTTCCACTTCCACCTAATTTAACATTGCCACTGCCACCACTTTGTACAATATTAGTTACAACAACATTAGCTTCCACAACATTATTAACAATAACATCATCTTACTCAACATTAACTTCAGTTTGCACATTTTATTTATTATGTTCTTCAATTATTTATTCATCATCTGAATGACTATCTTCAAATGGAAAAAAACACTATTTAATTTTCCTTTTTCACTTTTCAACTTGAAATTGTACATGATATAAACCAAATTATTCACCTTTTTTTAATGCAACCTATTTCTTCTAAAAAGTTAAATTTAAGTCTATAAACAAACCAATAATAATTCATTATCATTTCAAAGGAACTTCAATTACATTCACAACCATAGGAGCTACAAGTTTAACTTAGAACACGAATTGCAAACCTCTTTAATTATGGAGTCATATCTCCATAGAAATTCCACCTTTCAGCAGGTAAGATATCCTTCATAAACTATTTTTTGCCATAAATCATGGATTTTCTAAACTATTTTGTCACATGCAAATTGATACATGCGCATTGGGATCATTGGACCTGATTGAACAATAATGCATCACCTTTATACAAGATATCATACATGAGAACCATCCAAGTGAAACATATAAGAAAATACATACACACAAAGGATTAATTCATGACCACAAACATGAACAAAGCAAGAGAGAGGATAAACTCACACCATTGATGAAGGGGGAAGAAACTTTGCTGAAACAAGAGACTAGGAGAGAGAGACTTTTTAATTCTCGTACAACCAAAAAAAGGGTTTTTTTTATAAAAAAAAAGTAAAATAAAATATTTTGGGGAATTTAGGCCTTTTCGGGTTTTTAAAAAAATTAAAAAAAAAAACTTAAAGACTCGTAAACTCGTTATAGACTCACGAGTCTATACGAGTTTGCGCGAGTCTACCCGAGTCTACTTGAGTCTATCAAAAAATAATTATATGCCTGAGTCTACTCGTTTATACTTCCTAGACTCGTAAACTCGTACGAGTTTACGAGTCTACCCGCGAGTTTGACAACCATGGCGTATACATAAGACAACGCTTTTAAAAGCGCTGATAAAGGAGGCATACGAAAGCGCTTTTCTTTGAAAAAGCGCTGCTAAAGGGGGTCCTACGAGAGCGCTTTTCTATGTAAAAGAGCTGCTATATGGGAGTCCTACGAAAGCGCTTTTAAAAGCGCTGCTAAAGGGAGTCCTAAGGGGGACCTAAGACAGCGCTTTTCAAAAGAAAAAAAAATACCGCCTTTACCTTTAGCAGTGCCACCTTTGGCAGTGCTTTTAAGCGCTGCTAAAGGAAGAAAAAAAAACGCTGCTAAAGGTCTCTTTTGGCGTAGTGAAACAACCGTTTTTTGGATTTTTAGCATATGATTCAGTGAAAGATGTGATTTAATTTCAACCATTTATTTTAAATTTGATGGTTGTTATTCAGTATATATATATATATATATATATATATATATATATATATATATATATATATATATATATATATATATATATATATATATATATATATATATATATTAATTAATGTTTCACTCTAGATGCCATCAAATTTAAAAAGGTGAAAATTAAAGTGATCAATTATATTTTAAAAATAAAATAATTTTTTTTGAGTTTTATTAGGATAACACATTATCATATTATATAGAGAAATTTTATAAGTATGTCACGTAAACAAAGTATAGTTTACTTTAGTAATATATCATGATATAAATATAGATTGAATGATTTGTTTAAAGTTTTTAATTTGATTTTCGGATAAACTTATGACAATATTTTCATCATTGTTCTCGGCTAAATTTAGTGTAAAAGCTATTGCAAAAAGAATCAAGTAAGTAGGTAGCTGAGAACACGTTGCAATTGAAGCCATTGAGAGAACACACGTTCAACTGATCCGATAGTGGCTGATCTTTTCTCAACCATTTGGTTGAGTGATCAGTAAAATTCACTCTCACGTACATATTATAAATTGATGAGATTGGTTTCAATGATTTTAAGGCGTTAAACTCATGGTGATTTTCATTTTATGTAGTTAATTGAATCAATGGAAAACTATTTTGAGCCACGATAAATAAAAGAGATGTTACACAGATTTATTTTTAATTTTTATTTCATGGAGGACAAAATGATAATAGTATTCATTACTACCACTACTCAATTTTTATTCACAACAACATTGATGTCCACGACAATGGCCAGTTTTCAAACCTCCGCTTTGACAATTGTTTGCACAAGTTTCATCAGATAATGGACATTCCGCTGTGTTATAACAATCCAATGCGAGATCTCCACTCATATTTACTTCATATCTTGTTGCACCACCTACAATCATAAATTCACAATGATTAAACTCTTATTTATTCAAGTACTAATCTCTATAAATTAAAAACTATTATTTTCGTCGTATTTTTCATGTTCCTCCTAATGTCATTTGCAGAGTAAGCATGAATAGTTCAAATCTTAGATTGAGAAGGGTTTGTGACATCAATTATATTATAAATTATTTTTACAAAATACATGAATATATAAGTGCGTCACCTGGATGCAAGACTAAAGCAATGCAAAGAATTGCAACGAAAAAATACACTCGGTTGATGCTATTAGCCATGCTCTCTTGAAAGATTAATGGACAAACAACACCTTTAAAGTTATTAAAGTTATTAGTTATTGAATTTTCTACGGATATTTATATACTCTTTGTAATCCTCAATATAAAAAAAATTAATTTTTAATTAAATTCATTGAAGAATTAATGTATTTGAACTAGGGGTGTTCAAAAATATGGTTAACTGAATTGTATACTAGAATTGAACTGCACTGCACTATAAAAAAACTGAACCATTTAAATGGTTAATGAACTGAACCATTTAATTAAAACAATTCAAATTCAGTTTAAAACCGGTTCAAAACCAATTTTCTTTTATAAACTAATTTAATTATATAAATTAATTAGTTTTTTAATATTTTTAATTAGTAATTACATATTATATTTTTCATTCACATTCTCATTCTATGCTTTTCTTCCGCAAACTTACTCTAAGATTCTCAAATTTCACTCTTCCTTGTTATTCCCCAAACTTAACCCTAGATTCTAATTCAATTCATCTTCAATTTCACCATAAATCTCACGTTTCGCTCCAATTCAAATTCATTCACTCTTCCTTGTTCTTCCCCAAACTTAACCCTAGATTTTGATTCAATTCATCTTCAATTTCACCATAAATCTCACGTTTCGCTCCAATTCAAATTCATCTTCAATTTCACCATATATCTGTTTCTCATCAACACGAATCGAGCACCATGGAAGATGTTGAAGCAAGCTGACGTATAGCAGCAGCAGGCATTCCGTGTTTTTGTTCGAATCAGTGAAGTTTTGAATATTGCGAAGCGAATTGAGAGGACTGAATTAGCTTCGACTACGCTATCGGTAACACTCAAAACTAATCTCATGCTGCTAGTTATGGTTATTATATGATGATATTGTTGTACTTGTTTTGAGCACAAGTATGAGTGTTTACGTGTTGTAGTGTTGTATTGTAGCTGTTTATTCAATTTCATAGCTCTGTTAATATTTGTTGCTATTTGAAATTCGACTTGTCGCATCCTGGTAGTGTTACTCGCTGTTTCTATTATTGAACTTATTATGTTGACAATGCTGTGTAATTGAGTCAATTATCTTATGCGTGAACTTGTTAGTCGTGAATTGATGTGGTTTGATTTGTTATCCTACTGTCAATTAGGACGCATCGGGTGCAAACATATTAAAACCTTTCATAGCCATAATCAAGTTTTCAAGAATTGTGATTGGGACAATGATTCTATTATCCTATATATTTTGTTGAAAAGTATAGTTAGTGTTGAAGAATAATTTTGAAACTATATATGATATCTTGGTTTAATAAGCATATACCATAGTTTAGAATAAGGGAAAACAGTAGCATTCAATAGCAGTATATCCAACGCATAAAACCATCGAGTATTAGCCTATATATTTTGTTGGGAGTGTCATACACATATATGAAAACAAGATACATTAGAGAGAGCAAGAGTGAGAGGAAGTAATGTATATATTTCAATAAGCAAATCAGTCAAAGGGCGTTTCTCTATTGGCAGGTGATGATGGTTTTATTTCATTTGACTTGAAGCTATTGAAATTCACTTGCCAAAGGAGAGCTGCCCTGTGAGTGTTTTAGCTTAGATATGTCTCTCATTTTCCTCTATATGAATTGCATTTATTAATTTTTTCAATCTCCAAAAGCTTAACTTGAAAATAAAGAGAGAATCTTAATGGAAATTTTTTTTTTTGAAACTATATATGATATCTAGCTTCAATAAGCATATCCCATAGTTTAGAATAAGGGGAAACAGTAGTAGCATTTAATAGAAGTATATCTAAAGCATAAAACCATATTCTTCAACACTAACTAATCAAGTTTTCAACAAAAGTCATATGCACGTGAAGAATTAGTGTTTAACGTTTGATATACTTACTATTCTTCAACACTAACTATACTTTTCACTAACATTGGTAACAATAATAAATAACACCCCAACGATTACAATGATGCGGTAAGCTGCTTCTGATACGATATCAACAAAGATGATGCAGTAAGTTGCTTCTGACATGATATCTACAAGTGTTTTTAGTGTCTAAATATCTTATGGCTTTTGCATCTAACTTCTTCTTATAGATCTGACTGGTGCTTAAATTTTTTTAGGGAAATTGTAGCAACTTCGATATGGATAGTCATGACAGCGTTACAGACTTTGAGACAGAAGAACGTATCGGTTCTGCACCTCCAGTTTTTAATAATGCTGATTTGTTGCCTCAAAAGCGTAAAAATCGATCAGAAGCATGGAATCATTTTACACCGATGCCACCGAACACGGAAATGTCTAAGTCAGTAAAATGCAAGCATTGTGGCTCCTTGATCAAGTATAATGGTGGAACAAGCGTTATGCTAGCTCATTTGAGAAGATGTAGTGATAATCCAGATAATTCGGTGAATGTGACAATGCATGAACCATCTTCAAGCTCAATGGAAAATAGGGAAGCAGTTGTTAATTCATCCCCTTCGGTTCCCAAATTTGACCAAGAAGTAAGCCGAATGGACTTGACAAAAATGTTTGTAGCCATGGAACTTCCATTTCAAAAGGTAGAGCATCCATATTTTCATAGGTTCATTTATGGCTTACAACCAAAATTTAAGTTCCCATCACGCAATACATTGGCACGCGATATTTTGAAGAATTGGGACGCGGAGAAAGCAAAGATGAAGACTATTTTGTCACAAAATTGTCGTCGAGTTTGTATCACTACAGACACATGGACATCTACCCAAGACTCTAATTACATGTGTCTCACAGGGCATTACATTGATAACAATTGGAAGCTACACAAAAAGATTTTGAATTTTAGTGAAGTCGCAGACTACACAGGAGAAATTATGGTCAAAACAGTTAAGAAGTGCTTAAATGGTTGGGAACTAAATCGTGTGCTTAGTGTGACAGTGGACAATGCATCCTCAAATGATGTTGGAATTCAACATCTCAAAAGATGGCTTCTCTCTCAGAATGGCCTAGTTTTGAATGGAGAATACCTTCATACACGCTGTTGTGCCCACATATTAAACCTTATTGTGAAGGATGGGATGAAAGAAGTTGATGACTCTATTGTAAGAATTCGGGCAGCAGTGAGGTATGTGAGGCGTACTCCTTCGAGGTTTAGAAGATTTAAGAAATGTATTGATCATGAAACAATTGGATATAAAGGTTATGTTGGGAGAGATTGTGAGACTCGGTGGAACTCAACATATCTAATGTTAAAGGGTGCATTAAAACACAACAAGACCTTTACCGAGTTAGAATTTAGAGACCGGAAATATTTTAATGAAATGAGTAAGGATAAAGGAGTGCCTAGACAAGAAGATTGGGAGCATGTTGAGTTAATGCTTCCATTTCTACAGATATTTCATGAAGCTACAGAGCGTATTTCGGGATCTTCTTATGTGACAAGCAACATGTATATGCTTGAGGTTTTTGGCATTGGAAGAAGCATTTTGAACATGTGTAATTCGGAAGATGTAAAGGTAAGGTCAATGGCTATAAAGATGAAGGCAAAGTACAATAAATATTGGGGAAAACCTGACCACCTTAACATGCTGTTGTTGATTGCAATGGTATTAGACCCTCGATGTAAAATGAAGCTTGTGGTATGGATGGCAGCTAGGATTTATGATAGTGGTGATGCAGAATATTTGAAAACTAAATTAGATTCATATTTGAAGTCTATTTTTTATGAATACTCTGGTAGGGCAGTGTCTCGTCTAGGTAGTTCTGTCAATCTATCAAGTGGTTTTGATACAGTTAATGATCCGTACCATTGCGCTGAATTCTACCAGTCAGATGAGTGCAACACATCAGAGACAGAATTACAGAAGTATATTCAAGAAGAAGTAGAAAACCGTCCTCCAAATTTTGATGTGCTAGAGTGGTGGAAGGTGAATTCAAGCCGATATTCAATACTTGCAAGCATTGCAAGAGAGGTTTTAGCCATACCGATATCCAGTGTAGCCTCTGAATCAGCATTCAGTAATGGAGGAAGGATCCTTGACGCATATCATAGTTCTTTAACATCGGCTAGTGTGGAAGCACTTATTTGAGCTGAAGATTGGCTCAAAGGAGTAGTTATGTCTTTTCTTAGTATTGAGGATCTCGATAATATTGATCGAATTGAGGATGGTAAGATGTCAAATTTTGAACTGATTCTTTACTAAATTTATAAAATAACAAGTAATTGTGTTTTACTTGAAAATTAACTTTATAAAAATTTGTAAAACAAACCATTATTAAAAAAAAATACTATGTTAAAAAAATATATATATTTTCAAAAAATGAACTGCACCTGATAATAAAGAACATGTTTGTTTCACTTTAAAAATTAAATCATTAAAAAAGGAAATATGTTTTCAAAAATGGAACTGAAGATGCTAATAAAGAACATGTTTGTTGTAATTTTAAAAATATATTTTTTCCTATAATTTTTATGAAAATTTCTTTTAAAAAAATAAAAGTTTTTTTTTTAATTATTTTTTAAATTAAATAATTTGTTTTAATATAATATAACATAAATGTACATTATTGAATATTAAACATAGTCAAAATCAAATAATTTTTTGAAATGATGTGTTTTAAAAATGATTTTTTGAAAAAATTATTAAAAGTAGTTTTATATTGGTTTTAAAACATAATCAGAAATTTGATTCGAATAGATCAATTATTCACAAAAAGATAAACCAAACACATTAAATAAATTTTTATTTTTTGCGAATTTTATTTTTGGATTGTTTTGCATTTTTTATTTAACTCGGCTTGAATTTGAACACTCATAATATAAAATAATTATTGATATTTATAAATTAAAACTTTAATAATAATAAAATATAATATAATAAAAAATAAAAATACTTGAATACTCCACACAATATATATACATATTTTATCCTTTAAATATTGTACCCACATAATTTACTTTAAAATTAATATTATGTTAAAAATTAAAATAAATTAAGAACATGCTAAGATGAAATATCTTCCTAATAATAATATATTTTTGTAAAAACAAATATTATCTTTTGGTGCAATAATACTTTTTTTATTAAACTATTAATAATAAAATGCTTCTAGATTTCACATGGTATTTTTCTATATTTTATTGTTTAGAATAATCTACATGAACATTTCTTTATTTGATTATTTTTAAAGTGATTTTGCTTGAAATTTCTTGGAATTTAGTTTATTTGATGATTTTTAAAGTGATTTTGCTTGAAATTTCTAGGAATTTAGTTTATATGCATTATAGTAAAACTAAAATAGTATGCATGCATTCAATTAATTATAACTTACAGATATATGTATCGAGACAAACTAAACAGCTCAAAGTATATCATAGATCATCCATAAATTAATAAAGCTTACAATTTAAACCATGAGACAATCTCAATACAATAATACAAATAATATTGTATCACCCCAAATAATTTGTGTCAAGAATTATAACAGTATACTAATACATGGTTACAAAACTTTTGCATATACACAATGTTATATGGGATGTCCAAAATACAACATGGAATGGAATGAATATAAAATATACAACAAAACTAAACAAACGGAATTACATCTTCATCTTTTCGGATCCATGCTGCTAACTCTCCAGTCAATACATACTTATCTGTAAAATAAACAACGAGAATGGGATAAAATTTCTAAATCTTAGTGAACTCTAGAATACACAATTGATTTCAAACGGCTCTGGTCTACACACTTGTACTCCGATAAAGAAAATAATTAATATTGAAGCATACAAAACTTCTTAATAATCATGAAGTTAGACATACTAGTTCTCTATGCCTTAATGTAACACCCTAAATAACCTTCGCGCAAAATTAAACAAAATCAGAGTAAATATCTACAAAAGCATATTTAGGATGTCACCTTTTAACAAAAACTTGCTCATATAAATAGATATGCAACACCTACTACTTTTAAATTAATGATAGTAATAAAGATGATGAAAGATTGTTTGAAAATTCAATTCTTATTGCAACAGCGGAAAAATTCAGCATTAAGATAATTATTCAAAATTAATATCATGTTTCCAGAAGGATTATAAATAACCACACAAAGGAGATATCCAAAAATCTCAACCAACATAAAAGAAAATAAGTGTTCCAAGACCCTGGTGTTACACATCAGAGCAGATGCCGACACTAAAATAAAATTGGAAGACTCCAACTTCCACTCATATCAACTCCTCTACTGCGAGTTATCTGCACGGTGCCCATGAAAAGGCAACATTCAAACAGAAGGGGTGAGATATCATAATTATATAAAGGAAATCATGATAATAACCAGGCAACAGATTATTTTGTGCACATCACTCATTCCTCATAACCAACACAATAACCATCTAACACAACAAAAACATTCAACATACATCTACAATATCCAACACATAACATTCAAGAAGTTTGTGGAGAGCGAGTGGAAGTCGTATGTGTTTGAAGGTAAAGACGACTATGTTCTTAAAGAAAAGCTTAACCGTCTTAAACAAAGTCTGAAAGTTTGGAACAAGGAGGTTTATGCTTGAATAGATTTGAAGATAGAAGAAGGTGTTAACGAGCTTAACTTGTTGGATAATGCGGTTGTAGATGGGAGTGTGGATGATGGTTCAGTTTTAGGGGTTTGTAGAAATGATGCATCGTCAAAGGTTTGGAGGAATATTTGTATTCGAGAAAATCGTTTAAGACAAAAAGTCGAGGAGTTTGTGGTTGAAAGAGGGGGATAGGAATTCTAGGTTTTTTCACAGAGCTTTGAAGGCCAGGGTTCGTTGTAACGGTATATTGTTTGTTAATTCTGAAAGAGGGAGGTTGGAGGAAGTGGGAGAGATAAAGGAAGAAATTAGAAACTTCTTTGCTGCAAATTTTTGTGAAGATAATAGAGTTGGTCCTGATGTAGATGGTTCCTTTTTCTCGAAGCTGACGAAAGCGGATAAAGAGATTTTGGAGGTTATGGTGACAGAATATGAGATTAGAAATGATGTGTGGTGTGGCAACGATGATAAGAGCCCCGGTCCAGATGTTTTTAGTTTCAGATTTTTCCAACACTGTTGGGAAACGATAAAGGAAGATGTTTATCGGTTTGTCAAGGAGTACATGAATCACCCTGCGTTGACGAAAACTGCAACTGCTTCTTTCATTGCTTTGGTGCCTAAATGCAAAAATCCTCAGATTTTGAGCAATTACAGGCCTATCAGCTTAGTGAATTGCTACCAAAAGATTCTCTCGAAGGTGTTGGCAGCAAGATTGAAGAAGATTTTAGGATCTATCTCGTCTTTAGAACAATCTGCTTTTATACCTGGCAGAAATATGTTGGATGGGGTGGTGGTTGTGCATGAAATTTTAGACTATGCTAAGAGGAATAAAAAGCCGTGTTCGGTTATGAAGATTGACTTTGAAAGAGCATATGACTGCGTCAATTCGGATTTTCTTAGAAAAATGTTTTCGCATATGAACTTTGGTGAACTTTGGTGTAAGTGGATGGAAGAATGCATTTTCAAGGGGTCGGCGTCGGTTCTAGTGAACGGAAGTGCGACGTCGGATTTTAGGTTGGGAAAGGGCTTAAGGCAGGGAGACCCGCTGTCTCATTTCCTTTTTATCTTGGTGATGGAGTGTCTAAATAGATTGATGAAGAAAGTTGTGGAGCTAGATTTGTATCGAGGTTTTAGGGTTGACAATTTGGCGCCGATAAGTATCGTTCAGTTTGCTGACGACACTTTACTGATTGGGGATGGTTGTAGGAAGAACCTCTGGTGTATTAAGGCTATTTTGCGGGGTTTCGAAATGCTATCTGGGCTAAAGGTCAACTTCTTTAAAAGTAGCATTTGCGGGGTTAATTTGAAGGAGGATTATCTTGGTACCGCAGCTGAGTTCCTGCACTGTAGAGTAGGGTCCATTCCGTTTAAAGTTCTTGGTATTTAAGTAGGGGACTCTCCAAGTAAAGCGAATATGTTGTCTCATGTTATTGATTAGTTGAGAAATCGTTTGGCGAATTGGAGAGGAAAGTTACTTTCTATAGGGGGTCGTGTGAATCTTCTGAATTCTGTTTTGAATGCCTTACCTGTGTTCACTTTGTCGCTTTACAGGGCTCCCAAAGTTGTTCTAAAGCAGATTGTGAGTTTACAAAGCAATTTCTTGTGGGGAGAGGGGTCTTGTAACACCCGTATATAAAACTCATACATCAAAGCATAAATATTATATATGAATCCACGTGTTTGGTACGGAAACACCATAAGCTCCTAGTTAACACATTATATATATTACATGCCCTAAAATACAACAACTAAAAGTTATAAAGGCATAATATACACAAGATGTTCAAAAGATAAAAACTAAGAACTAGATCAACAATGATCTCAAAATAAACTCCGCTACGGAAGCTAGCCATCAACAAGCAAGGAAAAGATCACACGACCTTAGTATTTTTATTCAAAATACTAACCTAATAACAAACCAAAATATACATCTCAGAACACGGACAGAACTACATATTCAAACATACTAAAGTATACATCTTAGAACAGCCTCTTATCTTACGGATTCAAATCATGAATAAACAAACTACATATTCAAACATATATCGTATGTCAAGAACAAGGAAATGCACATGGTAGAGGTTATATCAAATGAGCATAATAAATGAGAGGGAACTAGGAATGATACCAGTTGAAGTTTTTCCAATGCCTTGATTATGCAGAACACCTCTAAAGCCACTCAGAAATTCACTTGCTCAGTTCACTCGATACTTGGAAAAATTAAGTGTTTTTGAGAAGAATTGTTGGTGAATTGCATTGAACCTCCATTCTCCATTTATAGGCAAGGGACTGGGTCAAGGTTATGGGCCGGGTCAGGAAACAATTCCTCCCTTCAAAATGCTAGGGTTTTGAAATTGGTTTCGATGTTGAAATTTGGGGAGACATACGCTCATTCCCTCTGAGTCTCGGCAGATAGCTACAGAGTTGAAACAACCCAAAACGACATTGCTTCTTTGGCTCCCTTTGGTGGCAAATGAAATAAACACTGAAGAGGAAACTTGATCATGACATGACCCTGATCCATTCTCAGGTTGGTGCAGAGGAAGCTCAGAACGGTAAGCCTCACATACCCTTTGTTCAAGCGAATTTTCATTGAGCTTGAAGAGGAAACTTGAGGGTAAAATTTGAAATTGGGAATGCCGCGCCAAAGTTGTTGTGATACTTGAACCAAACTTTGAAGAAATGTAACCGTTGAAATTGATTGAAAACAAATTCTCTGCAAAACATAGCTCATACGAACAAGGAAGAAGAAAAATTTTCCTTCTATCACAGGTGTCACACTATTACTGGTTTTCATTCCGCGTTGAAAAGTCAAAGGAGAGAATCCTGCTTTTTCATTGGCTGATAGTGTAGATTCCTCCTCCAGTCAAAATTCACGAAATCCACAATGGACTACTAAGGTAATGGCACGTGTGTTTGCTTTTGTTTCTTAAAAGGTTAAATGATAATTCAATGAAAGTTAATTAAACTAATATTAATTTAGAAAACTAACTTAAGGAAAAATCATAAAAAAAATAATCTAACAAAAATAATTAAATAAAAACAAGATAATTAATTACCAACAATATTGATTAATTAAGCTAAAAACAAGGCTAAATTAGATTAATTTGAATAATTAAAAGCAAGTAAAATAGAATAAAGTACATTAAAATTTAAATTAAAATAAATAAAAAAGACAAATGTTAAATTAAGATAAAATAAATGAAATGACAAAAAGTGGAAATTAAGGTAAAATAGAGAGAAATAAATCATATAGCGGGAAAAAAATGAGGGTAAAATTTGGGGTACAACAGCGAGTTGCAAACTTTTTTGGAAAATTGAAGAGTTTTTGTTTTTAAAATCCAAGCTCTGTTGATCTTTTGAAAAGGAAACAAGTATTTATGTTTCTCGAAACCAAAGGGCTAAGGATGCTTGAAGGTATGGATGCATAAAGCACACAAGCACAAACATATGTACACACAACCAAACAAACAAACCCTAGGTTTAGGTCTCATGAATGGAGCCATGGTCTACCCATCCCAATAGGTATGTAGTATGCGTTTTCACCTGCCGAACAAGGTTCTAAAGAGTTCCCAGAGTCTACAATCCATCTTTCGAATTTTAAGGATTTCCCATATGACTTGGTAATCGATAAAATTCTCAAGAGGTCTCTTCTGAGTGTAGTATCGCGTGACAACCAATTCAGAAATAGACTCCATCATGGTCTCCGCACTACATCCTAAAAGGCTTAGTGGGGTTTGGTAACTACGGTTCTCAATATCATGGGCTCCTAGGTCGAGAGTAGCACGCTTTCACGAATAGGATCGTTCAACATAACTAGACTCTCGATTTGGCCTCAGCTGAGTGATGGTGTTCTCAATTCAACTTTTTCAGGAATCGACTCCCTCAAAGCCTTCTTGAATATACCATCGTCCTATAATAAGTGTACGCTCAAATCCAGGTATAGGATTTATCTCACTCATAGATATCATATCAGCCCAATATAACAGGAAAAGCTAAGCAAGAACAGATATACAGATATATATGCAAGTATGACATACACAAGCATATACAAGCAAACAAGCAAACATGAATAACACAAAAACAAGATAGGCTTAACCCTCTTAGGAAAGAACCAACAATAGGTCTAACTCTCCCCAGTGAAGTCACCATTTCTGTTGCGGTGAAAATCGGATAACAAGCTATTAATTAACTTGCATCATATTTCTTTTATAACCGACTTTAATTTATCCAAAGGAAAGGTTCAAGATCGTTAGAAAAACCTAAAGGGGGGAGATCTAAGGTTCGGGGGTTGGTTACGCCTAGGGAAGGTATTAGCACCCTAAACGTCCGTAGTACTCTACGGGAGCCTCTTGTTTAATGTTATCTTATGTTTGCTAAAGGTTCTATGCTAAAGGTCGAAACCCTAGGGGTTAGTATCTAAGTATACTCGATAAAGCATCGCACTTTACGCCTACGTATCCTCGGGAATAGAATCAGAGTATGCGTAGTTCTACTTCTACTGAATTATTGACTATGGTCAATATTCAGAGGGGAAATGAGTACAAGCTCATTGTAGAGTTTAGGAACTCTCTAGATCTAGTTGAAATGGACCTATGTTATGGTTTTAGTTAGTAGGGGAAGTGATAAATTCATTATGATGAATATCACTAAGAGTTGAAGAACTCTTCCTAAAGCCAGTTATGATTTCTATGGCTCTGATGAGGCCAAGAAATAAAGTTTTCTCCTAAGAGGTTACTTAGATTAAGGTGGGGGTCATGACTTTAAGAGTCAACACTAATCACCTTCCTTTGAAATGGGGGAAAATAGTTAATAATAATAATAATAGATAAGACATGATAAAAGATATAACATTGATATAATATAATGAAAGCAATATAAGCATGAGGATGGCAATATGTTTCATGACAAAAGATATGGATAAGATGAATATGATTATTATAAGAACACATCAATATGCTTCAATCTTTAGGAAGACAAACATATAGAATGATATTAATCAAGGTTGACAATTAAAGAAGAATAACATTCATATAAAAGTCAAGTACATGATAAATCAACATGGATAGATTAATTCAAGAATTAAACAAGCCATAGTGAATCACTCAAGATCAACAAAGGTGCTTATAAATGATATTAATAATTAAACCAAAATTGATAATTTATTGTCAACACAATTGAAATTAACAATTAGCACAATTAGAATTAACAAGACATTTTAAGATATAATTGATAATTTAAAATTAAAAGCTAATAAAACAATTAACAATTAAAAATAATAATTAACAATTAGAAAACATATTAAAATTAACCACATAAATAATTAAGAACAAACTGAAATTAAATAGATATTAAGCAAAAATAAATAAGATACAAGAAACATAAAAGATTTGAAATAAATAAAATACAATGCGGAGGGGGGTGTACAGGCAATTTGGTTCAGTTAAAAACATGTGAAAAGGAAATGGGCCCAAAGACAGGGAGTGTTGATAGGAAAGGGCGCAAGGCCCAGGTTGGCAAAGGAACAGCATAGGCGGAAAAAAAAGCAAGAAAAATGCAAAAGGGTTGATCCAAGGATCGAACCCAGGCAAAGCAAGTGATAGGCGAATTAAGTGCATGTGTGTGACCGTTGGAACGACGTGTTTCATCCGTTCATAACATGATTCAATTAAGTTATAAACCAAAAAAACATAAAATATATTAAAAAGAAAAAGCACGAGCACACACTGAACATGCAGTAGTAAGATTTATCAATTAGCCATGTGCCATTTAAGAGCACCAAAAAAACGCGTCCCCACCACTCATTCCTTGCCACGCACACACACTAGTAATAAATACTGGCAGCTCAAAAGCAACACATACGCACACATACACATCAAATTGAAGACATTATAATCATATAACACCTTTTTACACATCATGCTTAATGCACCATAATAATACGTCAACTACACACATAAGTACTAAATTTACGTTCACACATTTTACTCAGAGCACACTAGCTGTACCATAGACACAAGATCACAATGTCCAATAACACATGTTATAACATAATTTACACTGCACTGTATACACTTAAACAACTCATAGCTTAAATTACATGCTTTGAAATAAGAAAATTACCACACTACACCTTTATAACGAAGTTGACATACACTAATTTATAAGAATATCATCATAAAAAGTGCAGTACAACAGGGCACAAAAACAAAGCAAACTATGTATAATAACAACTTGATACATAGTGCACTTTTACACACACTAATATTATGATTACACACACACAACACACACCACACATACAATAATAGAATCATACAGACAGAATACAATAATGAATAAGAGTACATTACAACTACATATACAATACTTCCTGATCATAAATATCACGCACATTAAGCACAAAACACGTGGAGTTTTTGTTTGTCACTCATACTATGACAATAACACGATATTGCTCACCTTCTCACTATTAAACGCATGCACGGCATGCTACGATAACATACTCATTGAACATACACAGTATTACAATACTCACGCGCGATGCACTATCACACACAAACAATATTCACACAACACGACACATTATTCTACCACACGTTAACAGTGCAACTGCTACTACACCACATGCACATTAAAGCAGACAATTCATGAGCAACGAACAAGCATCATAATACACACAAACAACATGCACATTATACATATAAATGATACACAGTATAACATGAATATTTATGATACACACATTTTTGAACTCATGTAAGACACACATGATATCAACATTTAAACCACCAGAGCAGCCATGGATAAGTTAGGGTTTTCTCACAACAAACTTAACATGAGGTTCATGATAACATTCATGCCATAGAACACAATCATTAAAACAGCATAGAAAACATTAACTACAACATGTTTATCCTAATAAGTAAATAAGCATGGTAAGTATACTAAATGGCGGTTGAGACACTTACCTAGTTTCCAAGCAAATTGCAAGAGTTTCTTCTCCTTCCCTCAGCTAGCTCATGTGCTCCAAAGAAATGAGTTTCAGAGAGTTTTTTAGTGTTGTTTGTTGGTGATTTTTGAAGTGGATAAAGGTCCCTTTTATAGGGAACTCAGCTGGTCCAGGGTTGTGAATATCCATTGTGCCACGGGTTTGCCTTGGGGAGAAAGATCATGGAAAGGATTTGGAGTGGCTGTGGATGTTCTGAACAACATAGAGCCACGTGAAGTTTCTCTTGATGCCAATAGGTCAGAAAGAAATAGGTTATTTTGGTTTGTATCCTTTGGGTTAAGGGTGTGTACGAGGGAAAAGGTTGGTGGTATCTTGTAAAGGTTATCAAGAAAGTTCAAAAGGAAAAGCAAAGGCAGCGTGCTTTTAGGATAAAGTGGAGTTGGGAAAGGATGGTAAGTCTGCAGAGAGTGTACTTGAATAGAGGAAAGGAATTCAAACTCAACAATTGGTATGTTCTTGGTGCAAAACAAATTCGTGTGGCCATATTGCCCACATAATATCTCTTGACTTAATGATCCAAATTCCATGCTCTTAGGTTCAAATGAAAGTTCTTGCATAATACTTCAATATTGATGTTGGAAGATAGTTGAAATAATGCTTTGAATTGATAGCAAAGTGGCTTACAAGTCGTGTGCCCAAAACTGCCAAAAGAACTTAGAAAAATTTCTTAGTTATAGAATTTTGACAACTTCAAGTGCCCTTCTTTGAAAATTCATAACTTGAGAATGGCTTATCCCATTGAGATGTTCCACATATGGTTGGAAAGCTCTCATCATGCTCTACAACTTTTATTTGGGACTCAAGACTTGAATCCAAATGGAAAGGATGAAAAGTGGTGCCAAAGTTGAGAAAAAGAGTGATGAAAAATGCTGAAAAATTTTCTAAGTGTTGGTCAAAATATCTTGCAAGCTTCATAACTCAAAAACCAAGCATTTTTAGACAAAAAGTCATATTGAACAAATTGAAGATCTTGGAAAGAGCTTTCCAATGAGCTTTGAGCCACTCCAATTGGATGTGTGGTTTAGGAGTTATGGTCATTTCAAAATAGGCTATTAGGGGAAAAATCTCACAAATGACACCTTTCTTGGTCAAAACTCTACTTCCCTTGCAAGAAAGCTCATGAAACTTGGTATGGATACTTTGTATACTCCATGAGACAATATATGATGATTAGAACCATTAATTACTTCATTTGATCCAAAATTCCAAAAGATTAGGGTTTCAGTCAAACCCTAATTTTGACTGTGAATGCACTGAGGTCAAATCTTGTGATTTTACTTCTTTCTTCTCATCTAAAGGTCTTAGCAGACTCTTGAGGATGTTGATAAACCAATGGAACCAAAAATTAAGGTTTGGGAGACCATCTTGATGAAGATCAAAGTGTTGGCTGACAAGTGCCACAGAAACCCTAATATGGAGGCACAGTGAAACTGAGGCTCAAACTTCTCCTGTTGAGGACCCAAGGATCTTGGATTCTTGTTGAATGATGTCTCTTGAATGTAGATGACTTCATATGGTAAGTGAACCACACAAACTTGACTTGATAGAGCCAAATTCTCAGTGATTTCTTCAGAGCAAACCCTAATTCCAAAGTCCTTGCATTGGAGATCCTTGGTTGACTTGACTTGCTTTGAACCACTTGTGGAGCTTCATGGTGATATGTAAACCTAATTTGAACACAAATAAACAAACTACAAGATATGGGTTAGCTCACACAATGCAGAGATGCTCCTAAGATGCACAAAAACTGGATGACATCTAAGGGTAAAAATTTAGGGTACAACAGTATGTTTATGAACTTTGTGCTTTACATAATTTTTAAGCTTTTCTTCATTTTGCATTTTTGTTCATTTTGGAATCAATTAGGACACAACCACAAATGTGAGTCCCTCCATTGTTCATAAATATTGAGATATTTTGTAATTGTTGTTTAGCTCGTATGAATCATGTTTAATCTTGTATTCATTTGCAAACCTTGGAAACATTGAAATGATCTAGGCAATTTTTGATTATGAGAAAAGCAACCAATCCAAATAAACTTCAATTTTACCTTGTGAGGGGTGTGAGCACTTGCTAGCCATGTTGAGCCTTGAAATAGTTACAGAGGCTGAGTACTCAGATTTACATGATATGATGAATACTGTTGGTTTTAGTGAGATGGATAGTAGTGGGGATTACTTCACTTGGAGCATAAACAGATCAGTGGTACCGTATACTCTAGAATTGATAGAGTTATTGGTAATGTCTTGTGGTTTCAAGAAAATATGGATAATCATTTGAAGATTATACTTCCTAGTGTGTCAGACTATGCCTTGCTGGTTCTGGAAGGCAAAAACCAACCCTTTATCAGGTTCAGAAGGTTCAAGTTTAACAATTGTCTGGTGAATATGCAGGTGTTTGAGGATATGGTTAGAACTTGCTAGAATAAGCCTAGTAGGGGGACTCATATGGTCATTCTTTGGCAAAAACTTCAGAGGCTTAAACCTGTCATTGTGAAGTTCAGTAAGGACATGGCTAATGTGAGTAAGCAGGTGGAACAAGCTAGGTTGGAGCTTGATAATACTCAAAAGGATCTTATCCAGAATCGTATGGATAGAAATGCAATTGATAAAGTGAAAAGATGTACTGATAATGTTGTCAAGTGGAATGAGTTGGAGGAGAGCATTCTTAGGCAAAGAGCTAAAATTGATTGGTTAAGGATGGGTGATGGCAACAATGCTTTCTATTATGCCACTATCAAATCCAAACATCAAAATAAGAGTATGAACATTCTTCATAAAGCCAATGGTGACATTGTTACTAATCAGCAGGACATAAAGTCTGAGGTAATGGATTTTTACAAAAGTCTAATGGGAACTTCTGCTAATCATCTTAAGCATGTGGATGTAGAGATTATGAGAAGAGGAAGTCAATTCACTAGAGATCAAGGGGAATTCCTTACTTCTAAAGTTACTGATGAAGAGATCATTAAAGCCCTAAAAGGGATTGGAGATTTAAAAGCCCCTGTGATTGATGGGTATGGTGCCAAATTTTTTAAAGCTTGTTGGCACATCATTGGTAAGGACATTATAACAGCCATTCAAGAGTTCTTTGAGAAGGATAGTCTATATACATAATTTAATATGACAGTTGTAACCATCATCCCAAAGCATGACAATGCAAAGGGTCTCAAGGATTATAAACCAATTGCAGGATGCACTACTTTCTACAAGATAATTTCTAAAATTATGACAAATAGATTAGGGCAGGTTCTGCAGCAGGTTATTCACCAGAGCCAGGCAGCATTTGTTCTAGGTCAAGTCATTCAGAACCATATCTTATTGGCATTTGAGTTAATGAAAGGATATACTAGAAAACGTGGGACTCCTAGATGCATGATGCAACTTGATCTTCAAAAGGCTTGTGATATGGTGGATTGGAAGGCCCTTGAGAGTATTTTGACTGAGATTGGGTTACCTAATAGATTCATTGGTTGGATTATGCTAACCTCTTCCACAGTGAGTTGTCGTTTCAATGTTAATGGTGAATTGTCTGATGTGTTGCAGGCTAAAAGGGGTATAATATAGGGAGATCCCATATCTCCTATGCTGTTTGTGATTATGATGGAATATATGAACAGGATTACGGTAAGGATGCAGCAGAATCCAAATTTCAATCACCATAGTAAATGTGAAAAGCTGGCCCTTACTCACTTGACCTTCGCTGATGATATTCTTCTTTTTAGTAGAGGAGATTCTACATCTGTGTACTTGATCTTGGAGGCTTTTAAGCATTTTTCTGAGTCAATAGACCTTGTCATTAATCCCAGCAAATGTAAGTTTTTCTGTGGTGGAATGGACTTTAAGTGTATCCAAGAAGCTCCCTGTGAAGTACCTTGGTGTTCCCCTGCTTAGTAAAAGACTTACTATGAATCATTACCTCCCATTGGTAGAGAGAATAGTCAGTATAATCAATCACTGGTCTGCTAAATTGCTCAGCATAGCAGGTAAGATCCAGCTTGTGAAAAGCATCACCACGGCTATTGCCCAGTATTGGATGACCTGCTTCCCTATTCCCAAAATGGTTGTGCAAAAAATTGAAGCTATTTGCAGATCCTTTATTTGGACTGGGAAAGCTGACACTAGTAGAAAGAGCCCGGTGGCCTGGTCCAAAGTGTGTAGCCCTGTTAGCAAAGGAGGCTTGAATATCATCAATTTGCACATTTGGAATACGGTGCCTTTGTTGAAATGTCTGTGGAATGTTAGCATGAAAGTTGATTTCTTATGGGTGAAATGGGTTCATGTTTACTACTTAAAAGGTATAGATGTTATGACTGCTGAGATCAAGATTTCAAGCACTTGGATCTTGAAAAATGTGATGATGAATAGAGACAAAGTGACTCAGATTCAGCAGGCTTGGGATGATATGAAAAGGAATAGGAGATTTTTGATGAATAAGATTTATATGCTGTTAGTTGATTAAGAGAATGTTGAGCGGTGCCATGTTATTTGACATAATTATGCCAGGCCTCGTGCGGTTCTGTGTTGCTGGCTTGCCTGCCATGGCCGATTGGCTACAAAGACGAGACTGATGAAGATGGGTATGCTGCAGGACAACTTATGTTAAATATGTGGTTCTAGTGAGGAAACTCAGGATCATTTGTTGTTTGAGTGCAATATGTTAAAAGAGGTGTGGACCAATGTTCTTCAATGGCTTGGTATAAATCATCAACCTCAAGTTTGGAAGGAGGAATTAGGCTGGATTTTAAGAAATACAAAAGGGAAAGGTTGTAAAGCTGGAATGCTCAAAATGGCTGCAGCAGAAACAATATACGGTATATGGTGGTATAGAAACGCAGTGAGTTTAGAAAATAATGGGAATATAGAAAATGTAACTAGTGGTATCATTGAATGTATTGTGTATAGAGGTTGGAAAAAAGACAAATATAGGGGTCATTTATCTAATTTGTTGATGTAGTTTGTTTTGGTGGGCTGGATCCATGCAATCGCCTTGTATTGTTTTTATTTTTTGAAATATATAATTTCGTTTATTTCAAAAAATATATATTTGATCAAATTAATATGTATATTATTAATATAAAAACAATTGTATATCCATCCAAATACGTCAGTATGTTAATTTCTTTTAAAAATTATAACAAAGTGATATAATGATGAGAAATAATTTACTAAATATAATATTATTTATACACAAAAATTATATATATATATATATATATATATATATATATATATATATATATATATATATATATATATATATATATATATATATAATGAATCTGGAAACGACAGTTTTTTTTTTTTGGATTTTTGGCATATGATTCAGTAAAAGATATAATTTAATTTCAACCATTCATTTTAAATTTGATGGTTGTTATTCATTCTCACTATATATATATATATATATATATATATATATATATATATATATATATTACCCCACATCCTATTTTTTCTAGCTCCGTCAATGGTCTCACCTGTGAGAAATTTAATTAATATTTCACTCTAGATGCCACCAAATTTAAAAAAGGTGAAAATTAAAGTGATCAATTATATATTAAAAATAAAATAATTTTTTTTGAGTTTTATTAGAATAACACATTATCATATTAGATAGAGAAATTTTGTAAGTATGTCACGTAACACAAATTATAGTTTACTTTAGTAATATATCAAGATATAAATATAGATTGAAAGATTTTTTAAAATTTCTAATTTGATTTTCGGATAAACTTATGCAATATTTTCATCATTGTTCTCGGTTAAATTTAGTGTAAATAGTGGCAAACCCAATATAATTAAATCTAACAGTGACAAAGCCTATGATTTCAATATAATTAAATCTAATATAATTAAATTAATTTTAGAAGTAAATACCATATAATTTTAATTATAATTTAGAAGTAAATACCATATAATTTTAAATACCAATATAATTAATCCAATTTTAGAAGTAAATATCATATAATTTTAAATTCAATATAATTAAATTAATTTTTTCAATATAAAAAAAAAATAATTTAGAAGTAAATACCATATTAATCATTTAGAAAAAAAAATCATATTAATTTTAATTATATTGGATTTAATTAAATTGAATTTAATTATATTAAAAAAATCATATTAATTTTAATTATGTTGGATTTTAATTATATTGGATTTAATTATATTTAGAAGTTAATGATTTTTTGTAATTCTTTTGATTTTTTCCGGATTTGCAAATCAGAAATTCTTCCGAATACGGAAAAAACTGGAAAATTAAAAAAAAAACGGTGTGTACGAATTTGTACATCCGAAAATTAAGGGCAAAAATAAAATTTCACGCGGTGTCTAAAAAACATGGGTGGTGTATTAAGAAACTCTCTAAATAAAAGCGATGTTACACAGATAGTTTTTTTTTTTTTTTTTGATAAGCAAAATGGGATTAAATTAAAAAGCACTAGGGGGGCTTAAACCCAACAAGTACAAACAAGAGAACAAAACAAAAACAAAGTCAACCACCAAGGAAAACAAAATCAAGACAACCTACTCAAAGAACACTAAAAGCCACTAGTAGGATCCGAGCACCATTCCGACCAAGACAAGCTCGAACCGTTACTAAATAACACCGAGAACCAATCCCATGAAAGCTTTTTCACAATCCCCAATCCATCGATGTTAGCCAAAAACCTACCGTTGAAAAGAAAATCATTCCTACTATTCCAAATCACCCACACCATAGCTAAGCCAAATAACCAACCCAAATCCTTCTTCCAAACCATCTTACATTTCATGTCAAAAAGAATTAGCCAATCCAAAATAGACAAAGACAAAGGGGTAACATCCACCCGAAGCCACAAACAAAGCAACTCCCACCATCTTCTAGCAATCGAGCAACCAAAGAAAAGGTGATCCAAGTTTTCTTCAACACGAAAACAAAGAGGGCAAACCAAAGAATGCGTTCCCACCAAAATACCACGTTTTGACAATTCCAATTTGGTTGGAAGTCTATTCCAAATTAATCTCCAACCAAATATTGCAATTTTGCTAGGAACTTTAGAAAGCCAAAGACGATTCAAAGCCAAGGTAATAACATCATTTAACTCCAAAATTCTAGAGTCACAAGACAAAATAGAAAGATAGGCATTACTAACCGAAAAACCTTTAGTACTTTTCCACCACACCACCCCGTCCTCCACCGAAGAATTAGGTCGCACATCTCAGAGAAACTCAATCAACGCAATCCGTTGCAATGCTGCCCCGGAATTGTCCGGACAACCGAAGGACGGAATCAACCACCTCCACTCATCCCCACTCCAAAAGCCCATATCCGACACCTTGGCATGACGGTCGCCAACCCAAGAAAAAAGATCCAGAAAAAGATTGTGGAGAGAAGAAGTACCTAACCACCTATCATACCAAAATTCCAAAAACAACCCCGATCCAAGCTTGAAGGAAATAGAATTTGAGAACCAATTTGAATCCTTGTCAATAGTGCATAAATCCCTCCACCAAAGAGAAACTTTACTTCTAGAATGAAAGGAAGGAGCTTGGAGCATAGCTCTTTTGATATCTCCATACCTGCAAGAAAGAAAGTTAGTCCATAAAGAATTTTGTTCGTTCAATATCCGCCACTTCCACTTGCTAAGAAGCGCAATATTGAACTTTCCACAATGTTTCACCCCAAGACCACCTTCTTTCTTAGGGAGGCAAACTCTTTCCCAACTAATCCAATTAATCTTCTTCTTTTCCTCAATCCCCCCTCCCCAAAGAAAGGACCTTTGAAGAGAGATAATTTCCTTTATAATAGCCATGGGAGCCTTATAAAAAGAAAAGAGAAAAACCGGAATAGAGGAAAGGATGGAGTTTAAGAGGACCACTCTCCCCCCAATGGAAAGATGCCTAACATGCCACCCCTCAATTCTCCTTTTAATCTTCGACAATAACGGTCTCCAAACCTCACATCTCCTAGGATTAATCCCCATTGGAATCCCAAGAAAAGAAAAAGAAGAATGACCAATCTCACACTTAAGAAAGGAGGAAGCCGCTTGAACAAATTTCGGATCCAAGTTAACACCATAGAGTTTACTCTTATTCAAATTGACTCGTAAACCGGAAATTAATTCAAACCCTCGAAGAATGGACTTCAAAGACCAAAGATTATTCCTAGACGCTTCACCAACAAGCATAGTATCATCGGCGAATTGAAGAATATCAATACTCGCATTATCATCCAATCGGAAGCCCTTGAAATCCCCTATGGAAGAAGCCTCCTTAACCATACCCGCTAAACCTTCCGCTACCAACAAAAAAAGGAAAGGAGATAGAGGATCCCCTTGTCGAAGACCTCTAGAAACCGAGAAATCCGAAATAGGACTACCATTCACAAGAATAGACATCGTGCTATTGAACACCAACGCTTCAATCCACTTTAGCCATAAAGACCCAAACCACATTCTTTTCAACAAATACCTAAGAAAATCCCACGATACACAATCGTAAGCCTTCTCAAAATCCACCTTAATAACTATACAAGTCTTCTTGAATCTCTTGGCATAGTCCAACATCTCATTCACAAGAAGAACCCCATCCAACATGTTCCTATTAGGAATAAAAGCGGATTGACACTTAGAAACAAGCTTGCCAATCACCTTCTTCAACCTACAAGCAAGAATCTTAGCCAAGATCCTATACATGCTTCCAATAAGGCAAATAGATCTATAGTCGTCTAAAGAGTTAGGATAATCCACTTTTGGAATTAAAGCCAAGAACGAGGCGGTAACCGCTTTTGGAAGAGTAGCGGACGAGTGGAATTCACCAACAAAATTCAACACATCCGTCTTTAAAAAAGACCAACCCGCTTTGTAAAAATTCAAAGTGAAACCATCCGGCCCCGGACTCTTATCCCCATCACTACTCCAAACGGCTTCCTTGATTTCCTCCTCCGAAAAAGCATATTCCAAAGAAGCGGCTTCCTCAACGGAAAGAGAAAAAAAATCAATCCCGTCTAAAAGAGGTCTAGAAGGCATAGACTCTGTAAATCTCAAGGAAAAGTGGGATCTAATTTCTTTTTTAGCTTCATCCACTTTATCAATCCATCCTCTAGAAGTGTTCAAACCAAAAATCGAATTTCTTCGGATGCAATGTTTAATGCACTTGTGAAAGAATTTAGAATTGAAGTTGCCTTCCTTAAGCCAAGATATCCTATACTTTTTTCGAAGAAAGCTCTCTTGATTACGTAATGACTCCCACATTCTATCATGTGCTAAAGCACGCTTGGAAGCCATGTCGGCCGAGTCTACAGGAACCGAGCCCGCAACCAAAGCATCCAAATCATTCAACGCTCCTATAGACGTTTCCACCTCGAAATTCAAGAAACCAAAGACTTCCCTATTCCACTTACGCAAACAACCTCTCAACAACTTTAATCTCTCCTTGAAAGAGAAAATATCTTTTCCTTTAACCTTTGACATCTTCCAACTTCTTTCCACAAAAGGCAAAAAGTTCTCGTGATTAATCCAACAATTGAAGAACTTAAAAGGCTTTGGTCCCCAATCAATCAAAGAACTTTTAAGTGCAATTGGACAATGATCCGAAATGTCTCTACACCCTACCACTTGACCATCAACCTTCCACTCCTCTAATAAAGCCTCCGTAAGTAAGAATCTATCCAAACGACTCATAGCACTCCCATCCAAACCGTACCAAGTGAAAAACTTCCCCACCAGAACCGGCTCAACCAATCCCATAGAATCTATAAAACCATTGAACTCATCAATTTCCCGCAAATTCACCCTATTCGAAGACCCTTTATGTTCAGAAACTTTCCTGATAGCGTTGAAATCTCCACCCAAGAGCCACTCCCCCTTCGGGAATCTCGACTTGAGATCCAACAACTCCTTCCAAAGCAATCTCTTCTTATCAAGAAAACAAGAAGAATAAATATTGACAATATAAATCAAAGTTCCCTTCCACATACCACAGACCGCAACAAACCCTTCTCCTGAAAAACTGAAAAAAGGACAGAAAACACTTGATTTCCACATGATGATCAAGCCACCCGAATAACCAATTGAAGGTTTAAACGACCAATTAACGTCGGTACCTCCCCACAACTCATACACTAACTTTTCCGAAATCTCCACCAATTTTGTCTCTTGGAGAAGACAGAAATCAGAACAGTCTTTTCTAAATAAAAAACTCAGTCGTCTCCTCTTGATGGAGCTACCCAACCCTCGAATATTCTAGGAGATAATATTCATGTCTGACCTGCTTGAGAAACAACCTTCTGAGAACTGACAGAAACATCTCTGTTTTCCAAAGCAACCAATGAATTAAGCAGAACATCCTTTGATGCTCCTCCCTTCATACCATAAGCTGCTGCCCTATCCCAAAGCTTAGAAGCCACCGCTTTTCTCTCATTTGCCCAAAACCTTCTATTACCTTAGACTAGACATGAATCAGAAATATCATCACTAACAGATTGATTAGAAGCTCCAGACTTGACAACCTTCTTTCTGCAAAAAGAATTATTACGCGAACCACCAGAACTTGCGGCTTACAAGTCTCCACCTCCATCCCTCGACGCAACCATCGCAGTCTTAACAGAAGTGCCTCCCTTGAAATTGGGTCTACGAAGAGGAAGAAAGGAATTGGAAATAGAAATTGGAGAAGACACAGGTGTTGACGTATTAGAAACAGCCTTGGGTGCTGGTACGTTAGATTCCGTACAAGAAGTTCCCAAATGGTGCGAACCAACCTGGGTCTCGTGATGAGGCGAATGAGAAGAAAATAGAGTGTTTTGCGCTGTTGGTAAACACGAGTGATTAAAGAAATCAGCCCCACAAGCATTCACCAACCCTTGACAAGAGTCACAGTGGGCCCGCAAACGACCCGGTCCAATATCACGCAATGCATTATCAAACCGGCCCACTAAAAGTGAAGAGGTTTTATTTGTGTTTCTCTGCTTCCTATGCGTCCGATTAGACTTATCCACGTGACCAATTCCACTAGGACAAGAAAAGTAACCATTATAACAAGTGGCTCCCACCTGCAGCTTCTGATCACACGTAGTTGGCCCTATACCTGCTCCTACAGCAGCTGGCTCCTCCACAAAGGGTATAGCAGTTCTCATGCCTAACTCGTCAGTAGCATCAGAGGAAATATTAATGAAACCATTCCCAGCCTTTTTTGTACGAGAATCCACATGGTCAACCAAAGGCAAACACCCTTCCTCGAAAACAGAGCCCGCCAGAAAAGCTTCAACTTGGTCTCCATCTCCGGCACCAGAAATCTCTTCCGTAAAACATTCTGATGAATCGATTTCAGAGTCCGACGAAAAAGCAGGTTGAATACGCAGGGGACCCTGGGTATCTTCAATCAATTTCAAACGAACCAAGGAGCCATTAATCACCACATTGAAAGATTCATCAATACCCAATGAACACCTTGTTCTAACTAAAAATCTGGCCACGTCCAGCCTCGATTGAGTAGCAGTCGCCTCATCACTTCGAATAAAAGAGCCCACCGTCTTTGAAATGAACACAAAAAAAGCTTCGTTCCACACATGGCATGGAAGTCCGAACAGCCTCACCCACATAACCCTTTCGCCGTCAACCGTTGTCGGATCCCACAGCTTAATTTCACTGAACCATCTGTCAAGCCATTGTGGTTCGTTGGTCAAAAGTGCAGCTAGAGCACCAACTTCTCTATCTTCAAGTAAACACTTGTTAGCTCCAAGAGGAGTGGATCTAACACCAAATAAGCCTTCCATGTCGAAAATGTCTTGCATGTTGTAAGACAACCCAACCTCTAGAACGGTCCCGACAAAAGCCTTCTCAAATCGTCTCAACGATTCTGTCTCATCAAAATCAAAGGTTAACGAATTGGGACGCTCCTTCACCACACGACCTTGAACAGCTGCAACAAAGGAACGATCACGACGAACCTCCTTCTCTTTACCCTTGTCATCCGCAAGGTCCCTATACTCCTTCAGGAATTTTGGTTTCCCACTTATCTTCTCTTCATTCTTCAGAACTCACTGGAAGCGAGGAATGTTGACAAAGATTTTCATATTTTCGATGAAAATGTTGTCGAGTTTCACCGCTAATCTGTCCTTATCGATAACATTCAAGAATCGAACAAAACCAAACTTTTTGCCACGTTTGTCCCTCCTTCCAGGAATAACCACCTCATCAAGTTCACCATAACCTTCAAAAATATCATACATGTCTCTAGCACCATATCTCTCAGGAAAAGAAGTAAAGAAGAAAGTTGTAGAAGAACCGCTGCTACTAGACTTAGTCTTGCCAAACAGATCCCATCTTCGTCGCAAACAGATTTTTCTCCGGCCCCCCACCACCGTCCACCCCTCTTCCTTTTCACGATCTCTTTCCATCAATTATTATTTTTGATTACATGCATGTACATGGACTAGCTCAAAATTCACAGGTTAGTTACCATATTTACACAAACCATCATCCACAACAAATGTGGTGTTATAGACACAGATAGTTAAAATTGAGATCAATGTAAACTTAATTCAACACATTTATTTTTAATTTTTTTTTCATGGAGGACAAAATGATAATAGTATTCATTACTACCACTACTCAATTTTTATTCACAACAACATTGATGTCCACGACAATGGCCAGTTTTCAAACCTCCGCTTTGACAATTGCTTGCACAAGTTTCATCAGATAATGGACATTCCGCTGTGTTATAACAATCTAATGCGTGATCGCCACTCATATTTACTTCATATCTTGTTGCACCACCTACAATCATAAATTGACAATGCTTAATCTCTTATTTATTTAAGTATCTAATCTCTATAAATTCAAAACTGTTATTTTCGTCATATTTTTCATATTCCTCCTAATGTCATTTGCAGAGAAAGCATGAATAGTTCAAATCTTAGATTGAGAAGGGTTTGTGACATCAATTATATTATAAATTATTTTTAGAAAATACATGAATATATAAGTGCGTTACCTGGATGCAAGACTAAAGCAATGCAAAGAATTGCAACGAAAAAATACACTCGATTGATGCTATTAGCCATGCTCTCTTGAAAGATTAATGGACAAACAACACCTTTAAAGTTATTAAAGTTATTAGTTATTGAATGTTCTACGGATATTTATATACTCTTTCTGATCCTCAATATAAAAAAAATTAAGTTTTAATTAAATTCATTGAAGAATCAATGTATTTAAACAGATTTTTTAATAAATTTAAAAAATAACAAGTAATTGTGTTTTACTTGAAAATTAACTTTATAAAAATTTGTAAAATTAACCATTATTAAAATAAAATACTATATTAAAAAATATATATTTTAAAAAAATGAACTGCACATGATAATAAAGAACATGTTTGTTTTACTTTAAAAATTAAATCATTAAAAAAGGAAATATGTTTTCAAAAATGGAACCGAAGATGCTAATAAAAAACATGTTTGTTGTAATTTTAGAAAATAGATTTTTTTTCCTATAATTTTTATGAAAACTTGTTTGAAATAACTAAAAGTTTTTTTAAAATTATTTTTTAATTTAAATAATCTATTTTAATATAATATAACATAAATGTACATTATTGAATATTAAACATAGTTAAAATCACATAATTTTTTGAAATAATGTGTTTTAAAAATTATTTTTTGAAAAAATTATTAAAAATAGTTTTGTATTTTTGTAATTTGTTTTTTTACATTTTGATATAAAAAAAGTTATATAAAAGGACAAAATGAGTAAAATAACATTTTAAGAAATAGTTTTCTTTAAACAAAATATGTGCAACTTTATAGATGATTTTTATTAAAAAATGAAATAAACGGCTCGGAATATCATGTTAAGGTTTTTTTATTAAAAATAGTATATATTTATGTTTTTTTTTTTCATAATATGTTAAAGTAAATTAGGGGTGTTTGAGATGCAATATGAATCTGTTGAAGCAAAAATTTATCCGATCTAAAGATAAATGAACTCATAGTTCTTTTTACTTTTAAATGTTTGATTAAAAAATGCGGGTCAACCCGGTCGTATTTCATATAGTTTAATTTAAATAATTTTTAAATATCCAAATTATAAATTATTTTAAATTTAAATATATTAAAATAATAAACAATAATATATTTAATATAGCATATACCATATAATGTATTAAAATTTAACATTACATAATGAGAATGATCAATTATAATTGAAATAAATGAAATAACAAAAATAAATAGATTAAAACAAAATAATAAATACTATAAAAGAAAATAAGTATTATTAAATAATAAATTAACACAACATATTCATAGTGATAAAAAAATAAAAAAATATAGACATGTGATTCAGTTTGATTTACATTGATTTTAAAAAATAATCAGAAATTTGATTCGAATAGATCAATTATTCAAAAAAAGATAAACCAAACACATTAAATAAAATTTTATTTTTTGTGATTTTTATTTTTTTGGATTGTTTTGCATTTTTTATTTAGCTCGGCTTGAATTTGAACACTCATAATATTAAATTATTATTGATATTTATAAATTAAAACTTTTATAATAATAAAATATAATCTATATAAATATTTTATCCTTTAATATTTTGTAGCCACATAATTTACTTTAAAATAAATATTATGTTAAAAATTAAAATAAATTAAGAACATGCTAAGAAGAAATATCTTCCTAATAATAATATTTTTTTGTCAAAACAAATATTATTTTTTGCTGCAATAATACTTCTTTTTTATTAAACTATTAATAATAAAATGCTTCTAGATTTCACATGGTATTTTTCTATATTTTTTTAAAATACGACGTTCATTGGAATGAAACATGTCAACTAATTGAGCCTAATGGCGCAATGTTGACTAGTTACATTGGTGCACTTGTCCGTTCTCTAGTTCCTATTACTTGTGACAATTGGCGAAATCCACAGTTGAAACTCGCCAATGATAAAATATGGAGTGAGATATAGGTACTATATGTGATGTTATTTGTTATTTTTGACGATTATATCTTTAAATTAATTATACTAACACACTTTATTTGTTATTGTAGAGATCTTTTAACATTGGTGACGAGAAGCAAAAATATTGTCTTCAATTAGCCGGAAGAAGACTTAGAGGGTTCCGAGCATTTTTATCCAACAAGTTTCTGAAGCATGCCCAAGGAAAGTTTGTTGAAGCGGAATGCCCGAAGAAGTATGCGGAATTAATTGCACCCGAAGAATAGGACACTTTTGTCGCCAAACGAAGAACTGAAGAATTCCATGTAATGTTAATTTAATTTATCATGAACATTGTATTATATTCATGTAGTTATTACATGTGTTCTAATATAACTTATAATTGTTTATGCAGGTTGTGAATGGCGTAAATCGTCAAAGAGCCTCGAAACCCGCGTATCCATACAAGAAAGGACGTTTGGGATATGTACGCTTGGAACAAAAAATAGTAAGTATATATAATTTCTATGGTCTTTTTGTATTATTATTCATCCTAATTCTTGACTTAATGTGTAGCTTGGAGAGGAGAAAAGTGAAGAAACATCTCTTCCGGAGCATGTTTTGTGAAAGGCTATCCGTGTGGGAAAGGATGGAGTTGTTACTGATGGTGTTCAACAAGTTTTTGAACAATGTGTAAGTATAACGTTATTTGTTTAATTAGATAGAAAGTTCTTGTTTATCTAATATATTTATGCTTAGCTCTAATATTGAATTTTAGGAGACTCTATCTTAGTCCTTAATTCTCACGGAAGACCAGGATTGCAGGAGCATACTGAGTCGAGTATTAAATGTTCCTAAGTATTCTGGTCGCGTGAGGGGTAAGGAATTTGGAAACGTTGGAAGAATTGAGAGCTCAAGTTCGTGAACTGCAACTGGATAAAGAAATATATGTCGGAAAGGCGCGGTTCAGAATTTAAAGATACTAGTGACAAGGCCAGTATCAATTGTCAACAAAAAATTCCGGAGGTAATTATATTTATTAAATTAGTACAGTTTTTTATATTGACATCATTGCACAATAACAATTTCGTATTGTTTTTTTTTTTAGGGCATTTCGCCTTGTCAGCTATATTTATCGGCGCCGACATATCGCATGGTTGGCAAGGGAAAAGTGCATAACACTCCGGGAGACGTACTTCACACTAGATCGCTCCTTGCTGGATTTTTGAAGGTTTCGATTGATACTGCTTTAGAGCGGGATGCGTTACTACCTATACCTGACGACGTTTCAGATGCAACATTGGTGGGGGACGCAATAGGGTCGTATGTTGCATGGCCGTCAAACCTCATCGTCATAGATGACTCGGTATGTTGAAAACCATTATTAACCTTTTAGTTTTTAAATGTTTTACTTGCATATAAGTTATGCTATGCTTACTTTTACCTACATTTTATTTACATGACATTGTTAGACTTCTACAAAATCTAAATCAAAAGATAAAGGGATTGTGCGGCAAACCGAGTCAGTTGCATCACAAAAAGAGGTACATTGATATATATGCATCGAAAATGTTAATTCTATGATCCGAATTCAAAAACTTCATGATTACTAACTTTATGACTTATATGATTTTCAGATTCCTACACAAGAGGTGCAACAAGGGAGCAAGAACAAGAAGCCAGTAGTAGCCAAGGCAAAAAAAGCATCTATTTCTCGATTTCGGTTGTGCCTTGAAACAATTGTAGGCACAACGGATTTGATGGAAGGTGGTATCCGTGAAATACCTATGGAAGCAGGTATTTTTGGGTTTGCCTATTCAGAAACAATTGCTAAAGAAGACTTTGATCAGATATTTATGCATTCTGAATTAGGTGTCAGTGTTATGAATTCATACATCAGGTAATCCATCGATTTTATTTATTTAATTGATCAATTTATTTACTCATTTCAATGAATATTAGAATGTTAATTATAATAACATATTTATTATAATTCGTTTTTATTTCAGGTTCTTGTATGAAAAATTGATGCTCTCGCGTCAATTGACTGAAAGATACTCCTTCTTGTCTCCCAACTTTGTCAATGCAAATTTAATCAACCGAACTTCATATGTGGTCAAAGATCACTTAGTAGGTGCATTTATGACCAACATTGATACAAAGAAGTTGTATCTTTTACCATATAATACTGGCCATGGGTAACATTTTCATCTTAACTTCCTTTATTATAATCTTTCGCTTTTTTACGTTGTGTATAACATTTCCACCTATACTTTTATTTTATTTTACAGTGGACACTGATTGTTGCTTGGGATTAATCCGATAAAAGAAATAGTCTATTATTTGGATTCGCTAGAGGGTGATCAAACAAAATACCCAGAGATCAAGAAGATGATTGATACGTAAGTGATGCGATAATTCTAAATATTCGCGTGTGTATTTCTTTATTTATGTGAGAATGTTCTAAATATTCGTTTATAATATGATAGATCCGTAAAAATAATCCGATCACAATGACAAGCTCGGGTACCAAAGACCAAAGCAAACAACTTTACATGGTAAGAGTGGAGGTATAATTTGTTATTATAATAGTAATGCTACCTTATAACACAAGTCATCTATGATACTTATTAATACTCTTTTATATGTGTAGTGTCCTCGGCAGCGTAATGGTATCGATTGTGGTTATTTTGTCTTGAGATTCATGAAAGAAATTATTCATTTGGAACAAATAGAGATTCCAAACATGGTATGGATTTATATATAAGTTATGATTTATTTTAAGATTTATTATCGGATATTTCATCTAATTAATTACTTTTAACTAAATCATGCATATTATGTTATATGTAGTATTTTGATGAATTCAAGTGTGCCACCTACACGAAAGATAAATTGGAAGAAATAAAGGAGGATTGGTGTCCATACATGGTTGAAATGAGAATTTGTTGAATAGTTTTAGAAATTGTGTTAGGTTTATGGAAGGTGTTGTATATATAGGTGATGGAAATGGTGTATAAGGTTTCGAATTGGTTCATGGAATTGGTGTTGTATAGTTTGTATTGAGTTATATATATGTAATGGTTATTTTGGTGTTGTATATATAATGGTTTTTACGGTTTATGTGTTGAATTTTAATCGTATAAAGGCCTATTGTTGAATTATAATGGTATAAGGCCTATGTGTTGAATTATAATGGTATCAAAGGCCGTGTGTTAAATGATTATGGATTTTGTTAAATTATACAGGTTAATTTATACAGGTTTAATAATTGATTTTTAAAAAAAGCTTTTAAAAAGCACTTTTATAAAAGACAGCGCTTTCTAAAAAAAGCGCTTCCTAAAGGGGGGTCATGGCGTATACCAAGGTGGTCAAACTCACGAGTCTACTCAGACTCGTAAAGGGTTTGTATACTCGACTCGCAGACTCGACTCGTAAACTCGTACGAGTCTATGAAAAATTAAAAATGACTTTCAAAAACCTATAAGTGACACATATATGGCACACTCCTATGTTTTTTATACTTATAAATTCCTCATTTATGACATAAATATATAATACAACACCAATTATCATGAAAATTTGATTTTCATACTCCATAACAAATTCTTTTAACAAAAAAAACTCGATAAAAAAATGCAAAGTATATAGTTAAGACTTAAATTACTAATTTCCTCTTAATTGGCTACTACATCAAGCAAAAAAAAATCATAAAATTGATATGCTAATAGCTTCAAACATCCAAAGCTCCACTGAAATCACAACCACCAATATAGATCACCATCTTCTTTATCAGTATCTTGAGTATCATCATCAAAATCTGCCTCAGATGAAACACCTTACTCATCATTAATCAATGTTGGATTGCTTGAAGTTCCACTTCCACCTAATTTAACATTGCCACTGCCACCACTTTGTACAATATTAGTTACAACAACATTAGCTTCCACAACATTATTAACAATAACATCATCTTACTCAACATTAACTTCAGTTTGCACATTTTATTTATTATGTTCTTCAATTATTTATTCATCATCTGAATGACTATCTTCAAATGGAAAAAAACACTATTTAATTTTCCTTTTTCACTTTTCAACTTGAAATTGTACATGATATAAACCAAATTATTCACCTTTTTTTAATGCAACCTATTTCTTCTAAAAAGTTAAATTTAAGTCTATAAACAAACCAATAATAATTCATTATCATTTCAAAGGAACTTCAATTACATTCACAACCATAGGAGCTACAAGTTTAACTTAGAACACGAATTGCAAACCTCTTTAATTATGGAGTCATATCTCCATAGAAATTCCACCTTTCAGCAGGTAACATATCCTTCATAAACTATTTTTTGCCATAAATCATGGATTTTCTAAACTATTTTGTCACATGCAAATTGATACATGCGCATTGGGATCATTGGACCTGATTGAACAATAATGCATCACCTTTATACAAGATATCATACATGAGAACCATCCAAGTGAAACATATAAGAAAATACTTACACACAAAGGATTAATTCATGACCACAAACATGAACAAAGCAAGAGAGAGGATAAACTCACACCATTGATGAAGGGGGAAGAAACTTTGCTGAAACAAGAGACTAGGAGAGAGAGACTTTTTAATTCTCGTACAACCAAAAAAAGGGTTTTTTTTATAAAAAAAAAAGTAAAATAAAATATTTTGGGGAATTTAGGCCTTTTCGGGTTTTTTAAAAAATTAAAAAAAAAAACTTAAAGACTCGTAAACTCGTTATAGACTCACGAGTCTATACGAGTTTGCGCGAGTCTACCCGAGTCTACTTGAGTCTATCAAAAAATGATTATATGCCTGAGTCTACTCGTTTATACTTCCTAGACTCGTAAACTCGTACGAGTTTATGAGTCTACCCGCGAGTTTGACAACCATGGCGTATACATAAGACAACGCTTTTAAAAGCGCTGATAAAGGAGGCATACGAAAGCGCTTTTCTTTGAAAAAGCGCTGCTAAAGGGGGTCCTACGAGAGCGCTTTTCTATGTAAAAGAGCTGCTATATGGGAGTCCTACGAAAGCGCTTTTAAAAGCGCTGCTAAAGGGAGTCCTAAGGGGGACCTAAGACAGCGCTTTTCAAAAGAAAAAAAAATACCGCCTTTACCTTTAGCAGTGCCACCTTTGGCAGTGCTTTTAAGCGCTGCTAAAGGAAAAAAAAAACGCTGCTAAAGGTCTCCTTTGGCGTAGTGAAACAACCGTTTTTTGGATTTTTAGCATATGATTCAGTGAAAGATATGATTTAATTTCAACAATTTATTTTAAATTTGATGGTTGTTATTCAGTATATATATATATATATATATATATATATATATATATATATATATATATATATATATATATATATATATATATATATATTAATTAATGTTTCACTCTAGATGCCATCAAATTTAAAAAGGTGAAAATTAAAGTGATCAATTATATTTTAAAAATAAAATAATTTTTTTTGAATTTTATTAGGATAACACATTATCATATTATATAGAGAAATTTTATAAGTATGTCACGTAAACAAAGTATAGTTTACTTTAGTAATATATCATGATATAAATATAGATTGAATGATTTGTTTAAAGTTTTTAATTTGATTTTCGGATAAACTTATGACAATATTTTCATCATTGTTCTCGGCTAAATTTAGTGTAAAAGCTATTGCAAAAAGAATCAAGTAAGTAGGTAGCTGAGAACACGTTGCAATTGAAGCCATTGAGAGAACACAAGTTCAACTGATCCGATAGTGGCTGATCTTTTCTCAACCATTTGGTTGAGTGATCAGTAAAATTCACTCTCACGTACATATTATAAATTGATGAGATTGGTTTCAATGATTTTAAGGCGTTAAAATCATGGTGATTTTCATTTTATGTAGTTAATTGAATCAATGGAAAACTATTTTGAGCCACGATAAATAAAAGAGATGTTACACAGATTTATTTTTAATTTTTATTTCATGGAGGACAAAATGATAATAGTATTCATTACTACCACTACTCAATTTTTATTCACAACAACATTGATGTCCACGACAATGGCCAGTTTTCAAACCTCCGCTTTGACAATTGTTTGCACAAGTTTCATCAGATAATGGACATTCCGCTGTGTTATAACAATCCAATGCGAGATCTCCACTCATATTTACTTCATATCTTGTTGCACCACCTACAATCATAAATTCACAATGATTAAACTCTTATTTATTCAAGTACTAATCTCTATAAATTAAAAACTATTATTTTCGTCGTATTTTTCATGTTCCTCCTAATGTCATTTGCAGAGTAAGCATGAATAGTTCAAATCTTAGATTGAGAAGGGTTTGTGACATCAATTATATTATAAATTATTTTTACAAAATACATGAATATATAAGTGCGTCACCTGGATGCAAGACTAAAGCAATGCAAAGAATTGCAACGAAAAAATACACTCGGTTGATGCTATTAGCCATGCTCTCTTGAAAGATTAATGGACAAACAACACCTTTAAAGTTATTAAAGTTATTAGTTATTGAATTTTCTACGGATATTTATATACTCTTTGTAATCCTCAATATAAAAAAAATTAATTTTTAATTAAATTCATTGAAGAATTAATGTATTTGAACTAGGGGTGTTCAAAAATATGGTTAACTGAATTGTATACTAGAATTGAACTGCACTGCACTATAAAAAAACTGAACCATTTAAAGGGTTAATGAACTGAACCATTTAATTAAAACAATTCAAATTCAGTTTAAAACCGGTTCAAAACCAATTTTCTTTTATAAACTAATTTAATTATATAAATTAATTAGTTTTTTAATATTTTTAATTAGTAATTACATATTATATTTTTCATTCACATTCTCATTCTATGCTTTTCTTCTGCAAACTTACTCTAAGATTCTCAAATTTCACTCTTCCTTGTTCTTCCCCAAACTTAACCCTAGATTCTAATTCAATTCATCTTCAATTTCACCATAAATCTCACGTTTCGCTCCAATTCAAATTCATTCACTCTTCCTTGTTCTTCCCCAAACTTAACCCTAGATTCTGATTCAATTCATCTTCAATTTCACCATAAATCTCACGTTTCGCTCCAATTCAAATTCATCTTCAATTTCACCATATATCTGCTTCTCATCAACACGAATCGAGCACCATGGAAGATGTTGAAGCAAGCTGACGTATAGCAGCAGCAGGCATTCCGTGTTTTTGTTCGAATCAGTGAAGTTTTGAATATTGCGAAGCGAATTGAGAGGACTGAATTAGCTTCGACTACGCTATTGGTAACACTCAAAACTAATCTCATGCTGCTAGTTATGGTTATTATATGATGATATTGTTGTACTTGTTTTGAGCACAAGCATGAGTGTTTACGTGTTGTAGTGTTGTATTGTAGCTGTTTATTCAATTTCATAGCTCTGTTAATATTTGTTGCTATTTGAAATTCGACTTGTCGCATCCTGGTAGTGTTACTCGCTGTTTCTATTGTTGAACTTATTATGTTGACAATGCTGTGTAATTGAGTCAATTATCTTATGCGTGAACTTGTTAGTCGTGAATTGATGCGGTTTGATTTGTTATCCTACTGTCAATTAGGACGCATCGGGTGCAAACATATTAAAACCTTTCATAGCCATAATCAAGTTTTCAAGAATTGTGATTGGGACAATGATTCTATTATCCTATATATTTTGTTGAAAAGTATAGTTAGTGTTGAAGAATAATTTTGAAACTATATATGATATCTTGGTTTAATAAGCATATACCATAGTTTAGAATAAGGGAAAACAGTAGCATTCAATAGCAGTATATCCAACGCATAAAACCATCGAGTATTAGCCTATATATTTTGTTGGGAGTGTCATACACATATATGAAAACAAGATACATTAGAGAGAGCAAGAGTGAGAGGAAGTAATGTATATATTTCAATAAGCAAATCAGTCAAAGGGCGTTTCTCTATTGGCAGGTGATGATGGTTTTATTTCAATTGACTTGAAGCTATTGAAATTCACTTGCCAAAGGAGAGCTGCCCTGTGAGTGTTTTAGCTTAGATATGTCTCTCATTTTCCTCTATATGAATTGCATTTATTAATTTTTTCAATCTCCAAAAGCTTAACTTGAAAATAAAGAGAGAATCTTAATGGAAAATTTTTTTTTTGAAACTATATATGATATCTAGCTCCAATAAGCATATCCCATAGTTTAGAATAAGGGGAAACAGTAGTAGCATTTAATAGAAGTATATCTAAAGCATAAAACCATATTCTTCAACACTAACTAATCAAGTTTTCAACAAAAGTCATATGCACGTGAAGAATTAGTGTTTAACGTTTGATATACTTACTATTCTTCAACACTAACTATACTTTTCACTAACATTGGTAACAATAATAAATAACATCCCAACGATTACAATGATGCGGTAAGCTGCTTCTGATACGATATCAGCAAAGATGATGCAGTAAGTTGCTTCTGACATGATATCTACAAGTGTTTTTAGTGTCTAAATATCTTATGGCTTTTGCATCTAACTTCTTCTTATAGATCTGACTGGTGCTTAAATTTTTTTAGGGAAATTGTAGCAACTTCGATATGGATAGTCATGACAGCGTTACAGACTTTGAGACAGAAGAACGTATCGGTTCTGCACCTCCAGTTTTTAATAATGCTGATTTGTTGCCTCAAAAGCGTAAAAATCGATCAGAAGCATGGAATCATTTTACACCGATGCCACCGAACACGGAAATGTCTAAGTCAGTAAAATGCAAGCATTGTGGCTCCTTGATCAAGTATAATGGTGGAACAAGCGCTATGCTAGCTCATTTGAGAAGATGTAGTGATAATCCAGATAATTCGGTGAATGTGACAATGCATGAACCATCTTCAAGCTCAATGGAAAATAGGGAAGCAGTTGTTAATTCATCCCCTTCGGTTCCCAAATTTGACCAAGAAGTAAGCCGAATGGACTTGACAAAAATGTTTGTAGCCATGGAACTTCCATTTCAAAAGGTAGAGCATCCATATTTTCATAGGTTCATTTATGGCTTACAACCAAAATTTAAGTTCCCATCACGCAATACATTGGCACGCGATATTTTGAAGAATTGGGACGCGGAGAAAGCAAAGATGAAGACTATTTTGTCACAAAATTGTCGTCGAGTTTGTATCACTACAGACACATGGACATCTACCCAAGACTCTAATTACATGTGTCTCACAGGGCATTACATTGATAACAATTGGAAGCTACACAAAAAGATTTTGAATTTTAGTGAAGTCGCAGACTACACAGGAGAAATTATGGTCAAAACAGTTAAGAAGTGCTTAAATGGTTGGGAACTAAATCGTGTGCTTAGTGTGACAGTGGACAATGCATCCTCAAATGATGTTGGAATTCAACATCTCAAAAGATGACTTCTCTCTCAGAATGGCCTAGTTTTGAATGGAGAATACCTTCATACACGCTGTTGTGCCCACATATTAAACCTTATTGTGAAGGATGGGATGAAAGAAGTTGATGACTCTATTGTAAGAATTCGGGCAGCGGTGAGGTATGTGAGGCGTACTCCTTCGAGGTTTAGAAGATTTAAGAAATGTATTGATCATGAAACAATTGGATATAAAGGTTATGTTGGGAGAGATTGTGAGACTCGGTGGAACTCAACATATCTAATGTTAAAGGGTGCATTAAAACACAACAAGACCTTTACCGAGTTAGAATTTAGAGACCGGAAATATTTTAATGAAATGAGTAAGGATAAAGGAGTGCCTAGACAAGAAGATTGGGAGCATGTTGAGTTAATCCTTCCATTTCTACAGATATTTCATGAAGCTACAGAGCGTATTTCGGGATCTTCTTATGTGACAAGCAACATGTATATGCTTGAGGTTTTTGGCATTGGAAGAAGCATTTTGAACATGTGTAATTCGGAAGATGTAAAGGTAAGGTCAATGGCTATAAAGATGAAGGCAAAGTACAATAAATATTGGGGAAAACCTGACCACCTTAACATGCTGTTGTTGATTGCAATGGTATTAGACCCTCGATGTAAAATGAAGCTTGTGGTATGGATGGCAGCTAGGATTTATGATAGTGGTGATGCAGAATATTTGAAAACTAAATTAGATTCATATTTGAAGTCTATTTTTGATGAATACTCTGGTAGGGCAGTGTCTCGTCTAGGTAGTTCTGTCAATCTATCAAGTGGTTTTGATACAGTTAATGATCCGTACCATTGCGCTGAATTCTACCAGTCAGATGAGTGCAACACATCAGAGACAAAATTACAGAAGTATATTCAAGAAGAAGTAGAAAACCGTCCTCCAAATTTTGATGTGCTAGAGTGGTGGAAGGTGAATTCAAGCCGATATTCAATACTTGCAAGCATTGCAAGAGAGGTTTTAGCCATACCGATATCCAGTGTAGCCTCTGAATCAGCATTCAGTAATGGAGGAAGGATCCTTGACGCATATCATAGTTCTTTAACATCGGCTAGTGTGGAAGCACTTATTTGAGCTGAAGATTGGCTCAAAGGAGTAGTTATGTCTTTTCTTAGTATTGAGGATCTCGATAATATTGATCGAATTGAGGATGGTAAGATGTCAAATTTTGAACTGATTCTTTACTAAATTTATAAAATAACAAGTAATTGTGTTTTACTTGAAAATTAACTTTATAAAAATTTGTAAAACAAACCATTATTAAAAAAAAAATACTATGTTAAAAAAATATATATATTTTCAAAAAATGAACTGCACCTGATAATAAAGAACATGTTTGTTTTACTTTAAAAATTAAATCATTAAAAAAGGAAATATGTTTTCAAAAATGGAACTGAAGATGCTAATAAAGAACGTGTTTGTTGTAATTTTAAAAATATATTTTTTCCTATAATTTTTATGAAAATTTCTTTTAAAAAAATAAAAATTTTTTTTTTAATTATTTTTTAAATTAAATAATTTGTTTTAATATAATATAACATAAATGTACATTATTGAATATTAAACATAGTCAAAATCAAATAATTTTTTGAAATGATGTGTTTTAAAAATGATTTTTTGAAAAAATTATTAAAAGTAGTTTTATATTGGTTTTAAAACATAATCAGAAATTTGATTCGAATAGATCAATTATTCACAAAAAGATAAACCAAACACATTAAATAAATTTTTATTTTTTGCGATTTTTATTTTTGGATTGTTTTGCATTTTTTATTTAACTCGGCTTGAATTTGAACACTCATAATATAAAATAATTATTGATATTTATAAATTAAAACTTTAATAATAATAAAATATAATATAATAAAAAATAAAAATACTTGAATACTCCACACAATATATATACATATTTTATCCTTTAAATATTGTACCCACATAATTTACTTTAAAATTAATATTATGTTAAAAATTAAAATAAATTAAGAACATGCTAAGATGAAATATCTTCCTAATAATAATATATTTTTGTAAAAACAAATATTATCTTTTGGTGCAATAATACTTTTTTTATTAAACTATTAATAATAAAATGCTTCTAGATTTCACATGGTATTTTTCTATATTTTATTGTTTAGAATAATCTACATGAACATTTCTTTATTTGATTATTTTTAAAGTGATTTTGCTTGAAATTTCTTGGAATTTAGTTTATTTGATGATTTTTAAAGTGATTTTGCTTGAAATTTCTAGGAATTTAGTTTATATGCATTATAGTAAAACTAAAATAGTATGCATGCATTCAATTAATTATAACTTACAGATATATGTATCGAGACAAACTAAACAGCTCAAAGTATATCATAGATCATCCATAAATTAATAAAGCTTACAATTTAAACCATGAGACAATCTCAATACAATAATACAAATAATATTGTATCACCCCAAATAATTTGTGTCAAGAATTATAACAGTATACTAATACATGGTTACAAAACTTTTGCATATACACAATGTTATATGGGATGTCCAAAATACAACATGGAATGGAATGAATATAAAATATACAACAAAACTAAACAAACGGAATTACATCTTCATCTTTTCGGATCCATGCTGCTAACTCTCCAGTCAATACATACTTATCTGTAAAATAAACAACGAGAATGGGATAAAATTTCTAAATCTTAGTGAACTCTAGAATACACAATTGATTTCAAACGGCTCTGGTCTACACACTTGTACTCCGATAAAGAAAATAATTAATATTGAAGCATACAAAACTTCTTAATAATCATGAAGTTAGACATACTAGTTCTCTATGCCTTAATGTAACACCCTAAATAACCTTCGCGCAAAATTAAACAAAATCAGAGTAAATATCTACAAAAGCATATTTAGGATGTCACCTTTTAACAAAAACTTGCTCATATAAATAGATATGCAACACCTACTACTTTTAAATTAATGATAGTAATAAAGATGATGAAAGATTGTTTGAAAATTCAATTCTTATTGCAACAGCGGAAAAATTCAGCATTAAGATAATTATTCAAAATTAATATCATGTTTCCAGAAGGATTATAAATAACCACACAAAGGAGATATCCAAAAATCTCAACCAACATAAAAGAAAATAAGTGTTCCAAGACCCTGGTGTTACACATCAGAGCAGATGCCAACACTAAAATAAAATTCGAAGACTCCAACTTCCACTCATATCAACTCCTCTACTGCGAGTTATCTGCACGGTGCCCATGAAAAGGCAACATTCAAACAGAAGGGGTGAGATATCATAATTATATAAAGGAAATCATGATAATAACCAGGCAACAGATTATTTTGTGCACATCACTCATTCCTCATAACCAACACAATAACCATCTAACACAACAAAAACATTCAACATACATCTACAATATCCAACACATAACATTCAAGAAGTTTGTGGAGAGCGAGTGAAAGTCGTATGTGTTTGAAGGTAAAGACGACTATGTTCTTAAAGAAAAGCTTAACCGTCTTAAACAAAGTCTGAAAGTTTGGAACAAGGAGGTTTATGCTTGAATAGATTTGAAGATAGAAGAAGGTGTTAACGAGCTTAACTTGTTGGATAATGCGGTTGTAGATGGGAGTGTGGATGATGGTTCAGTTTTAGGGGTTTTGTAGAAATGATGCATCGTCAAAGGTTTGGAGGAATATTTGTATTCGAGAAAATCGTTTAAGACAAAAAGTCGAGGAGTTTGTGGTTGAAAGAGGGGGATAGGAATTCTAGGTTTTTTCACAGAGCTTTGAAGGCCAGGGTTCGTTGTAACGGTATATTGTTTGTTAATTCTGAAAGAGGGAGGTTGGAGGAAGTGGGAGAGATAAAGGAAGAAATTAGAAACTTCTTTGCTGCAAATTTTTGTGAAGATAATAGAGTTGGTCCTGATGTAGATGGTTCCTTTTTCTCGAAGCTGACGAAAGCGGATAAAGAGATTTTGGAGGTTATGGTGACAGAATATGAGATTAGAAATGATGTGTGGTGTGGCAACGATGATAAGAGCCCCGGTCCAGATGTTTTTAGTTTCAGATTTTTCCAACACTGTTGGGAAACGATAAAGGAAGATGTTTATCGGTTTGTCAAGGAGTACATGAATCACCCTGCGTTGACGAAAACTGCAACTGCTTCTTTCATTGCTTTGGTGCCTAAATGCAAAAATCCTCAGATTTTGAGCAATTACAGGCCTATCAGCTTAGTGAATTGCTACCAAAAGATTCTCTCGAAGGTGTTGGCGGCAAGATTGAAGAAGATTTTAGGATCTATCTCGTCTTTAGAACAATCTGCTTTTATACCTGGCAGAAATATGTTGGATGGGGTGGTGGTTGTGCATGAAATTTTAGACTATGCTAAGAGGAATAAAAAGCCGTGTTCGGTTATGAAGATTGACTTTGAAAGAGCATATGACTGCGTCAATTCGGATTTTCTTAGAAAAATGTTTTCGCATATGAACTTTGGTGAACTTTGGTGTAAGTGGATGGAAGAATGCATTTTCAAGGGGTCGGCGTCGGTTCTAGTGAACGGAAGTGCGACGTCGGATTTTAGGTTGGGAAAGGGCTTAAGGCAGGGAGACCCGCTGTCTCATTTCCTTTTTATCTTGGTGATGGAGTGTCTAAATAGATTGATGAAGAAAGTTGTGGAGCTAGATTTGTATCGAGGTTTTAGGGTTGACAATTTGGCGCCGATAAGTATCGTTCAGTTTGCTGACGACACTTTACTGATTGGGGATGGTTGTAGGAAGAACCTCTGGTGTATTAAGGCTATTTTGCGGGGTTTCGAAATGCTATCTGGGCTAAAGGTCAACTTCTTTAAAAGTAGCATTTGCGGGGTTAATTTGAAGGAGGATTATCTTGGTACCGCAGCTGAGTTCCTGCACTGTAGAGTAGGGTCCATTCCGTTTAAAGTTCTTGGTATTTAAGTAGGGGACTCTCCAAGTAAAGCGAATATGTTGTCTCATGTTATTGATTAGTTGAGAAATCGTTTGGCGAATTGGAGAGGAAAGTTACTTTCTATAGGGGGTCGTGTGAATCATCTGAATTCTGTTTTGAATGCCTTACCTGTGTTCACTTTGTCGCTTTACAGGGCTCCCAAAGTTGTTCTAAAGCAGATTGTGAGTTTACAAAGCAATTTCTTGTGGGGAGAGGGGTCTTGTAACACCCGTATATAAAACTCATACATCAAAGCATAAATATTATATATGAATCCACGTGTTTGGTACGGAAACACCATAAGCTCCTAGTTAACACATTATATATATTACATGCCCTAAAATACAACAACTAAAAGTTATAAAGGCATAATATACACAAGATGTTCAAAAGATAAAAACTAAGAACTAGATCAACAATGATCTCAAAATAAACTCCGCTACGGAAGCTAGCCATCAACAAGCAAGGAAAAGATCACACGACCTTATCCTTACCCTTCTCGGAACCTGAAGCACCTGAAATACATCAACAACGTGGGGTGAGATACATCAAATCTCAGTGAGTTCCCTATCTTATGGATTCTCTCAGATTATTTACGGTTCTAACAATCCTAACTCAAGTCCGGGGAAAGGGAAGGACTCTTGAGTTCGCACTTTATAATCTCACACTATATGGAAACATGCCATGAGTTCATCAACTCAAAAGTATCACTAATCGATAACCATGCCAAGGTATCCCCTATTCCCGGCCTCTTCTACGTCTAGAAGTCGATCCGGGTCATGGATCCTTGCAATCTACTTGACATACGAATGAATTCGGGTTCTACGGGCCTTTTACCGTTATGAACCGTCACTTCACACGGGCCTTTTACCGTCACAAGCATACGCTCCATAGGCGCCATTCGTACAGCACCGGGAATCAAACCTGCCAAGTAGTTGTGCATCCATTTCAGAGGAGTCCGAGACTCATGAAACTACACTCAAGATAAACCGGTTACGATTACATGATCACATACATAAATACGATTGTATTCGACAATCACAAGGCTATAATGCCTTAAGGCCACAAAGTTAACCACATGTTCCATACTAGTGTTTCACTCTCAACTAGGCCAATACTCGGCAAGGATGTATCTTCCAACAACACGCGCCCGAGCATCGCCATCTAGAGTTGTCTACAATTTCTTGTTCCTTACTAGATTCTCCTATAGTTCAAGTTTGAGGTTTCCTCACTCTTCCTATCTCTTTTCCAGATTAACATGCAGATACTCTCATACATGCCTAACAATAACATTAGACAAGCATTTTACAACATCAATCATAAAACACACAAGTTAGCATCACATGTAAACCACTATACACACGTTCCACATAGTAGATCATGCACATTTTATCTCTACCATATAAATCCATGACTTACAACTATGTTTCTACCCCACCATCACAAAGAGCATAAAATTAGCTTTCCAACACTTCGAACGGGGACCAAAACGGACATACGGTTCAAAAGTTATGGGTTTTTGAAAATAATATTTTTCTGAGAACTGACACTGTTAATCGGTTAACACATATGGTTCACGTAAAACACCATTTTTCAGTGGTTAATTGATTACCAAAGTGGTTAATCGATTAACAACGTTGCAGAAGCTCAAAAACCTGTTTTTCTTGATACAAAACCCATCCAAACTCAATCAAAACATGTACCAACACCACAATAAGTATTATCGATTGTTTCCACACGTGACCCGACTATAATATGCAGTTTATTTCACGTTTTATCCGTTAGATTCTTTGATTTGCAAAATTATTCATTTTTCCTCCAATTCAACCTAACTCTTAAACCTCAAGAAATTCTACACTAGAGTCTCTAGCTAGAACCCACCTGGATTAGATGAGCAAGATGAAGATGATGAGAAGATTGGGTGAAGATTTGATGAATGGATGATGATGATTCTTGAAGTTCTTCAAATTTCCTCTTTCTCCTCTTTTTCTCCTTCCTTTCCTTTTCTTTCCTTCTTTCATCTTTCTCTCTCTTTCTTACTATCTTTTTCTTTTGTTTGGAAAATGGGAGGAAAAGGAATAAGTAGTAAACTAGTATTAGTAAATAATACTACTAAATGTCCAAAAAGTCTCTTTAGTCCAAATTAGTAAAATATCTCAGAGTCAGATAATATTAATTGGATTTATTCTAAGTTCCACAGTTACTCTAATTATTTTAGCCAATAATTTCTCAGAGTACACTGGACTCAGTTGATCACAATATAATATTATCCGGAGTAATAAAATACGGGGTATTACATCCTCCCCCCTTAAATAGAAATTCGCCCTCGAATTTAAAGATTACCTGAACAGATGAGGGTAAGCATCGAGCATTTCCGATTCAAGTTCCCAAGTTGCATCACCCGGATGCATCATATCCCACCGCACCTTAACGAGAGAAATGTCCTTATTCCTTAATACTTTCGTTTCTCTTCCCACAATGCGGCTCGGTTGAGGTTCAAACGTTAAGTTTGCTTCTATTTCAACAGTATCCGGTAGAATCGGCTGAAGAGGATCTGGAACAAACCTCCGAAGTTGAGATACGTGAAAAACATCATGTATTTCCGACAGAGAAGGCGGTAAGGCTAATCGGTAAGCTACTTCACCAATCCTTTCTAAAACTTGATACGGTCCCACGTATCTCGGACTTAACTTTCAAAAACACGTGATCACCTTCTTCAAATTCTAGGGGTCTCCTTCGGTTATCCGCATAACTCTTTTGTCTATCTTGTGCTTGTTTAATCTTCTCGCGGATCATTCGAATCTTTTCCGTAGTCTCCTGGATAATTTTGGGTCCCAAAATCCTATCTTCCCCAACTTCCTCCCAACAAAAAGGTGTCCTACACTTTCTTCCATACAAGGCTTCATAAGGAGCCATACCGATGCTCGCATGATAACTATCATTATAAGAAAACTCAATCAATGGTAGAAGTTCTTTCCAATTCCCTCTACTCTCTAGCACACAAGCTCTTAACATATCCTCCATCGTCTGTATTGTTCGCTCAGTCTGACCATCCGTTTGAGGATGATTCGACGTGCTCAACCGCAAATTCGTACCCATCGCTTGTTAGAACACCTTCCAAAACCTCGAAGTAAACTTCGGATCTCTATCGGACACAATACTAGAAGGAATACCATGCAACCTCACAATCTCAGCAATAAACAATCTTGCAAGATGACTTGCCTTGAAAGTAGTCTTCACGGCTAAGAAATGCGCAGATTTCGTTTGCCGATCCACAATCACCCAAATTGAATCATAACCACCTTGCGTACGGGGCAAACCTACTACAAAGTCCATAGAAATGCTATTCCACTTCCACACTGGAATGTCTAAAGGTTGCAACAACCCACTTGGTCTTTGATGTTCAATCTTAACTTGTTGGCACACCGCACATTCCGACACAAAGACCGCAACATCTCTTTTCATACCGGACCACCAATAGTCCTTCTTTAAATCCTGATACATGTTCGAAGAACCAGGATGTATCGTAAAAGTACCTTTATGAGCTTCGTCTAAGATCTTCCTTTTCAATGCCTCATCCTTCGGAACACAAATCCGTTGATTAAACAGAACAATCCCGTCAGTTGCTCGTGAAAAACCCGGTTGAAGTAACAACTCTTGTAATTCCTCCTTTAACATTTATTCTTGTTGAATCTCAGCTCTTAAAGTAGAATTGACATTCAAATTTCCCATAATTACTCCATCTTGGGTCCACACAAACTGAAGATTAAGATCTCTAAAATTCTCCAACAATGCATATTCCAATACCATCAACTTCGCAATATGAACTGCTTTCCGACTTAAAGCATCTGCTACCTTATTTGCCTTTCCTGGATGATACTTCAGTTCTAAGTCATAATCCTTTAAGTACTCCATCCACCTTTGTTGTCGCATGTTTAACTCCCTTTGGTCAAACAAATACTTCAAACTCTTATGGTCCCTGAACATTTCAAAACGTACACCATACAAATAATGACGCCACACCTTCAGTGTAAACACCACTGCAGCTAGTTCCAAATCATGAGTTGGATAATTCTTCTCATGAACTTTCAACTGTCGAGAAGCATAAGCTACTACTTGACCACCTTGCATCAGAACTCCCCCTAATCCCCTCTTAGAAGCATCATAGAATACTTCATAAGAGTCGTTAGGATCAGGAATAATTAATACTGGAGCACTCGTCAAACTTTCCTTTAATTTCATAAAACTTTGTTCACAACCCGAATCCCACTCAAAATCAAAATCCTTCCGAGTAAGTTTCGTCATTGGTAAGGCCAATTGAGAAAAACCCTTAATGAACCTTCTATAGTAACCTGCCAATCCTAAGAAACTTCTAACCTCTGAAACATTTCTCGGTCTCTCCCAATTAATCACTGCTTCTACCTTCGAGGGATCCACTGCCACACCACCTTGAGATATAACATGTCCAAGAAAATTTACTTCCGACATCCAGAACTCACACTTACTCAACTTAGCAAACAATTGCTTCTCTTGTAATACCGATAAGACAATTCTTAGATGTTCTCCGTGCTCTTGTGGAGTACGAGAATAAATAAGAATGTCGTCGATAAAGATTACCACAAATTGGTCCAAGTAAGCCTGAAATATACGGTTCATGTAGTCCATAAAAACAGCTGGAGCATTAGTCACACCGAAAGGCATCACTAAGAATTCGTAATGACCATAACGGGTCCTAAATGCAGTCTTAGGTACATCGGAACTCTTCACTCGGATTTGGTGATAACCCGACCTCAAATTAATCTTCGAGAACACACAGGCTCCTTTCAATTGATCTAATAGGTCGTCTATCCTGGGCAAGGGATACTTGTTCTTAATGGTGACCTTATTCAGCTGACGATAGTCAATACACAACCGCATCCCACTGTCCTTCTTCTTTACTAACAATACTGGAGCTCCCCACGGTGAGACACTAGGTCTAACAAAATGCTTATCCATAAGCTCTTCCCATTGTTCCTTTAGTTCCTTTAACTCCAATGGTGCCATCCGATACGGAGAAACGGATATAGGAGCCGTTCCTGGTACTAGGTCAATAGAAAATTCCACTTCTCTCACCGAAGGAAGTGAAGTGACATCTTCGGGGAAAACTTCTGAAATCTCACAGGCTACCAGAAATACACAATTTCACACATTGCATTGACACAAAGGAGTGTGTTGCTCCACAATCATATAAAACAAAACAAAGCAAGAATTTCTATTAACAAAACACGTACCAGCAATCCTAGAGTCATCGCCCTTTGCTTTCTTCGCATCCATTGTGTAAACTCGCCCGATATTCCTCCTCTGAGGACAGTCTTTCGCCAAATGGCCCATTCCATCACAATGATAACACCTAAAAGTTCCATCGACACACTTCCCATAGTGATACTTGTTGCACAACCGGCACCAAGGGGGAGTGTTTGGTCTAACACTTTGCACCTGCTTCCCTTGCGTCTGATTCCCATCTTGGGGACAATCCCTCGCCATATGTCCCACCTTCTGACATTAATAACACTTCACCCCTTTGAAGCGACATCCTCCAAAATGCATCTTACCGCACATACGACACACATGAGGTGTATTCTTCCGAGAATCCTGTACTTGTTTCCTTTTGAAAGCCTGTTGCCTAGGCTTAGACTGTTGGCTTGACCTCCCACAATCATTCTCAACCCCGTAACCTTGCCTCAACTGTTGGAATTCAAACTCTCTTCGGATTTTCGAAGAACTAGGAAGGTATTTTTCCATAAAAATAGCCCTGAACTGTCCCCACACTCTAGGTACGCCTTGCATAGTCATAAAAGCTGAAGCAATATCCCACCATTCCCTAGCAGGACCCCTCAGTGAGTGAGAAGCAAACACCACTTTATTTTCCTCACTACAATGCACTATCAAGAAAATCCGTTCCATACCTGCTATCCATTCATGCGCCTTCATCGAATCTAACCCTCCCTGAAACTCCGGAGGATTCATACGAATGAATTCCCTATAGGTTCCCCCTCTAACTTCAGGAACAACCACGGGAGGATGCAGACCATCAGCCATTTGCTGTACCATTCCTTGCATGAACTGATTTTGCTGCTGCTGCATCTATTGCATGAATTGATACAAAGGAGTATTCCCATCATCACCTGGCAGATTTGTCCCAGCTGGAGGATTTGTGGGTCTACCACGATTGCTTCTGCATCCATCAACCATGTTCCTAAACATCATATAGATAGGATTAAGTTGATCAGGCTCAATACCATAAATATAACAGACAAGACCCATGGTGACACGCCGCATATGAAACAGAAAGGAAACTTATTCTATTTCATGGCTAGGTCGAGAATACGACCTGCTCTGATACCAACTGTAACACCCGTATATAAAACTCATACATCAAAGCATAAATATTATATATGAATCCAAGTGTTTGGTACTGAAACACCATAAGCTCCTAGTTAACACATTATATATATTACATGCCCTAAAATACAACAACTAAAAGTTATAAAGGCATAATATACACAAGATGTTCAAAAGATAAAAACTAAGAACTAGATCAACAATGATCTCAAAATAAACTCCGCTACGGAAGCTAGCCATCAACAAGCAAGGAAAAGATCACACGACCTTATCCTTACCCTTCTCGGAACCTGAAGCACCTGAAATACATCAACAACGTGGGGTGAGATACATCAAATCTCAGTGAGTTCCCTATCTTATAGATTCTCTCGGATTATTTACGGTTCTAACAATCCTAACTCAAGTCCGGGGAAAGGGAAGGACTCTTGAGTTTGCACTTTATAATCTCACACTATATGGAAACATGCCATGAGTTCATCAACTCAAAAGTATCACTAATCAATAACCATGCCAAGGTATCCCCTATTCCCGGCCTCTTCTACGTCGAGAAGTCGATCCGGGTCATGGATCCTTGCAATCTACTTGACATACGAATGGATTCGGGTTCTACGGGCCTTTTACCGTTATGAACCGTCACTTCACACGGGCCTTTTACCGTCACAAGCATACGCTCCATGGGTGCCATTCGTACAGCACGGGGAATCAAACCTGCCAAGTAGTTGTGCATCCATTTCAGAGGAGTCTGAGACTCATGAAACTACACTCAAGATAAACCGGTTACGATTACATGATCACATACATAAATACGATTGTATTCGACAATCACAAGGCTATAATGCCTTAAGGCCACAAAGTTAACCACATGTTCCATACTAGTGTTTCACTCTCAACTAGGCCAATACTCGGCAAGGATGTATCTTCCAACAACACGCGCCCGAGCATCGCCATCTAGAGTTGTCTACAATTTCTAGTTCCTTACTAGATTCTCCTATAGTTAAAGTTTGAGGTTTCCTCACTCTTCCTATCTATTTTCCAGATTAACATGCATATACTCTCATACATGCCTAACAATAACATTAGACAAGCATTTTACAACATCAATCATAAAACACACAAGTTAGCATCACATGTAAACCACTATACACACGTTCCACATAGTAGATCATGCACATTTTATCTCTACCATATAAATCCATGACTTACAACTATGTTTCTACCCCACCATCACAAAGAGCATAAAATTAGCTTTCCAACGCTTCGAACGGGGACCAAAACGGACTTACGGTTCAAAAGTTATGGGTTTTTGAAAATAATATTTTTCTGAGAACTGACACTGTTAATCGGTTAACACATATGGTTAACCGATTAACCAGTCAAAATTTCACGTAAAACACCATTTTTCAGTGGTTAACCGATTACCAAAAGTGGTTAATCGATTAACAACGTTGCAGAAGCTCAAAAACCTGTTTTTCTTGATACAAAACCCATCCAAACTCATTCAAAACAAGTACCAACACCACAATAAGTATTATCGATTATTTCCACACGTGACCCGACTATATTACACAGTTTATTTCACGTTTTATCCGTTAGATTCTTTGATTTGCAAAATTATTCATTTTTCCTCCAATTCAACCTAACTCTAAAACCTCAAGAAATTCTACACTAGAGTCTCTAGCTAGAACCCACCTGGATTAGATGAGCAAGATGAAGATGATGAGAAGATTGGGTGAAGATTTGATGAATGGATGATGATGATTCTTGAAGTTCTTCAAATTTCCTCTTTCTCCTCTTTTTCTCCTTCCTTTCCTTTTCTTTCCTTCTTTCTTCTTTCTCTCTCTTTCTTACTATCTTTTTCTTTTGTTTGGAAAATGGGAGGAAAAGGAATAAGTAGTAAACTAGTATTAGTAAATAATACTACTAAATGTCCAAAAAGTCTCTTTAGTCCAAATTAGTAAAATATCTCAGAGTCAGATAATATTAATTGGATTTATTCTAAGTTCCACAGTTACTCTAATTATTTTAGCCAATAATTTCTCAGAGTACACTGGACTCAGTTGATCACAATATAATATTATCCGGAGTAATAAAATACGGGGTATTACAGGTCTAATACTAGGTGTATTCACTGGGTAAACTGGAGGACTATTTGCAGACCTAAGGAGTATGGAGGTTTGGGAGTTAAGGATATTCATTTATTCAATAAGGCGTTGATGCTAAAATGGAGGTGGAGAATACTTACTGAAAGCACAGCTGTGTGGAGAGATGTATTAGTTTCCAAATACTCTCATGCGAATTCTAGCCTGGAGATGGAAATCTTACAAGTCGATAGGCATAGGATTTAATCTGGGGAGTCGATGTGGTGGCGGGATCTTCTTGATTTGTGTTTTTCTGACCAGATAACCGAAGATCCTTTTGTTAATAAACTGGTTTGTGAGCTGGGGAATGGTAGAAGCATTCTGTTTTGGAAGTTTTGTTGGTTGGGTAGCGTTGTGCTTATGGATGAGTACCCTGCATTGTTTGAGGCTTCCACTATTAAGAACAGCAGCATTGCAGAAGTGGGTAGATGGGGCATACTTGGATGGAATTGGAATGTTGAATAACCTGAGTATGCTACTAATACTGTGGAGGCAATTGAATTTGATTATCTTAACAGTTGGTTGCAGGTGCTGTGCAGAAGTGATAATAAGCCTGATTCTTTCAATTGGATTAATAACGATGCAAATACATTCACAGTTAGATCAGTTTATAAATCGATGGAGTCAGATATTTTAGTGGATGTCGTTATTGTAAAGACTCTTGCTACGGTGTGGAGGATACCAGTCCCGTCTAAAATTCAGATTTTTGTTTGGAGATTTTGTGTAACCGTCTGGCGACGAAGGATCAGTTAATCAAAAGAGGTATGTCCCATGGGATTATTGATCCTTCTTGTTGTTTGTGTAGCAGAGGAGCGGAAAATAATGCCCACTTATTTTTTAACTGCTCGGTCGTCTTGGAAGTGTGGAGGGGAATTGGGAGGTGGATAGGGTTCAAGATCAATATCCATGTGCAGTGAAATCTTTTGAAGGGTTTGGTAGCATGATTAGGAATTCTGTTGGAAATGTCCTTGGATTGGTTATATGGGCTGTTGTGTTCTGGACTGTTTGGATCAGAAGAAAGAACGTGTTATTTAGGAGTACACGTTTTTCGGTTGATGATTGTGTGTCTGATGTCAAAAATCAGGTTTGGAGGTGGATGGAAATTAGGACTAAAACTTCGTCTTCATTTTCTTCTTTTTCCTTTTATGATTGGTTTTCGAACCCGATGTATTGCTTGAAACTGGGATTATCGGTTTTGATTTGTGTATTCGGGTTGTGCACCCCTAGTGCGAGGTTGTTTTAATATTATTGCTTTTAAAAAAAACACATAACAACAACATTCAACATATAACAACAACATTCAACATACAACATACATGAATCACAACAACGAATGCAATCAACGTGAAATGCAATGAGACTCACAACTCGACTCAATGCATGTGGTACCATTCAGTTCCTATTTCAGAACCCATCCCTTTTACAGAATCACAATTCCCGTCAAAATTCCAATACGTGAACACTCAGGTTCACCGGATCCGATACTCACCTCATAGGATATTGAGCTTACAATTCGTTATCATCATTATCGATAATATCTCACTGATTCCATTCATCTTGGCAATTAGCTATCGGTATACAATCCTTACTTCGTAAGATTGATGGTCACAACAACTGACTAATGTCCCAACATCATGAATGCATGCAACATATTAATCATGCAACAACAACAACAATAACATCGAGTGTAACACCCATATATAACAACATACATCAAAGCATTTATATTATACAGGAATCCAAGTATTTGGTACTGAAATACCATAAGTTCCTAGTTAACACATTATATACATTAAATGCCCTAATTACAAAGTTCTAAAGTCTACGACATAACATATACAAGATGTCCCAAAATACACTAAGAACTAGATCAATACAATGATCTCAAAATAAAACGCCATAGCGGAAGCCATGCCATCTCAAAAGCTACAATCTGTAAGGAAAAGTCAAACCACTTTATCCTTACCCTTCGCTGCACCTGGAGTACCTGTGATGTAAACAACAACGTGGGGTGAGATACATCAAATCTTAGTGAGTTATCTATCTTATATGTCCCCTCGGTTTTACAAGGTGCTAACAAGCCTAACTCAAGTCAAAAGGGAAGGGAAGTGACTTTGAGTACTCACACACGCTATATGGATCCACACTCGTGAGTCTGTTAACCCACACTATCACAAAGGTAAGTCCTGAGCCTGTTAACTCAAGAAATCTCGCTAATTAATAACCGTACCAAGACATCCCCTGTTCCCGTCCGCTTCTACATCTAGAAGACTATCCGAGTCATGGATCCTTGTAGTTACTTGGCATACGATTTGGATACGGGATCATCGGCCTGTTAACCGTGAACCGTCACTTCTCATGGCCTGTTAACCATCACAAGTCTCGACCCATAGCATAGGTTCCAATCGTACTACACGTAGGGAATCAAACCTACCAAGTAATTGTGCATACGTTTCAGAGGAGGAGCTCGAGTCTCATGAAACTACACCGTAAGATAAACTGGTAATGATTACTAGACACACGCCCCAGCCTCTCATGCACGAGCATTGTCACTATGTCATTTCCACACTTTTCGACAATTATTTACGGTAATATTCCTCACTCTACCTATTTCGTATTTTAAAATGCATACATATTAAAACATGTTTAACAATAAGAGCATAGGCATATAGTCATCAATCACATAATGGAAACATATAATTCAACATACCACAAATTACACCAATTCACGGTATCATGCGATTTATTTAATCGGGCAATAAACAGATATTTCTAACTTAAATTAGCTAGAGGATATTCATAGCTTTACAACGATACCAAGAATACGCACATCGGATAAATGAGTCAAAATTTATGAAAGAAACAAGTTGGAGGATCTGCTATGTTCGCAATACGAAGCATCCAGCGAATGCTCGCTTCTCATTCACAGTGCGAAGCTCCCAGCGACCCGTTCGCAGTGGGAACGTCTGGCAAACCGTGGCAGAACCCAAAACAAGGTAACGTTCACAGTGCGAACCTCTGGCGAATGTTCGCCTTCACACTCGCCGTGCGAATGTCCAGTGAACGCTCGCTTTCCCCTTTGCTAGGGGACTCGCAGTGCGAACCTGCAAAAACTGGGTTTCCCAGCAGCGTGAAAGCAAAGTTTTGTGACCAAAAACCCACTCAAAACTTCACCCAACATACAAGCATGCATTAACAGATGATCATACATGGCTAATGAGTATACTACAAGTTTATACCGCATTTCAACCGTTCAAGTCAAGATTATTTATTTTCTCACAATTCTAACCTAGATTCTAGACCTCAAGAAAATCTAAAACAAAAGTTTCTATCTATAACCCACCTCGAGATTAGATGATGATGAAGATTGGAAGATGCTTTGATGAAGGATTGATGATGATCTTAGCTCTTGAAATCCTTGAATTTCTTCTCTTTTCCTTTCTTCCCTTTTTCTTTCCGTTTCCTTCTTTCTTCCTTCTCTTACTATCTTTTCTTTTGTTTGGCAAAGGGAGGAAAATAAAGTATATAGAGTAAGCATTAATAGGAATTAATACTACTAAAAGTCCAAAAAGTCTTTATAACACCAAAAGTTAAAATCTCAGAGTCAGATAATATTAATTTGATCTGCTCTGAGCCCATCAGTTTACTCCAATTATTTTGTACAATAAATTCTCAGAGTAAACCTGAACCCAGTTAATCAGAATAATATTATTTCTTGAGTGTAATAATTTACGAGGTATTACATCCTCCCCCCTTAAATAGAAATTCGCCCACGAATTTAAAACAATTACCCAAAAATATGAGGATAAACTTCTCGCATCTCGGATTCCAATTCCCAAGTTGCATCACCCGGATGTGTCTCATCCCACTGTACCTTGACAAGAGGAATCTCTTTATTCCTTAACACCTTAGTTTCTGTTCCTGTGATACGACTCGGTTGAGGCTCAAACTTGAAATCTGTTTCTATCTCAATAGTATCGTGTAGAATTGGCTGAAGAGGATATGGGACAACCTTTCGAAGCTGAGATACATGAAAACCATCGTGCATCTCGGACAGAGAAGGCGGTAAGGCTAATCTGTAAGTTACTTCGCCAATTCTTTCTAAATATTGATACGGTCCCACGTATCTTGGACTTAACTTCCGCAATTTAAATGGTCCTTTCAATCTCAATCTCGGAGTAACCTTTCAAAAATACTTGATCACCCTCATCGAATTCCAAAGGTCTCCTACGGTTATCTGCATAGCTCTTCTGACGATCCTGTGCTTGATTAACTTTTGCACGGATCATTCTAATCTTTTTCGTAGTCTCGTGAACAATCTTGGGTCCCAAAATTCTATCTTCGCCAACCTCCGCCCAACACAATGGCGTTCAACATTTCCTACCACATAACGCCTCATAAGGTGCCATACCAATACTTACATGATAATTGTTGTTATAAGAGAACTCAATCAACGGCAAAAGTCCCATCCAATTTCCTCCACTTTCTAGTACACAAGCTCTCAACATACCTTCCATGGTTTGTATTGTCCTTTCCATCTGACCATCTGTTTGCGGAGGATTCGACGTACTCAAACACAACTTCGTTCCCATGGCTTGTTGAAAAGCTCTCCAAAATCTCGAAGTAAACTTTGGATCTCGATCCGAAACAATACTAGAAGGAACACCATGAAATCTCACAATCTCCTAAATGAACAAATTTGCGAGATGACTCGCCTTATAAGTAGTCTTTACGGCCAAGAAATACGCAGATTTCGTCAACCGATCTATAATTACCCAAATCGAATCATAACCACCCTGCGCACGGGGTAATCCCACTGCGAAGTCCATCGAGATACTATCCCACTTCCACACCGGAATTTCTAAAGGTTGCAATAGGCCACCCGGTCTTTGGTGTTAAATCTTCACTTGTTGGCATACTGCACATTCCGACACGTACACCGCCACATCCTTTTTCATCTCGGACCACCAATAGTCCCTCTTTAAATCTTGATACATCTTCGAAGAACCAGGATGTGTAGTAAAAGTACCCTTATGCGCTTCTTCAAAAATCCTTTGATTAAATAAAATGATTCTGTCGGTAGTTCGCACAAAACCTGGTTGTGTCAATAATTCTCGTAACTTCTCATCCAATCCTTGTCCTTGTCGGATTTCCTCTCTAAGAGTAGAGGTGACATCCAAATTCCCCATAACCACACAATTAGGAGTCCAATTAAATTGAAGATTTAGATCCCTAAATTTCTCCATTAAGGCATACTCTAACATCATCAAGTCGGCACTATGCAACACTTTCCTGCTTAAAACGTCTGCCACCTTATTCGCCTTACCGGGATGGTACTTTAATTCCAAATCATAATCCTTCAAATACTCCATCCACCTCCTTTGACGCATGTTCAACACTTCTGGTCAAAAGATACTTTAGACTCTTGTGGTCACCGAACACCTCAAAACGCACACCATACAAATAGTGACGCCACACTTTCAAAGTAAACACAACTGCCGCCAATTCTAAGTCATGCGTTGGATAGTTCTCTTCATGGACTTTCAACTGTCGAGAATAAGCCACCACATGCCCGTCTTGCATTAACACACCTCCTAATCCCATCTTCGATGCATCACAATATACTTCATACAACTTACTAGGATCAGGAATGACCAAAACCGGAGCGGTCGTCAATCTTTTCTTCAAACTCATAAAACTTCTTTCACAAGCCGAATCCCAAGAAACTTCTAACTTCAGAAGCATTCTTCGGTCTCTCCCAATTAATCACTACTTCAACTTTTGACGGATCAACCGCTACACCTCCCTGAGATATGACATGACCAAGAAAATTAACTTCCGACCTCCAAAACTCACACTTACTTAACTTAGCAAAAAGCTGTCTCTCTTGTAAGATGGATAAAACGATTCTTAAGTGTTCTCCGTGCTCTTGAGAATCACGAGAATATATAAGAATGTAATCAATAAATATCACCACAAATTGGTCCAAGTAAGGTTGAAATATCCTGTTCATATAATCCATGAAAACTGCCGGAGCATTAGTCACACCGAAAGGCATTACTAGGAATTCATAATGAACATAACGGGTCCTAAACGCAGTCTTCGGTACATCCAAACTCTTCACCCGAATCTGATGATAACCCGACCGTAAATCAATCTTCGAGAACACACAGGCTCCTTTCAATTGATCTAACAGATCGTCTATCCTTGGCAATGGGTATTTGTTCTTGATGGTGACCTTATTCAACCGACGGTAATCAATACACAACCGCATTCCACCATCCTTCTTCTTTACCAAAAATACTAGAGCTCCCCAAGGCGAAACACTTAGTCTAACAAAATGCTTAGCCATCAATTCTTCCAATTGACCCTTTAATTCTCTTAATTCAAGTGGTGCCATCCGATACGGAGAAATGGATACTGGAGACGTTCCCGGTATCAGGTCAATAGAGAATTCCACTTCCCTCTCCAGAGGAAGAGAAGTGATATCCTCTGGGAAAACTTCAAGAAACTCACAAACTATCGGAATACTCAAAACTTGAAAGTTACTACTCTCCTCCTAAATAAGAATCAAAAGAACGAATTTTTCCTCCTCAAACAAGAAATTAATCATTCCTACTATACCTTCCAAAATAGTAATCAACTCCTCCTTCAGAGTAGCCTCCCCGGACGGAATAATAATTAGTTTCTCCTCACAACCGATAAATACCGAGTTAGCAGAAAGCCAATCCATTCCCAAAACAACATCCACTTTCTTAAGCGGCAGACAATTAAGATCAATCTGGAAAACTCTTTCATTTACCGATAAAACACAATTTACATATACTAACGGCGTTTCAACAATCTCATCCATGGCAGCAGTAACCACCATGGGTGGAGACAATGGAATAGCTTGCAACCCCAGTCGCTTCATACATTGCATCGATATAAAGGAATGTGTTGCTCCAAAATCAAATAAAACAAAACAAGGAAACCCATTAACAAACACGTACCAGCAATCCTAGAGTCATCGCCCTTTGCTTCCTTCCCTTGCGTCTGATTCCTATCCTGGGGACAATCCCTCGCCATATGTCCCACTCCATCACAATGATAACACCTAAAAGTTCCATCGACACACTTCCCGTAGTGAAACTTGTTGCACAACCTGCACCAAGGGGAAGTGTTAGGTCTAACACTTTGCACCTGCTTCCCTTTAAAGGCTTGTAGTCTAGGTCTATACTGCTGACTTGATTTCCCACACTCATTCTCAACCACGTAACCTTTGCTCAACTGTTGGAATTCAAACTCTCTTCGGATCCTCAAAGAACTAGGAAGGTACTTTTCCATAAAAATAGCCCTGAACTGCCACCACACTTTAGGTACACCTTGCATAATCATAAAAGCTGAAGCAACATCCCATATTCTCCTAGCAGGACCTCTCAGTGAGTGAAAAGCAAACACTACCTTGTTCTCCTAACTATAGTAAATCATCAGAAAGATTCTCTCCATGCCAGCAATCTAGTCATGAGCTTTCACAGGATCCAATCCGCCATGAAATTCTGGAGGATTCAGAAGGATGAAATCCCTAAAACTTCCACCTACCACATCTGGAACAACCACCTGAGGATGAAGACCTCCATTCATCCGTTGCACCATCTGTTGCATGAAATGATTCTGTTGCTGCTGCATCTCTTACATAAACTGATACAAAGGAGCATTCTCATCGCCGCCTGGCGGATTCGTCCCAGCTGGAGGATTTGTGGGTCTACCACAATTGCTTCTGCGTCCGCCAACCATGTTCCTAAACATCATATAGATAGGACTAAGTTGATCAGGCTCAATACCATACATATAACACTTAAGGTCAATAGCGACACAACACATATGAAACAGAAAGAAATTACTTATACTATTTCATCGCTAGGTTGAGGATACGACCTGCTCTGATACCAACTATAACACCCATATATAACAACATACATCAAAGCATATATATTATACACGAATCCAAGTATTTGGCACTGAAATACCATAAGTTCCTAGTTAACGCATTATATACATTAAATGCCCTAATTACAAAGTTCTAAAGTCTACGACATAACATATACAAGATGTCCCAAAATACACTAAGAACTAGATCAATACAATGATCTCAAAATAAAATGCCATAGCGGAAGCCATGCCATCTCAAAAGCTACAATCTGTAAGGAAAAGTCAAACCACTTTATCCTTACCATTCGCTGCACCTAGAGTACCTGTGATGTAAACAACAACATGGGGTGAGATACATCAAATCTCAGTGAGTTATCTATCTTATATGTCCCCTCGGTTTTACAAGGTGCTAACAAGCCTAACTCAAGTCAAAAGGGAAGGGAAGTGACTTTGAGTACTCACACACGCTATATGGATCCACACTCGTGAGTCTGTTAACCCACACTATCACAAAGGTAAGTCCTGAGCCTGTTAACTCAAGAAATCTCGCTAATTAATAACCATACCAAGACATCCCCTGTTCCCGTCCGCTTCTACGTCTAGAAGACTATCCGAGTCATGGATCCTTGTAGTTACTTGGCATACGATTTGGATACGGGATCATCGGCCTGTTAACCGTGAACCGTCACTTCTCATGGCCTGTTAACCATCATATGTCTCGACCCATAGCATAGGTTCCAATCGTACTACACGTAGGGAATCAAACCTACCAAGTAATTGTGCATACGTTTCAGAGGAGGAGCTCGAGTCTCATGAAACTACACCGTAAGATAAACTGGTTATGATTACTAGACACACGCCCCAACCTCTCATGCACGAGCGTTGTCACTATGTCATTTCCACACTTTCCGACAATTATTTACGGTAATATTCCTCACTCTACCTATTTCGTATTTTAACATGCATACATATTCAAACATGTTTAACAATAAGAGCATAGGCATATAGTCATCAATCACATAATGGAAACACATAATTCAACATACCACAAATTACACAAATTCACGGTTCCCTCTGATTTATTTAATCGGGCAATAAACAGATATTTCTCACTTCCATTAGCTAGAGGATATTCATTGCTTTACAACGATACCAAGAATACGCACATCGGATAAACGAGTCAAAAGTTATGAAAGAAACAAGTTGAAGGATCTGTTATGTTCGCAATTCGAAGCATCCAGCGAATGCTCGCTTCTCATTCGCAGTACGAAGCTCCCAGCGAATGCCTAAATAAAATTGGGTTCGCTGTCTTATTCGCAGTGCGAACGTCTGGCGAACCGTGGCAGAACCCAAAACAAGGTAACGTTCGCAGTGCGAACCTCTGGCGAACCATGGCAGAACCCAAAACAAGGTAACGTTCGTAGTGCGAACCTCTGGCGAATGTTCGCCTTCACACTCGCCATGCGAATGTCCTGCGAACGCTCGCTTTCCCCTTCGCTAGGGGACTCGCAGTGTGAACCTGCGAAAATTGGGTTTCCCAGTAGCATGAAAACAGAGTTTTGTGACCAAAAACCCACCCAAAACTTCACCCAACATACAAGCATGCATTAACAGATGATCATACATGGCTAATGAGTATACTACACAGTTTATACCGCATTTCAACCGTTCAAGTCAAGATTATTCATTTTCTCACAATTCTAACCTAGATTCTAGACCTCAAGAAAATCTAAAACAAAAGTTTCTATCTATAACCCACCTCGAGATTAGATGATGATGAAGATTGGAAGATGCTTTGATGAAGGATTGATGATGATCTTAGCTCTTGAAATCCTTGGATTTCTTCTCTTTTCCGTTCTTCCCTTTTTCTTTCCTTTTCCTTCTTTCTTCCTTCTCTTACTATCTTTTCTTTTGTTTGGCAAAGGGAGGAAAATAAAGTATATAGAGTAAGCATTAATAGGAATTAATACTACTAAAAGTCCAAAAAGTCTTTATAACACCAAAAGTTAAAACCTCAGAGTCAGATAATATTAATTTGATCTGCTCTGAGCCCATCAGTTTACTCTAATTATTTTGAACAATAAATTCTCAGAGTAAACCGGAACCCAGTTAATTAGAATAATATTATTTCTAGAGTGTAATAATTTACAGGGTATTACATCGAGTACAAAGACCAACACCTCCGTAGTCATGTACTCCGCCAATACTATCCGTCATGCTCAACAAACATACTATAACAACTGAGCAACAACAATTTACAGCATTGCAATCAACAATGATACAATTTGAATTATGTTACATTACAACATAAACACTACAATTATTTTTAAGCCATCACACTAAAAAATAATCAACTTCTGGAAAATAAACCATTTTAATAAGGTAGTTCGTTGCGTTAGCTTTCCAACGCTTCAAACGGAACTTTAATCGGACTTACGGATCAAAAGTTATGATCGAAACAATTTCATAGTACAAAATCTAAAGAGCTATTACGGCCGGCCGTAACACCTATTACGACACTTAATACTCTCAAACCAGAATTTCATTTTTCACATGTTTCTGGTACTGGAATTCAGAGGGTTATTACGGCCACCCGTAATGGCTGTAACAGGCCGTAATAGAGCCTAGAAAATCATATTTTCCACGCGATTTTGTGGGATCTCTTTCGATTTTCAGCATTGCAACAGACCCCAAACTCCAAGTTTAAACCTCCAACAATCCCAAAACATATCATATCATATGGCACATGAATCAAGGGAAATAAACACATCACAACATCAATTCATCATCTCTAAATCACCATTAACACACTTAAGGTCACAACCTTCAAACATCAATCAATGGCATAATATCATCAACCACATCAAACCTGAATTTATGCATACATTAAAGGCACACAAATATCATCACAAAATCATCATCAATTTCATAATTCCCACAATGAATCATTCATCAAGAACATGGATAGAGAAGAAAAAAACACAATTCCTACATGTTATGATCTACCCGTCATTCATCATAATTCCCCTTAGATAATCAGAACCTCGCACTTACCTTAGAGTTTTGCAACGAGTTCTTCTTCCTCAACAATGGTGATCTTTTATCTTCTCCCTTTGCCCTAGCTCTCCTCTTTCTGTTTTCTCCATATTTTCACGTACTGACTAACTTCCTTTCCCACTTCTCTTATTATTATTATTATTTTATTTTATTATTACTAATTCCTAACTAATTAAATAATAATAATAATAATAATTATTATTATTATTTAATCCAAATAATATTCATCTTTTAATTAAATAATTCTATCTAATATTACTAATCAGTTTTACTCTCCACACCACTCATCTCTACATAAATGCTCATACACCCATACAACACCTTAAAGTTTATTCTTAAGCCATTTACCCTAACTAGAGGGTACCCCAACATAATAAAACACACATAATCACATACATACACACAATATTAGATAATTTAATTACGAAATTAAATCGGGGAGTTACAAATCTCCCCCAATTAGAATATTTTTGTCCTAAAAAATTTAGCTGATCCAAACAACGCAGGATACACTTCACGCATCGTACTCTCTAACTCCTAAGTCATACTTCCATCGGCAGCGCCTCCCCGTACCACCTTCACGAGAGAAATCTCTTTGCCCCTCAACTGTTTCACCTCACAGTCATTAATCCTTACAAGCGAAGCCTCAACTGTAAGGTTATCCCTTACCTGAAAACCATCCATTGGAATCACATGCGACGGATCCGGAACATAATTTCGAAGCTGTGAAACATGGAACACATCATGCAAATTCGACAAATTTGGTGGCAACACCACTCTATAAGCAATGGCTCCAACTCTCGCTGATATCTGATACGGGCTAATAAACTGAGGAGTAAACTTCCTCGACTTCAAAGCACGTCCGACACCGGTCACAGGAGTGACTCTCAAGAATGCATGATATCCTTTTTGGAACTCAAGATCCTTCCTCCTCTTATCATGATAACTCTTCTGCCTGCTTTGCGAAGCTTTCATCTTCTCCCGAATCAGCTTCACCTTTTCAGTAGTTTGTTGAACAATCTCAGGCCCAAGCACCACACTGTTACCAGATTCATGCCAACACAGAGGTGTCCTACACCTCTGACCATATGAAGCTTTAAAAGGCGCCATTCCAATACTAGAATGATTACTGTTATTATAAGTGAACTAAATCAATGACTAATGACTATCCCAAACACCTCGTTGTTCAAGCACACAAGCCCTCAACAAATCCTCTAAAGATTGAATAGTCTTCTCTGTCTGACCATCTGTCTTTGGTTGATAAGTTCAACTCAACCTCAGCTTCGAACCCAAAGCCTCTTGCAAACTCTTCCAAAATCTATAAGTAAACCTCAAATCTCTATCTGACACAATATTCAACCACTATTACGGAAAACCCATTTAACAACGGTTGGGAAATGTATGTAATCACACGTGCACGTGCGTTGTTATGTAGAGTGTCATTGTATATACGATACGTACAATCACGGACCAGTAACCATTGTATTAAACTGGAAAGAGCGCTACCTATCACAACGGTTGATACAACCAACCATTGTGATAAATTAATTGTGCAAAGTTCGATTCCCAGCTGCGCTGTTTTGATATTTATTTTTTCCTGGACAACGCGCGAGATATTTTAACGGTTGTAAAATATAACTGTTGTTAAAGCATAAGTTATTATTAAGGTTTCATGGTTATCATGTATAACCGTTGTTACATATTCTGCAGCTTTAAGAAAAAGATTCCTGATTTTATAATTAATCCCTTTTTTAACCTGTATTATTGTTCACTATATCACAACAGAAAATACAACTAACATTTGTGATAAAGTAATCATAATAATGTTAATTGTATCATATTCATAGTATCACATAACTGTATCATATGCAATTGTAACAAATATTTTATAATATATCAGAACAAACAACCTGCAGTTTACAAATTACATAACATCACATAATTGTATCATATTCCATTGTAACAAATATCTTACAATTTATCAGAACAAACAACCTAGAGTTTACACATTACATAACATCACATAGTTAATTGTTTTAAATTGTAACAAATATCTTACAATTTATCAAAACAAACAACCTATAGTTTACACAGTACATAACATCACATAATTGTAACTTGGTGTTTTGGTTTCTTGTCTCTTGGTGTCTTGACTCTAAAGACCTATGATTTCAAATAATTATACTTGTTAGTAAAAATATTTAGAAACTGTAATATACAATTAATATATTAGAATAAATAGTCAATTACATACTTGTTATTTTCCCATATGCCTTCTTCATGATCGATTCGAACAGCGTGCACAACATCTCCATCAACTTCATCATATGAGGTAGGGACCTGTGTTCTGTAAAAAGGTGTGGACGAAATATCAAGATTTCCATCACTAAGAGGAATGTGCTTTCCTTGGAGAACGATTGACCATTTCCCCGATATGTCCGATGGGTCGGTAACAGAGAAAACTTGTTTTACTTGAGAAGCCATGATGAATTGTTCGGCCATAATAGATGTTTTGCCAACGTCGACCCGTGTGAATCCTAAGTCATCAATGTGTACACCATTACTATTATTGGGAACCCATTTGCATTTAAATAAAACCACTTTGAAAATAACATAATCAATCTCCCAAATCTCATCAATGACACCATAAAACGCGGTAGTTGTCAATACATGATTCTTATCTTTCAAACTAGAGAAATACATCAATTCGGCTTCAACCATAACCCCACTATTTTGCATTGTACTACGATCATATTTTGATTTTGTATAAAAGGTATAAAGACCAATGTCGTATGCGGTCCAAGTAATGACACAAAATTTTGGCTCGTACGACAACCATTTAAGTATCTCGGATGCACTACGATCATTAGATACACTTTTATTAAACCAATCTTTGAATCACTTGTTATGCTCTATCAACAACAACTTGTCACTCATTCAGGGATATTTTTTCCTCAAAAGTCCTTTGTGAGTATCTATGAAAGGTTGAATTTCATATATATTATTCAATATATAGAAATGTGCTTGAGTAACTACATCCCGAGCCATTGACTTAACATTTAGACCTTGAATACCTCTTCCGGCTGTGTAAACATGACGAGAAATTGGAATTCCTATAGAATCTGCGTCCGATGAATAGTTTGTATAAAACTCAACAGCTTCTTCTGTGATGTATCTTTCAACAATCGAAGCTTTTGGTCGTTGATGATTCTTTGTATATCCTTTAAAGATCTTCATATGGAGCCAACTGTTTTCTTATACCCATCTTCTCCATATCAAGATGGGAAGTCTTACTATCTTTAGTCTTGCCTGGAATGTTTATAAGTGTGCCAATCAAACTATCACACACATTTTCTCCACATGCATCACATCAAGACAATGTCTAACATCAAGACTTGACCAATACGGAAGATCAAAGAAGATGGACCTCTTTTTCCAAATATTTTTCGCAATAGCCCCTTTTTCTTTTTTTCTCTTCCCAAAGACAACATTAATGTGTTCCCGCCGTTGATAGACTTCTTCCCCGGTTAAAGGTTTAGGTGCCTCATCAAACTCTTGCACTCTATTAAAAGCCTTCCGCAATCTACGATAAGGATGATCGAGTTTTAGAAATTTTCTACGCCCAAGGTAAACAGTCTTTTTTACAAACTCAAGTTGGTGATAACAAGTATCATCTTCACATATAGGACACACTCTATGTCCTTTGACACTATATCCAGCCAAGTTACCGTAAGCAGGAAAGTCGTTGATTATGCAAAATAACATTGCACGCATCTTAAACTTTTCCCCAAAATATGCATCATTAACTTCAACGCCTTCATCCCACAAGAGTCGTAAATCATCAATTAATGGACTTAGATAAACATCTATGTCGTTACTAGATTGTCGTGGTCCCGAAATCATCATGCTTGTAAATAGTGATAAGAATAGGCCACAAAGTATGATTAGTGCTCAGATTACCAAAGGAGTTCATTCCATCGGTGGAAAGTACAAGCCTAAGGTTTCTTGGCTCAACTCCAAAATTCGGAAACAATGAATCAATTTTCTTCCATTGCAACGAATCAGCAACATGGTGAATGTTTCCATCAAAGGTCCTTTCATCTGCATGCCATCTAAGATTCTTTGCATCCTTCGAATCAGCATAAAGTCTCTTAAATCGTGAAATTATTGGCAAGTACCATAACACTTTAGTAGGAGGATGCTTCCTACTAACATTGTCATAGTCATTGTCATCACCACTGTTGGCCTTTAGCTTGTAACGGGACACTCGACATTTTGGACATTGATACAAGTCTTCATACTCATTCCGGTATAATATGCAATCATTAGTGCAAGCATGTATTTTGATATACTCTAGACCCATTGGACACAATATCTTCTTGTCCTCATAACAACGATCCGACAATTTGTTATCTTTTGGTAACATTTCCTTTAGCAGTTCAAGTAATTCCGTGAAACTTTTATCCGACCATCCATTTTTTACCTTCAGATTAAACAGCTTTAACACCGGAGAGAATCGTGTAGAATTTGTGCATCCCTTATATAAAAGGGTGTCTTTATCACTACATAAAGTATCATAAATATGCGCATTCTTAAAAGAAGATTCCCCAATATCACAGAACATATCATCTAGTTGATCGTTCATATATTCATCTTCCTCGACTCTTTGACTTTGTGACGCACAAATTTCCTCCACTTCACCATGCCACGTCCATATTATATAATTTTGACATATACCAACACAAAAAAGGTGATGAAATATTTCATCCTTTCTGCACTTTTTGATATTCGCGTATTTAAGATACCATTATTTTCGGGAAGATGTTTATCAGCGTATTCAAGAAATTCAAGAACTCCTTTCTCATAAACAAGACCTAATATATCGGCTTTCATCCAACTACGATCCATAACAACTTCTGAAATTTATACACATATAATAATTTGAATGACACACTAAAAACTTAATGCATTTGTAAATCTAAACCTAAAGCATATAAAACATTTACTCTAATACTGTCTTGAGCATATAAACAAAGAAAAAAGGAATGAAGATGTTGAAGAATACCGTACTTCGAAGCTGAAGAATCAAATGAATAAAGAGGGTGTGAAGATTTGAGTTAGGAAGAGGGTAAAGTTTACGCCGCCGCTGTCGTCTCTGGTGTCTCGCTTGTTCAACTAGGGCATCTTTTGGAAGAACTAATACAGAATAAGTTTTGTCTTAATTTATCAGTGAAAACCTTTAATTACGATTGGGACACTACTACGAAAACCCCATTTAACGATGCCAGGTTTACCACGGTTTCGTATCCCACCGTTGTATAAGGACTAAAAATTTATAACGCCATGTTTAACGACGGTTGTATTACATAACCGTTGTAATACAAGCTGTGTAACAAGCTTCGATTCCCAGCTACTATATTTTTTTTCCATATTTTTAAATTTTAACACACGTGTATTAGAAGACCGTTCTAATACATGTATCACGCTTCGATTCACAGCAATGTATTTTTTGTCATATTTTTAGATTTTAAACATGTATTAATTTTTTAAACATGTCTAACGCCATGTAATGTATGATGTATATTCCCAGCAATGTATTCTTTAGTGTTTTTAAGTGCAATAGAGTATATATATAACTTAAAAAATAAAACTTTAAGAGAAGAACAAATATAGAGATAATTTTTTTTTAATATTCCATTGAGAGTACATTGATAAACATATTACATATCAAGATCATTGTCAGAGCCCATAGCATAAAATGCATCTTCATAATCTAGACATCTCTCCTCACTCCCCTCATCGGAATCATAATATACAGACCTCCTTTTCTTCTTTATCTTCTTCTTCTTCGGCTTCTTCTTCTTCTTCTTCTTCTTCTTCTTATCCTTCCTTACCCTTAAGGCATCCCTGAAGATGGCAGTTGCTGGTTGGACGACCTCCTGGATTGGCACCTGACGTTCCTCATTGAGGTTTCTAGGATTCTCATTTGTTGAACTCATTGTTACGAAGAATATATTATTTAGATATGTAAAATTGCCTATTTATAGATGAGGTTGAAGATGAAAAGACTGATAGTTTAATGCTTGTAATGATGATAACTTGTAAACCGTTCATATTCTGGAACGATATTTTCTTGTAAACCGTTCATATGTTGGGAAGTGCAATGGTTAATAATATTACGACGGTTATAAGTAATGACCGTAGCGATATCACTTATAATCCAGGCGTAATTTTAAGAAAATGTTGTTGCCTGGTGTCGAACCTTGTACCACGTATAAGGGGTATCGCTACGGTTATTATAACTAACTGTTGTGATATTATTAAATTAATATATAATCTATCAAAACGGTTATTTAAGAAAACTGTTGTGAAAAATTTACCTATATAAAGGAATTAACTTTTCCTTTTTGACAGTCGCGCCGTTTCCTTCACAGCGAAACCCTAGCACCCAAACTTCATCTTTTTTAGAATCTGCGAGAAGAATTACAAGAAGTATGAAGCTTTTGATTTAAGCTTCTTCCTCCTTGTAGTTCTTCTTGCAGAATCTAAAACTAGATGAACATGGTGATGATGCTGGCGGTAGCAAGCGTAATGTACATATTGTTTATGGAAAATAAGGTAGTCTTCCACTTCAATCTTTTTGTTAAATAGTACTCATTATCTCGTTTGCTTCATGATGTTTTTGTTGATTGTTCTCTTTTTGCGCAGATTCGACTTCAATGCTTCACAAGCAAGGTGAACTTCATTGTTATGGTACAGTCCCACTTCTTAGCGTTTTCTTTCAACTTTTGCTTGTTTTTTTTAATACTAACTAATTTTGTTCATTGCTTCCCACTTCTTAGGGTTTGTTTGTAATTTTTCTTGTTTTGTTTTGAATAATAACTAATTTTCTTCATTGCTTTCCCACTTCTTAGGTTTGTTTCACATGGTGATGATGATGGTGGTACATATATATATACATATATATATGAATTCATTCTAATAAGGTACATATATATGAATTCATTCTGATATTGTACATATGAAATTTAGTTTATTATTCTGATATTGTACATATGAAATTTAGTTTATTATATACTATGTATATTGTTTGTTTTACTATCCTTTTAATGAAAATGCAATCTGTTAAATTGGTATCGAAACTTATAATCTGAAAATTAAGATGTATTTGAAAACCAACCATTATCATGTCAATGTTTTTCGAATCGCATCCATTTCATTCAGCACATTGAATGTTCCTTAACGTATAATATACGATTCAACGGTCTGATTCCTTCCACACATCGATATCTTTTATATTATATAGTTTACCTATTCATCGCCAAAAATCATCGTGGTTTTTATGATAATGATTGTTATGATGATAAAATCGCGATGATTTTGGGCGATGGAGAGGTAAACTATATAATTAAAAATATCGATGAGTAGAGTGAATCAGACCATTGAATCATATATTATGTGTTAAGGAGCATAAAATGTGCGGAATGAAATGGATGCAATTCGAAAAACAGTGGTGTGTTTAAGATGGTTTTCAAGAATATTTTAATTTTCAGATTATATATTTCCTTACCAATTTAATGGTTGTAATTCTTTAACTAAGTGTATGGTAAAACAAGCAATATACATTTGTATATAATAAACTAAGGATACATGTAACAACGGTTGAAACTAATATCCGTTGTGATTGATAATATATTTCACAACGGTTGAAACTAATATCCGTTGTGATTAATAATATATTTCACAACGCTTGATACAACTAACCGTTGCAATATATAGCGCATTTTCCAAAATACAACAACGGTTTCCAAACCGTTGTAGAAACATCGAAGATACAACAACAATCTACATAACAACGCCTTCGCCCGCGTCATTATATGTCATTCCCAACCGTTGTTAAATGGGTTTTTTCGTAGTAGTGGGAAACACAACCGTAGTGAAATTGAAGACCTCTTACAACGGTTTTTTAATTCACCGTTGTAAACTATTTTACTATTTATTTTTAAAGTAATGGAATTAAGTTCTATAACAATGGTTGGTTTAAAAACCGTTGTAAAATCATTTACAGTTTATTTTATAAATAATGGACTTAAGTGACAAACGCTTAATGTACTCTAAAAAATGGAAAAAGTGTAACTTCAGGGAATTCGAAGCATATTTATTACTACGGTCTTTTAACACAACCGTCATTATATTTCTATATATACATACAACTAGTTACTGGGTGCAAAAATTTTAACCTATTACAACGGTTTAGATGAATCCGTTGTAAACCTGGCGTTGTTGTTTGCGCGTTTTGTAGTAGTGAACGGAACTCCATGCAGCTTCACAATAACACAAATATAAATCTCTGCCAACTTCTACAAAGAAAAACTGATGTTAATCGGAATAAAATGCGCAGACTTCGTCAGTCTATCAACAACCACCCATATGGCATCATGCCCTCTCGGAGTATTCGGCAATCCAATCACAAAATTCATGGAAATGTTGTCCCATTTCCACTCTCGAATATCTAACGATTGCATCAACCCTGCAGGTTTTTTATGTTCAACTTTCGACTTCTGGAAAGTCAAACAAGCATACACGAACTCAGCCACATCACACTTTAATCCAGGCCACCAAAATATCTTCTTCAAATCCTGATACATCTTTGTAGCTCCTGGATAAATACTCAAGCTACTCTTATGACTTTCCTCTAGAATAATTTTTTCAACTCAGAATCATCTGGAATGAAAATCCTGTCACAAAACCTCAACACACCTTGCTCAATCACTCTGAAGTCACTATCCTCGGTCTGGTTACTTCCAATCATCAAGTCCACCAACTTCACATCCAACTTCTGACTCTCTCTAATATTAGTAAGAAAATCATTATTGATCTTCAGCATACCCAACATCACACTCTGCGGTGTCTGCTCAAAGGCCAAACTCAAGTCTCTAAACTGCTCAATCAATTCCAACTCTCTAACCATTATAGCAGACACATGCAACGAATTTTGAATCAAAGCATCAACCACGACATTAGCTTTACCGGGATGATAATTCAAGCCAAAGTCATAATCTTTCAAAAATTCCAACCATCTCCTCTGCCTCATATTCAACTATTTCATATCAAACAGATACTTTAAGCTCTTATGATCACTATAAACCTTAAATCTGGAACCATAGAGATAATGTTTCCAAATCTTCAACTCAAAATCCACTGTAGCCAACTCTAAATCATGAGTAGGATAAAATCTCTCATGAACCCTCAATTGTCGCGAAGCATAAGCCAAAACCTTACCACCTTGCATCAACACACCACCTAAACCCATCATAGAAGCATCACAATACACTACAAATAGTTCATTCAGTTCAGGTAGAATCAAAATCGGAGCCGTAGTCAACCTTTTCTTCAACTCAATAAAACTCTTCTCGCAATGAACATCCCACATAAAAGTTTTACCCTTGCAAGTCAACTGAGTCAACAAAAGTGCTAACTTAGAAAAACCTTCAATAAACCTATGGTAATAACCAGCTAAACCCAAAAAGCTTCTGATCTCAGTAACCGACTTCCGAGTTTCCCATTGTAGAACCGCATCCACCTTGGATGGATCCACCGTTATATATATATTAGTGGTGGGTCACCTACCGTTTATATTGAAAAAAAATTTGTTAGGATGATACATCATCATACTAAATTGTCTATTAGTAGGAGAGTTACCTTGATTAACTCGGTGTTAAATGCAATCCTTATCTTCTCGCTCTCGTTTTATAAGGCTCTGTTGTACATCATTAGAATGATCTCTAAAATTCAAGCTAATTTCCTTTGGGATGGATTATCAGCTAAGAAGAATATTCATTAGATGAGTTGGAAATGTGTTTGTCTACCGAAAGATCAAAGAGGTCTTGGGTTAAAGGATTTACCCACTTTAGATAAACTAATATTGTTGAAGTGGAAATGGAGAATGAATTGTTAAGTAATGTGGTTGAGCTTAACTCATCCCTACAAAACTGGTTTGTAGAGTGAGGATTGCCCCAACTTATAAAACATGTTCAAGCCATACATTGTCCGATGTGGGACTCTTAACGCACCCCCTCATGCCCTGGACTGGACATTTGAAGTGTGGAAATAAATGATGGGTGTCCCGATAGTGGAAACCTGATAGCAGGTGGCCTACCGGATCTTAAACCAGGCTCTGATAATAAGTTAGAATTAGGGTATGGCCTAACTTAATCCTACAAAATCAGTTTTGTAGGGTTAAGTTAGGCCAAACTCTAATTCTATCATGGTATCACGACCCTATCGATTCGGGTCACCCTCCATTTATATATACGCATCAAGCCCCAAAAAAGTGTTGGGCGCAATGGGGTGTATTGAAAAAACCAAATCCAATATATCGATAATTCGGGCCACTCGCCATTTATATATGCGCACCAAGCCCAAAAAAAGTGTTGGGCGCAAGGGGGTGTATTTGAAAAACCAAGTCTCATATATCGATAATTCGGGCCACCCACCGTTTATATCCACGCCCCAAGCCCAATAGTGCTGGGCGTGAGGGGGTGTATTGGGAAAAACCCACGTCCTACACTGGTTAAAGATACAATCTACAAAGGGTTTATATAGAGTGGCACCCCTCACCTTACCAACCAGTTTTATAGGGTTGAGTTAGACCAAACTCTAATTCTAACATGACTGCGGATGAAGGAGCCCATTGGAAATGAATTCTCGAGTTTAGGTACGCGACTCAATTTAGTAATCTTGGTTTGGCTGTGTTGTGCAATGATGGTCATGGTGGTCACAAAATGGATTACATATGGTGGCGTGACTTGTTGGCAACTGGGTTCGATAAAGATAATTCTGTGGATCTGTTTCCGAATGCTATTGTAGGTTCGCTGGGCAACGGTCTTTTTATGTCGTTTTGGTATACGTGTTGGTTGGGTGATCTTCCGCTCAAGGAAGCTTTCCCACTGTGTTTTAATTCCAGCAAGTTTCAGTTTGGTACGGTGGAAGATATGTGTGCGCAAAGGACCTTTAACTGTTTGTGGAACCCATTTCTGCCCTCTCCTGTTACTGGATCTGATTTATATAGTGAAACGGTTAATCTCTTTCACCTGATGTCTCATATGGTCCTAGAGCCTAACAGGGAGGATAGGCTGTCTTGGAAATTTGAGGATGAATAATCATTTACTGTCAGCTCTGGTTACAACTTGTTACTAAAGGTCGGTTCAGAATCATATTTAGGTAAAGGTACGTACAACTAAGGCAATGAAGATTACGTGGACAATGAAAATTTATTCTAAACTGCAGGTGTTTTTATGGAGACTCTTTTGGGACAGATTGGATACAAGTGAGCAATTGTCCAAGAGAGACATTAATTTTGGAAGCACTAATTCGACGTGTGTAGGGTGTGGCGATTTTGTCGAATTCTCTTTTCATCTTTTTATGGAGTGCCCGTTCGAGTTGGAATTTGGAGAGGATTAGAGATTTGGCTTGAATTAGGTGTCGAAACGCATCTGAATTGTGCTGCCTTTTTTGTCAGTTTTCACAAATGTTTGAAGAAGGAGACTGTACATGATCTTGGTATTATTATATGAACTTCTATTGTTTGGTGCATTTGGAAGAGTAAAAATAATTTCATTTTTAGAGGTGATCCTTATTGTTTAGTAGAAGTTGCTGATTCCATTTAGTTTTTATTTTGGAGGTGGTTATGTTCCAACTGTCATTTGGATCACTCTTGTTCTTATTACGAGTGGATCATTTCGCCGGTTTGTTGCACAAACAGAAGTAATTATCCGTCTTTGTCTCTTGTATGAGTTTTGAATACCCTTGTGTCCTTTGAGTAAAAAAAAAGATTGTGTCAAAATATATTTATATTCTCATTTTTTATTTGAATTGATTTTAAACATTGATTAAATCTGATGGTATAATTTTAGGGTCTCACATAGGGACAGAGCCATTCATATCAGTGTGTAGGCAACTGTCGCCACTTATTACTTAATCATTCTCAAAGTTTGTTATTGTATAGGATACTATAACACTTTTATGCTTTAGTAAGTGCAAGAAACAAAGAAAAAATGTTGAATCGTAAACAAATCAAGACAATAGCATGTCAATTTAAAACTCTATATTTTAGTAGATTAGGAGTAATTATTTATGTTATAATATTTTATAAATTTATTTGTCTATAAATATGTTAGTATTTATTTATTAATTTAAGTAATAGATATTTTATATTAAAAAGAAATTTATTTTGTTTTAAATATATGATCAAATTAATATGTATATTATTAATGTAAAAACAATTGTTTTATTTTTTTATTTTTTTTAGTAAGCAAGTAATATCATTAAAACGAGAACAATGGGTTCTCGAAACCACTTACAAAAAAACGAGAGCAAAACTCGCCAAAAGGAGAATACAAAAACCAATAAGACCTAATGAAAGTAGTACAATGGGAACCTACAAAACTCATAAAAGTCATAATTGGTATTGATATTCTTCCCGATAAAAGACCATCTCCAAGATAACTCCTTAATACTCCAAACCGCATCAAAAACATTCCAACAATCATTCCTAAAGATAATACCATTCCTCAACAACCAAATATACCAAGTTGTTGCCAACCAAATACATCCTTCCCTCCCACTTTTCACTTTGTTCCTCTTACAATAACGACTCCACTTCATAAAACTTTCTTTAATATTTCTCGCCCCAAAATTCTCAAAACCAATCCAATCCGCCACTTCCTTCCAAATCAATGAAGATACATTACAACATAAAAACAAGTGTTCCAAAGATTCTTCCTCCAAAGAACAAATAACACAAGACGCATCACTATCCGGAGCAAGACAACCTCTAAAAATAAGAGATGCCTTTGTTGGAATCCTATTAATAAAACTCCTCCAACCGAAGGCCTTAATCTTAAAAGGAACATGCATCTTCCAAACCAACAAAAATGCATCATCATAACAATTACTTGGGCCGAAAGGGGTTCGAAGGGAAAGAAGAAGAGAGAAAAAAGAACTAACCGAAAAACCTCCGACGAAGAAGACCTCCAAGACACCAAATCATTTTCCGAAGAACTAGGCCGAACATGTAACAAATCGGCACGCAACAAACTCATATCCTCGGCCTCCTCACCACCAATAACATTTTGAACACCAAAATCCCCCCAAATCCAATCCTCTCCTCTCCAATAACCCATACAAGCAACCGACACCTCTTTAAGGCGAGACATGTCATAAAGACGAGGATATTTGTCCTTAAAACAAAGAGAATCAGCCCAACAAGCAAACCAAAAAGAAGTGGAATACCCATTCCCAATAGAAAAACTACAATGAGAGGCGAATAAATTTTCCGAAGCACCTCTATCCAATGCAATAATGTCCCTCCACCAAAAAGAGTGCCGGGAGTTCCCCCTACTCCCCTTCCCGGAACTCACAACTCTCAAATTCACATCTCCATACCTAACTTTTAGGATCTTGTACCATAAAGCATTTGTCTCCGTTAAAATCCTCCATCTCCAATTGTTAAGAAGAGCCAAATTGAAATCATCCACCCTCCTCAAACCTAGACCCCCTTTATTAAGAGGGAGGCACACATCCTTCCAACTCACCCAATGAATCTTCCTTCTCCCCTCCTTCCCTCCCCAAAGAAAATTGCTTTGAATTTTAGAGATAAGATTCACAACTTTCATCGGTGCCTTATAGAAAGAAAGCATGAAAATCGATAAGCCAGAAAGAACCGACTTTAACAGAGTAAGTCTCCCTCCAAAGCTAAGAAACTGATTATTCCAACAACCAAGCCTCCTCTTCATCTTGGAAATCAAATCCGACCAAATGGACATACTGTTAGAGCTATATCCAATAGGAATACCAAGGAAAACAAAAGAATTATCCTCTCTTCTACAAGAAAGGAAAAAAGAGGCCACCTCCATGAAACGAGAACTAATATTAATTCCAATAAGTTTGCTTTTATGGAAATTAATACCCAATCCCAACACTATCTCGAAACCCCTCAACACCGATTTAATGGCCCAAATATGCTTCCAACTTCCTTCTCCAATCATTAAAGTATCATCCGCAAAATGTAAAAACAATTGTATATCCATCCAAATACGTCCGTATGTTAATTTCTTTTTAAAATTATAACAAAGTGATATAATGATGAGAAATAATTTACTAAATATAAAATTATTTTTACACTAAAACCATATATATATATATATATATATATATATATATATATATATATATATATATATATATATATATATATATATATATATATATATATAATATGAATCTGGAAACGACCGTTTTTTTTTTTATTTTTGGCATATTATTCAGTGACAGATATGATTTAATTTCAACCATTTTTTTAAAAATTTGATGGTTGTTATTCATTCTCACTATATATGCCATATATATATATATATATATATATATATATATATATATATATATATATATATATATATATATATATATAAGTCTATCGTGGTTGTTGGACAGAAAAATGTTGATGGAAATCCTAAAGACTCAGTAGAAGAATCATGCGTGCCTCAAGGTGTGGTGCCATGAGTGGGTCAAGGTTCTTTGGGGCTGAATAGTGTGGGAGAGTCTTCTGCCTCTAAGAAAAAGAAACTTGTGGACGACATCTACCAGAGGATAAAAATACCGTTTAATCCTTCGTATTACGCCACATTACTGCAGGTGGAAAGTTCATACGCCAAATCCTTTTATCCAAAAATAAACATAAAGGTCCTGCTGAAGGTGCGCATATAGCTGCAGACTCAATTGACAATTCTATTGGTGATTCTAGCTTTATGAAGAGTAATAGTAGAATTAAGAAGAAATTGGAAAGCCTTTCAGCCAGAGTTTGGAGTACCATAAAATCCCTTGGGATAGAGGCTGAAGAAGACGATGAGGTCTTCAAATCCATTTTACGAAATTTAGAAGCCGTGGATAGAAAGTAAAAAAAAGTGAAGTTGGTGGCTGCTAACGGTCATTCATGAATATAATCACATATAACGTCAGAGGTTGCGGGAGTAGCTTAAAAAGGAAGAAAATCAGAGCTACTATACATAAGGCTGGCGCGGAGATTTGTTTCCTTCAGGAAACCAAATGCACATCTATGGCTGACGACATGGTACACAGTATTTGGGGTAGTGGTCCGTGTCATTGGTCGGCTATTCATTCTGAGGGCCTCTCTGGAGGCATCCTAACTATTTGGAAAGACGGTGTTTTGGAACCTATTTGTAGTTATAGAGGAAAAGGGTTTCTTGGTCTGCAAGCGAATTGGATAGGTAGAAATTGTTATCTATTCAATATCTACTCGCCTTGTAGCATCGCAGAGAAAAAAGACCTCTGGTCTAAACTTTTATCCTTGAATCTAAGTTTAGACCCAGGTGAATGGTTATTTGGTGGGGACTTCATCTCAATCAAAAGCTCAAGAGAACAACTAGGATGTACCAGCCATAATAAAAGACATATGAAAGAGTTTGTTGAGTTCATCAATTTGAGTGGCTGTGCGGATTTACCTCTATCAGACTTAAAATATACCTGGTTTAGATCTAAAGGCAAGATGTGCTGCTGGCTTGATAGATTCCTGGTTTCTCACGGTCTTCTTAACGATTAGAATATGGCTAGCCAGAAGATTGGTGATCGAGACGTTTCCGATCATAGGCCAGTTTGGATTTCTGTCAAAAATACAAACTGGGGACCTAAACCTTTCAAAACTCTATCTTGCTGGTTCGAACACCCGAATTTTATTCCCTTTGTTAAGAAAGAGTGGAATGAGTTGGATTTTGTTGGGAAGCCTTCTTTCATTCTGTCCAGGAAGCTACAATGCCTAAGAGAGAAAATCAGATGGTGGAACTCCAACATTTTTGGATGGGTAGACACAAGAATTTCTCTGGATATTGATGTAATAAATGAAGTTGAAGGCCTATTTGATAAAGAGCTATACAGTGTGGGTACAGAGCAAATAAATATGAGGAATAATGCTGAAGATACCTTATGGAAAAGTATAAGAATCAAAGAAGGTATAATTAAGCAGAAGTCTCGATTGAAATGGCACGAGGAAGGGGATCTCAACACAAAGTTTTTCCACGATGCACTAAAGAAAAGGATACATCAGAACACAATTCATTCTGTTTGGGTTAATGGATCCTTTGTCGAGGATGTTGATGCCGTTAAGTCTGTGGTTAGACACCACTTCCAAAAAAGATTCAGCAAGGTAAGAAGACCTTTTCCATCCATTGGTAGTTCTGGTTTCAAAAGGCTATCTGACCAGGACAGATCAGAGCTTGAACAACCTATTGATGCTGCAGAGGTTAGAAGGGCTGTTTTTGATTGCGCAGGGGATCGTAGTCCAGGCCCGGATGGATATAGCTTTGAGTTTTTTAAAAAATGCTGGAACATAGTTGTTCATGATTTTGTAAAATGCATCTTGGATTTCTTTGAAGGAGAATGTATTCACAAAGTCCTTGCATCCTCATTTCTTATCCTTATTCCTAAAAACGGAAGCCCCCGGAACCTTGATGAATATAGGCCTATCTCCTTGATTAGCTCAGTTTACAAAGTGGTAGCTAAGATCCTTGCTAACAGACTCAGGAACAAAATAGGAAGTGTAATCTCACAATCTCAGAAGGCTTTCATTGGTGGCCGAAATTTACTTGACGGGGTGGTGACTTTGAATGAGGTTATTGATTTTGGAAAACGTTCCAAGAAAGAGCTACTAATGTTGAAGGTTGATTTTAGCAAAGCATACGATTGCGTGGACTGGGAATACTTGCGTGATGTCATGACATACATGGAATTCAGAGATAATTGGATGCGGTGGTTGGATAACGGGGTTTTTAATAGTTTCACATCTGTCTTGGTGAACGGGAGCCCTTCGAAAGACTTTAGAGTTACAAGAGGGCTCAAACAAGGTGACCCACTAGCCCCTCTTTTATTTCCTATCGCTGCTGAAGGGTTGGCAATTCTAATGAAAAGAGCAGTCGACAGTGGTAGCTTCTCAGGTTTCAAAGTGGATTCGAATATCTCCTTCCATTTTCTACAGTATGCAGATGATTCCATAATCTTTGGAGATGGTTCAATGAGTAATATATTGGCAATTAAGGCAATTCTTAAAGGCTTTCACCTCGTCTCTACTTTAGAGATTAATTTCAGTAAAAGCTCCTTGTTTGGCTTTGGTGTGGATGACATAGTTCTTTCGGCTGCCAGTAATTTTCTCCATTGCAAAGTCTCAGCCTGCCCATTTAAGTTTCTTGGCATTCCAATAGGTGGTAAACATAGATTGGTTTCCTTTTGGAAACCTTTGATTAATACGGTTCGCGCCAGGCTAAACTCGTGAAAAGGTAGGTTCCTCTCTGGGAGGCAGAGTAACACTGATCAACTCCGTATTGGCAAATATACCAATTCACTACATGTCGTTCTTCAAAGTCCCAACCAAAGTCATTAAGGTATTAACTTCTATTCTGAAGCGATTCTTGTGGCAAGGTTATGTGGCGAAAAAAGGCATTTCTTGGGTCCGGTGGAACTTGGTGTGCAAACCGGTTGAAGAAGGTGGGCTAGGAGTTAAAGATATAAGATTGTTTAATGCAGCTCTCATGTTCAAATGGACCTGGAAGATTTTATCTCAGGAGGACAGGTTATGGAGAGGATTAATTCATAGCAGGTACCCCAATTACCTACAAGACTTGTATATCTCTGTTGTATCTAAGAACCATGTTCCTTCGTCAACTTGGTGGAGAGATCTTGTACAAGTATCTTCTTTCTGCGGCATTAATCTAGAAGATGGACTAATTAAGCATAAACTTGGAAACGGTGAGTTTACTTCATTCTGGACATTACGATGGGCAGCAAACCGCACCCTGGCTGCTGATTTTCCTGGTATATGGCATCTAGCAGAAAACAAATATAGCAGAATCAGTGATAATGGTTTTTGGGAGGATGGCACATGGAATTGGAACATTAAATTTTCACATCAAATATTGGAGGAAGACATCACATTACAATATGATAAACTACTTGAAGTGCTGCAGGAACATAAGGTAGTCGAAGATGCGCATGATTCGGTTATTTGGTCACACGGCCACACTTCAGTTTTTTCGGTTTCGTCATTGTATTATTTATTGCAGGAAAATGAGAGCAGCTTAGTTCCGGTTGCTGCAGAGGATGTTAAATCTGCGCTGAGATTGAATTTGTTGGTCGTCGCTCCACTTAAATTGAAAGTATTTGGTTGGAGATTGATACTCAATAGATTACCTACACACGACAACTTGGTTTGAAGAGGATTAATCACAAACGCTAATGAAAAGGTTTGCCCATTCTGTTTCTTAATGGAAGAAAATGCTGAACATCTTCTCTTTCAATGCTCCAATTCAAATTGTGTTTGGAAATTTCTATTCCGTTGGTTAGAAGTTGCGGAATTTTGCGTTGGAGATATTTCGAACCATATTCTATGTTGGATAAATGGGTGTTTACAAAATTTTCTTAGTGTAGGTACTGCTATGGGCTTTGGGCTAGTTGTGTGTTGGGTCATATGGTCGTCTAGGAACAACATCATGTTCAGAGATGAGTTTTGGGATGTAGATACGATTACCAATCGTATAGTCATGTATTCTTGGTGGTGGATTGGTAAAAAACATAAAAACACACTTAACTGTAATTATTATTCTTGGGTAAATGCCCCTCTAGATTTTTGTAGGCCTTGATTTTTTTGCGGATAGACCTTGCCTGTATATGGGATTGGATCTCCCCTTGAGATTCCCTAATTTATATACCACTAATCTTGCTTATTATATATATATATATATATATATATATATATATATATATATATATATATATATATATATATATATATATATAATTAAAGTGATCAGTTATATTTTAAAAATAAAATAATTTTTTTTGAGTTTTATTAGGATAACACATTATCATATTAGATAGAGAAATTTTGTAAGTATGTCACGCAAACAAAGTATTGTTTACTTTAGTAATATATCAAGATATAAATATAGATTGAAAGATTTGTTTAAAGTTTTTAATTTGATTTTCAGTTAAACTTATGACAATACTTTCATCATTGTTCTCGGTTATATTTAGTGTAAAAGCTATTGCAACAAGAATCAAGTAAGTAGGTAGTTGAGAACACGTTGCAATTGAAGCCATTGAGAGCACACACCTTCAACTGATCCTATAATGGCTGATCTTTTCTCAACCATTTGGTTGAGTGATCAATAAAATTCACTCTCACGTACATATTATAAATTGATGAGATTGGTTTCAATGATTTTAAGGCGTTAAAATCATGGTGATTTTGATTTTATGTAGTTAATTGAATCAATGGAAAACTATATTGAGCCACGATAAATAAAAGCGATGTTACAGATAGTTAAAATTGAGATCAATGTAAACTTAATTCAATGCATTTATTTTTAAATTTTATTTCATGGAGGACAAAATGATAATAGTATTCATTACTACCACTACTCAATTTTTATTCACAACAACATTGATGTCCACGACAATGGCCAGTTTTCAAACCTCCGCTTTGACAATTGTTTGCACAAGTTTCATCAGATAATGGACATTCCGCCGTGTTATAACAATACAATGCGTGATCTCCACTCATATTTACTTCATATCTTGTTGCACCACCTACAATCATAAATGCACAATGATTAAACTCTTATTTATTCAAGTACTAATCTCTATAAATTCAAAACTGTTATTTTCGTCGTATTTTTCATGTTCCTCCTAATGTCATTTGCAGAGTAACTATGAATAGTTCAAATCTTAGATTGAGAAGGGTTTGTGACATCAATTATATTATAAATTATTTTTACAAAATACATGAATATATAAGTGCGTTACCTGGATGCAACACTAAAGCAATGCAAAGAATTGCAACGAAAAAATACACTCGGTTGATGCTATTAGCCATGCTCTCTTGAAAGATTAATGGACAAACAACACCTTTAATGTTATTAAAGTTATTAGTTATTGAATTTTCTACGGATGTTTATATACTCTTTTGGATCCTCAATATAAAAAAATTAAATTTTAATTAAATTCATTGAAGAATCAATGTATTTGAACTGATTTTTTAATAAATTTAAAAAATAACAAGTACTTGTGTTTTACTTGAAAATTAACCATTATTAAAAAAAAATACTATGTTAAAAAAAATATATTTTCAAAAAATGAACTGCACATGATAATAATGAACATGTTTGTTTTACTTTAAAAATTAAATCATTAAAAAAGAAAATATGTTTTCAAAAATGAAACTGAAGATGCTAATAAAGAACATGTTTGTTGTAATTTTAAAAAAATATATTTTTTCCTATAATTTTTATGAAAACTTCTTTTAAAAAAAACTAAAAGTTTTTTTCAAATTATTTTTAATTTAAATAATTAGTTTTTATATAATATAACATAAATGTACATTATTGAATATTAAACATAGTCAAAATCAAATAATTTTTTGAAATGACGTGTTTTAAAAATGATTTTTTGAACAAATTATTAAAAATAGTTTTATATTTTTGTGCTTTGTTTTTTTTACATTTTGATATTAAAAAAGTTATACTAAAAAGACAAAATGAATAAAATAACATTTTAAGAAATAGTTTTCATTAAACAAAATATCTACAACTATATAGATTATTTTCATTAAAAAATGAAATAAACGGCCCGGAATATCATGTTAAGGTTTTTTTTATTAAAAATAGTATATATTTATGTTTTTTTTAAAATATGTTAAAGTAAATTAAAGGTGTTTGAGATGCAATATGAATCAGTTGAGGCAAAAACTTTCCGATCTATAGATAAATTTACTCACAGTTCTTTTCAATTTTAAATGTTTGATTAAAAAATGCGGGTCAACCCGATCGTATTTCACATAGTTTAATTTAAATAAATTTTTAAATATCCAAATTATAAATTATTTTAATTTTAAATATATTAAAATAATAAACAATAATATATTTAATATAACATATAACATATAATGTATTAAAATTTAATATTACATAATGAGAATGATCAATTATAATTGAAATAAATGAAATAACTAAAATAAATAGATTAAAACAAAATAATAAATAGAATAAAAGAAAATAAGTATTATTAAATAATAAATTAACACAACATAATCATAGTGATAAAAAAAATAAATAAATATAAAAATATAGATATGTGATTCAGTTTGATTTACATTAATAATCAGAAATTTGATTCGAATAGATCAATTATTCACAAAAAGATAAACCAAACACATTAAATAAATTTTTATTTTTTGCAATTTTTATTTTTGGATTGTTTTGCATTTTTTATTTAACTCGGCTTGAATTTGAACACTCATAATATTAAATAATTATTGATATTTATAAATTAAAACTTTAATAATAATAAAATACAATGTAATAAAAAATTAATATACTTGAATACTCCACACAAGATATATAAATATTTTATCCTTTAAATATTGTACCCACATAATTTTATTTAAAATAAATATTATGTTAAAAATCAAAATAAATCAGGAACATGCTAAGATGAAATATCTTCCTAATAATAATAATTTTTTGTCAAAACAAATATTATTTTTTGGTGCAATAATACTTCTTTTTTATTAAACTATTAATAATAAAATGCTTCTAGATTTCACATGGTATTTTTCTATATTTTATTGTTTAGAATAATCTGCATGAACATTTCTTTATTTGATGATTTTTAAAGTGATTTTGCTTGAAATTTCTAGGAATTTAGTTTATATGAATTATAGTAAAACTAAAATAGTATGCATGCATTCAATTAATTATAACTTACAGTTTTATGTATCGAGACAAACAAAACAGCTCAAAGTATATCATAGATCATCCATAAATTAATAAAGCTTACAATTTAAACCATAAGACAATCTTAATACAATAATACAAATAATATTGTATCACCCCAAATAATTTGTGTCAAGGATTATAACAGTATACTAATACATGGTTACAAAACTTTTGCATATACACAATGTTATATGGGATGTCCAAAATACAACATGGAATGGAATGCATATAAAATATACAACAAAACTAAACAAAGGGAATTACATCTTCATCTTTTCGGATCCATGCTGCTAATTCTCCAGTCAATACATACTTATCTGTAAAATAAACAACGAGAATGATATAAAATTTCTAAATCTTAGTGAACTCTAGAATACACAATTGACTTCAAACGAATTTGGTCTATTACTACAACACACTTGTACTCCAATAAAGAAAATAATACTGAAGCATACAAAACTTCTTAATAATCATGAAGTTAGACATACTAGTTCTCTATGCCTTAATGTAACACCCTAAATAATCTTCGCGCAAAATTAAACAAAATCAGAGTAAATATTAACAAAAGCATATTTAGGATGTCACCTTTCAACAAAAACCTGCACATATAAATAGATATGTAACACCTACTACTTTTAAATTAATGATAGTAATAATGATAATGAAAGATTGTCTGAATATTCAATTCTTATTGCAACAACGGAAAAATTCAGCATTAAGATAATTATTCAAAATTAATAAAATGTTTCCAGAAGGATTATAAATAACCGCACAAAGGAGATATTCAAAATTCTCAAGCAACATAAAAGAAAACAAACGTTCCAAGACCCAGGTGTTACACATCAGAGCAGACGCCGACACTAAAATAAAATTGGAAGACTCCAGCTTCCACTCATATCAACTCCTCTAATGCGAATTATCTGCACGGTGCCCATGAAAAGGCAACATTCAAACATAAGGGGTGAAATATCATAATTATATAAAGGAAATAATGATATTAACCAGGCAAAAGATTATTTCATGCACATCACTCATTCCTCATAACCAACACAACAACAACTTTCAACATACATCTACAATATCCAACACATAACAACAACATCCGATTTTTTTTTATAATAACTTGTTTATTCAATAAAAATACCATATAAACTAACAATTCAAATAAATTACAAGAATGACGTGTTTTGAAAATTACTTAACAGGGTGGCGTCATATGGCATGGCACCTCAGGCATAGGGAAAAACCCTAAATGCCAAACTATATGGCGCCTCAGTTCAAAATTCATGCCCTAGTTTTGTTTTTTTTGTATAGGGGGAGGCGCCATATGGTATGGCACCACCTTTCACTTTCTTTTTTATTTATTTATTATTTTAATTTGGAAATTGAAAAATTTAATGAAAAAAAAAGGGTAGCCAAAAAGACATAACAATGTTCATAATAAAAATTAGTACAATTGATGGTAAAGAAAAATTCAATGATCGAGCCTATCTAAACGTCCACAGGTTCCACATGCAGGGGCTCTTGCGCGACGTCTTTGTCTACCACGATTTTGTTGAGGTGTAGTTGGCCTTTGCGTCTGTTGAGATGGTTCCAACGTATCAAATAAATTCTAAAGCATCTGTCCCGAATAGCCGGGGGGTTGCCGCCAACGGCGCTTCCGTAATCCAGCTGCATGCCCATGTTTTCGAAGTTTGTAAGGGGGGTTAGGTTGGTTGTAGGCGGTATAGTTGGCCGAAATGTTGCATTGAAGGGTGTTGGTACCGATTCAGTGGTTGATGTGGGGTTTGGTAGTCAAATAGTGGGTGGGTTTGTTGGTTGTAGGACGATTGTGGTTGTAGGAAGATAGGATGTTCATTTGTGGGGGGCTAGGGTAGGTTCGAAAGACTCGTCAGGGCTATAGGCATTAGTGGGGTCGGTGTAGGTGGGCTGGGGATAGGGGTAAGGCTCTTCTTGTTGTGACTGAGTTGGTGGCAGGATAGGGTTGCAGCTTTGGTAGATTGAATCGGTTGGTATACCTTGTTGTTGGGTATAACTAGGTGTATGATGTTGGGCATGTGGCTGGGGATGTGGCCGTGAGGAAGAGGCACGTTGGCACGGATCAATTAGATACGTCGGCTGAGAGAGGAATTATTGGGGTGTTGTAACAGACCTAAACCAAGTCATATATTGTTGAGTTGGTATAGCATCTTCTACAACAGGGTCGGATAAGACGTGCTGGTGTCAATTCTCCCAATGTTCACACATCTCTATTGCAAAGTTCGTCAACTCACCCACAGCCCACTGTGTGTCCACCCTATGCAGATGCCACGATCCTAAACTTGTCGGAGCCACCGGAATATCCTGATGCTTCTGAACTGAAGTTTTACCCGATCGCTATGGTGCATCTCCATAGTGGTGAACCGAATGATGGGTGTTTTTGATGTCCACACAGCAGCATCATTCGCGTTGGGCTGGTGGTCGAGGCCTTCGTACGGCCTCCAGACAAACTACAAGAACAAAAGCTTTAATGAGAAACTGTATGATGCTTTAATGTGTTAGAAATATTTATGGAAGTTTAAGGAAAATTTACATCGTCGGGGCCAATGTGATCTATTAGGTTGCAGTAGACTGTTATGACGCTCCTGAGAGTTCGATGGTAACTCATTCCCGGAACTGACCACCTCAAAAAGTAGTTACAAATAAATTAGTTACAAATAAACATTTCATTAAAGGACATAAGTTCAAGTAGTAAAATTAAGCTTACCTGTTTGCGTAGGGAAATGTGAAGGGATTCCAGTTAACTGGAGCTAGTGTTGGCATTCTCGACCAACCCCACGCCTGAAGGAGATAGGTGCAGCCATAAAAAGTACAAGTGTTTTTTTGAAGTTTTACAGAGTGAACTATAGAGATGGGCCAGGACAGCTGAACCCCAACTATATTCGTGCACTCTGTTAATGTTAGCCAACAAAGGTAAATACATAATATTTACACTCTTTCCAATACTTTCTGGAAATAAAAAGTTACCGAACAGGAGCATTAAATAGCATCGAGTTTTTAGTATCTTGTAATAGGGGGAGTATTGTCGTCTAATACAATAGAGTCATAGTATCCCCTAAGGTATTTTATGTTAATACCTTGGCCCCTAGGTCGACCATCACGTGTGGGCTCAGGTGCTTCGAGACTGAGCGGCGTGCCCAACAAATCGTTGCATAGTTGGTTGTCAACAAAAACGGGGCCGTTGACGGCCGTGCCATCGATGCATAGGCCGAGTAACATATACACGTCTTAGAGTGTGACTGTTCATTCACCTAAAGGAAGGTGAAATGTGTGGGTCTCCGGCCTCCATCGTTCTAGCAAAGCCAGAATAAATTTTGGGTCAACAGAGTATGACGTGATTTTTATTAAGTCACCAAATCCACATCTCGTTAGGTATTCTTTGATGAAAGGGTCGTGTGGCATGTATTCGTGCCCACGACAACGGAACCTTGATACTGTCGCAACTGCAAAAAAACAACCGGCGAGAAAACTAGAACAGAAGAGTTGCCACCGAACGTTATTTATCCCGACGCAGGGAAAGGAAACGATAGAAGAAAACCTCAAAAGGGAAAGACATGGTCATCGCAACCATAGTCCGGGTTCGGGAGTCAGTTACACGAAGGGAAGGTATTAGCACCCCCACGCGTCCATCGTACTCGATGGGATCCACGCTTGTTGTCTAAATAAAGGGTGAGTTATCCTAAAGTCTACGGCTAAATAGAAAAACGGGGAAGGGGGAAGCAAAGACGGACTCGCAAGGATTATCGCAATCCAATGCCTATGTATCTTCGTGGACGAACGAAGAATCATAGTCAACGTAGTTCGACGGACTACGCACTAAAGGGGGAGGTTGCTTGTCGAGATATCGCATCTCGTGCCTACGTATCCTCAATCGGACGGGAAAGAGGAATCCGAGCAAACGTAGTTCGACCTAACGAGGCCTTTAAGTGTTTTTTACGTGAGCGACGAGCTCCTTTCTGAAAATGATTTGAAACCTAACAATCCCGAAGGATGAAAAAGATTTGAATTTGTTTTGTGTTTTTTAGACAGAAGTGATTTGAGTTAGTTCATAACTTACATTGCACCAAAGTCTACTACGTGGGAACGAATGCGTCGCATGGTCGTCCTTAATGGGACGTATGCTAAACACTCTAGAAGAGGAGGGGAGACCCCTCGTTCTTCATTTCCTACACTTAAGGCTCGAGCGCAATATACGTTATATTTATTAAGTGTTTTAGAAATATTAAGAGATGAGAAGGGAAGACTCAAAGGAAAAGAAAACACTACGAGGAATTTTATCCTAATGTTGTCATACAAAGATGGCCCTAAGGTTGATTTCAAAGGGGAAACATCTACCTAATGTTAGAATGCATGGTTCGAATCCTAATGTCTATCCCATTCCAATCTTAATCAAAGATTAAGTTGGACTGGGCCGTCCTAAGGGAACAAGGGAAAACAAAGCAAAAACCAAAGAAATAAACCAAAACAGCAGCTACAACAGCGCTCCAACACCTGCACAGTGGTAATTCATAGCAGGTACCCCAATTACCTACAAGACTTGTATATCTCTGTTGTATCTAAGAACCGTGTTCCTTCGTCAACTTGGTGGAGAGATCTTGTACAAGTATCTTCTTTCTGCGGCATTAATCTAGAAGATGGACTAATTAAGCATAAACTTGGAAACGGTGAGTTTACTTCATTCTGGACATCACGATGGGCAGCAAACCGCACCCTGGCTGCTAATTTCCCTGGTTTATGGCATCTAGCAGAAAACAAATATAGCAGAATCAGTGATAATGGTTTTTGGGAGGATGGCACATGGAATTGGAACATTAAATTTTCACATCAAATATTGCAGGAAGACATCACATTACAATATGATAAACTACTTGAAGTGATGCAGGAACATAAGGTAGTCGAAGATGCGCATGATTCGGTTATTTGGTCACACGGCCACACTTCAGTTTTTTCTGTTTCGTCATTATATTATTTATTGCAGGAAAATGAGAGCAGCTTAGTTCCGGTTGCTGCAGAGGATGTTAAATCTGCGCTGAGATTGAATTAGTTGGTCGTCGCTCCACTTAAATTGAAAGTATTTGGTTGGAGATTGATACTCAATAGATTACCTACACACGACAACTTGGTTTGAAGAGGATTAATCACAAACGCTAATGAAAAGGTTTGCCCATTCTGTTTCTTAATGGAAGAAAATGCTGAACATCTTCTCTTTCAATGCTCCAATTCAAATTGTGTTTGGAAATTTCTATTCCGTTGGTTAGAAGTTGCGGAATTTTGCTTTGGAGATATTTCGAACCATATTCTATGTTGGATAAATGGGTGTTTACAAAATTCTCTTAGTGTAGGTACTGCTATGGGCTTTTGGCTAGTTGTGTGTTGGGTCATATGGTCGTCTAGGAACAACATCATGTTCAGAGATGAGTTTTGGGATGTAGATACGATTACCAATCGTATAGTCATGTATTCTTGGTGGTGGATTGGTAAAAAACATAAAAACGCACTTAACTGTAATTATTATTCTTGGGTAAATGCCCCTCTAGATTTTTGTAGGCCTTGATTTTTTTGCGGATAGGCCTTGCCTGTATATGGGATTGGATCTCCCCTTGAGATTCCCTAATTTATATACCACTACTCTTGCTTATTAATATATATATATATATATATATATATATATATATATATATATATATATATATATATATATATATATATATATATATATATATATATATATATATATATATATATGTATATATATAAAATTAAAGTGATCAATTATATTTTAAAAATAAAATAAATTTTTTTGAGTTTTATTAGGATAACACATTATCATATTAGATAGAGAAATTTTGTAAGTATGTCACGTAAACAAAGTATAGTTTACCTTAGTAATATATCAAGATATAAATATAGATTGAAAGATTTGTTTAAAGTTTTTAATTTGATTTTCAGTTAAACTTATGACAATACTTTCATCATTGTTCTCGGTTATATTTAGTGTAAAAGCTATTGCAACAAGAATCAAGTAAGTAGGTAGTTGAGAACACGTTGCAATTGAAGCCATTGAGAGCACACACCTTCAACTGATCCAATAGTGGCTGATCTTTTCTCAACCATTTGGTTGAGTGATCAATAAAATTCACTCTCACGTACATATTATAAATTGATGAGATTGGTTTCAATGATTTTAAGGCGTTAATATCATGGTGATTTTGATTTTATGTAGTTAATTGAATCAATGGAAAACTATTTTGAGCCACGATAAATAAAAGCGATGTTACAGATAGTTAAAATTGAGATCAATGTAAACTTAATTCAATGCATTTATTTTTAAATTTTATTTCATGGAGGACAAAATGATAATAGTATTCATTACTACCACTACTCAATTTTTATTCACAACAACATTGATGTCCACGACAATGGCCAGTTTTCAAACCTCCGCTTTGACAATTGTTTGCACAAGTTTCATCAGATAATGGACATTCCGCCGTGTTATAACAATCCAATGCGTGATCTCCACTCATATTTACTTCATATCTTGTTGCACCACCTACAATCATAAATGCACAATGATTAAACTCTTATTTATTCAAGTACTAATCTCTATAAATTCAAAACTGTTATTTTCGTCGTATTTTTCATGTTCCTCCTAATGTCATTTGCAGAGTAAGTATGAATAGTTCAAATCTTAGATTGAGAAGGGTTTGTGACATCAATTATATTATAAATTATTTTTACAAAATACATGAATATATAAGTGCGTTACCTGGATGCAAGACTAAAGCAATGCAAAGAATTGCAACGAAAAAATACACTCGGTTGATGCTATTAGCCATGCTCTCTTGAAAGATTAATGGACAAACAACACCTTTAATGTTATTAAAGTTATTAGTTATTGAATTTTCTACGGATGTTTATATACTCTTTTTGATCCTCAATATAAAAAAATTAAATTTTAATTAAATTCATTGAAGAATCAATGTATTTGAACTGATTTTTTAATAAATTTAAAAAATAACAAGTAATTGTGTTTTACTTGAAAATTAACCATTATTAAAACAAAATACTATGTTAAAAAAAATATATTTTCAAAAAATGAACTGCACATGATAATAATGAACATGTTTGTTTTACTTTAAAAATTAAATCATTAAAAAAGAAAATATGTTTTCAAAAATGAAACTGAAGATGCTAATAAAGAACATGTTTGTTGTAATTTTAAAAAAAATATATTTTTTCCTATAATTTTTATGAAAACTTCTTTTAAAAAAAACTAAAAGTTTTTTTCAAATTATTTTTAATTTAAATAATTAGTTTTAATATAATATAACATAAATGTACTTTATTGAATATTAAACATAGTCAAAATCAAATAATTTTTTGAAATGATGTGTTTTAAAAATGATTTTTTGAACAAATTATTAAAAATAGTTTTATATTTTTGTGCTTTGTTTTTTTTACATTTTGATATTAAAAAAGTTATACTAAAAAGACAAAATGAGTAAAACTAAAATAGTATGCATGCATTCAATTAATTATAACTTACAGTTATATGTATCGAGACAAACTAAACAGCTCAAAGTATATCATAGATCATCCATAAATTAATAAAGCTTACAATTTAAACCATAAGACAATCTTAATACAATAATACAAATAATATTGTATCACCCCAAATAATTTGTGTCAAGGATTATAACAGTATACTAATACATGGTTACAAAACTTTTGCATATACACAATGTTATATCGGATGTCCAAAATACAACATGGAATGGAATGAATATAAAATATACAACAAAACTAAACAAAGGGAATTACATCTTCATCTTTTCGGATCCATGCTGCTAATTCTCCAGTCAATACATACTTATCTGTAAAATAAACAACGAGAATGATATAAAATTTCTAAATCTTAGTGAACTCTAGAATACACAATTGACTTCAAACGAATTTGGTCTATTACTACAACACACTTGTACTCCAATAAAGAAAATAATACTGAAGCATACAAAACTTCTTAATAATCATGAAGTTAGACATACTAGTTCTCTATGCCTTAATGTAACACCCTAAATAATCTTCGCGCAAAATTAAACAAAATCAGAGTAAATATTTACAAAAGCATATTTAGGATGTCACCTTTCAACAAAAACCTACACATATAAATAGATATGTAGCACCTACTACTTTTAAATTAATGATAGTAATAACGATAATGAAAGATTGTCTGAATATTCAATTCTTATTGCAATAACGGAAAAATTCAGCATTAAGATAATTATTCAAAATTAATCAAATGTTTCCAGAAGGATTATAAATAACCGCACAAAGGAGATATTCAAAATTCTCAACCAACATAAAAGAAAACAAACGTTCCAAGACGCTGGTGTTACACATCAGAGCAGACGCCGACACTAAAATAAAATTGGAAGACTCCAGCTTCCACTCATATCAACTCCTCTAATGCGAATTATCTGCACGGTGCCCATGAAAAGGCAACATTCAAACATAAGGGGTGAAATATCATAATTATATAAAGGAAATAATGATATTAACCAGGCAAAAGATTATTTCATGCACATCACTCATTCCTCATAACCAACACAACAACAACTTTCAACATACATCTACAATATCCAACACATAACAACAACATCCGATTTTTTTTTATAATAACTTGTTTATTCAATAAAAATACCATATAAACTAACAATTCAAATAAATTACAAGAATGACGTGTTTTGAAAATTACTTAACAGGGTGGCGCCATATGGTATGGCACCTCAGACATAGGGAAAAACCCTAAATGCCGAACTATATGGCGCCTCAGTCCAACATTCATGCCCTAGTTTTGTTTTTTTTTTTGTATAGGGGGAGGCGCCATATGGTATGGCACCACCTTTCACTTTCTTTTTTATTTATTTATTATTTTAATTTGGAAATTGAAAAATTTAATGAAAAAAAAAGGGTAGCCAAAAAGACATAACAATGTTCATAATAAAAATTAGTACAATTGATGGTAAAGAAAAATTCAATGATCGTGCCTATCTAAACGTCCACAGGTTCCACATGCAGGGGCTCTTGCGCGGCGTCTTTGTCTACCACGATTTTGTTGAGGTGTAGTTGGCTTTTGCGTCTGTTGAGATGGTTCCAACGTATCAAACAAATTCTAAAGCATCTGTCCCGAATAGCCGGGGGGGGGTTGCCGCCAACGGCGCTTCCGTAATCCAGCTGCATGCCCATGTTTTCGTAGTTTGTAAGGGGGGTTAGGTTGGTTGCAGGCGGTATAGTTGGCCGAAATGTTGCATTGAAGGGTGTTGGTACCGATTCAGTGGTTGATGTGGGGTTTGGTAGTCAAATAGTGGGTGGGTTTGTTGGTTGTAGGATGATTGTGGTTGTAGGAAGATAGGATGTTCATTTGTGGGGGGCTAGGGTAGGTTCGAAAGACTCGTCAGGGCTATAGGCATTTGTGGGGTCGGTGTAGATGGGCTGGGGATAGGGGTAAGGCTCTTCTTGTTGTGACTGAGTTGGTGGAAGGATAGGGTTGCGGCTTTGGTAGATTGAATCGGTTGGTATACCTTGTTGTTGGGTATAACTAGGTGTATGATGTTGGGCATGTGGCTGGGGATGTGGGCGTGAGGAAGAGGCACGTTGGCGCGGATCAATTAGATACGTCGGTTGACAGAGGAATTGTTGGGGTGTTGTAACAGACCTAAACCAAGTCATATATTGTTGAGTTGGTATAACATCTTCTACAACAGGGTCGGATAAGACGTGCTGGTGTCAATTCTCCCAATGTTCACACATCTCTATTGCAAAGTTCGTCCACTCACCCACAACCTACTCTGTGTCCACCCTATGCAGATGCCACGATCCTAAACTTGTCGGAGCCACCGGAATATCCTGATGCATTCTGAACTGAAGTTTTACCCGATCGCTTTGATGCATCTCCACAGTGGTGAACCGAATGATGGGTGTTTTTGATGTCCACACAGCAGCATCATTCGCGTTGGGCTGGTGGTCGAGGCCCTCGTACGGACTCCAGACAAACTACAAGAACAAAAGCTTTAATGAGAAACTGTATGATGCTTTAATGTGTTAGAAATATTTATGGAAGTTTAAGGAAAATTTACATCGTCGGGGCCAATGTGATCTATTAGGTTGCGGTAGACTGTTATGACGCTCCTGAGAGTTCGATGGTAACTCATTCCCGGAACTGACCACCTCACAAAGTAGTTACAAATAAATTAGTTACAAATAAACATTTCATTAAAGGACATAAGTTCGAGTAGTAAAATTAAGCTTACCTGTTTGCGTAGGGAAATGTGAAGGGATTCAAGTTAACTGGATCTAGTGTTGGCATTCTCGACCAACCCCACGCCTGAAGGAGATAGGTGCAGCCATAAAAAGTACAAGCGTTTTTTTAGAAGTTTTACAGAGTGAACTATAGAGATGGGCCAGGACAGCTGAACCCCAACTATATTCGTGCACTCTGGTAATGTTAGCCAACAAAGGTAAATACATAATATTTACACTCTTTCAAATACTTTCTGGAAATAAAAATTACCGAACAGGAGCATTAAATAACATCGAGTTTTTAGTATCTTGTAATAGGGGGAGTATTGTCGTCTAATACAATAGAGTCATAGTATCCCCTAAGGTATTTTATGTTAATACCTTAGCCCCTAGGTCGACCATCACGTGTGGGCTCAGGTGCTTCGAGACTGAGCGGTGTGCCCAACAAATCGTTGCATAGTTGGTTGTCGCCAAAAACGGGGTCGTTGACGGCCGTGCCATCGATGCATAGGCCGAGTAACATATACACGTCTTAGAGTGTGACTGTTCATTCACCTAAAGGAAGGTGAAATATGTGGGTCTCCGGCCTCCATCGTTCTAGCAAAGCTAGAATAAATTTTGGGTCAACAGAGTATGACGTGATTTTTATCAAGTCACCAAATCCACATCTCGTTAGTTATTCTTTGATGAAAGGGTCGTGTGGCATGTATTCGTGCCCACGACAACGGAACCTTGATACTGTCGCAACTGCAAAAAAACAACCGGCGAGAAAACTAGAACAGAAGAGTTGCCACCGAACGTTATTTATCCCGACGCAGGAAAGGAAACGATAGAAGAAAACCTCAAAAGGGAAAGACATGGTCATCGCAACCATAGTCCGGGTTCGGGAGTCAGTTACACGAAGGGAAGGTATTAGCACCCCCACGCGTCCATCGTACTCGATGGGATCCACGCTTGTTGTCTAAATAAAGGGTGAGTTTTCCTAAAGTCTACGGCTAAATAGAAAAACGGGTAAGGGGGAAGCAAAGACGGACTCGCAAGGATTATCGCAATCCAATGCCTACGTATCTTCGTGGACGAACGAAGAATCATAGTCAACGTAGTTCGACGGACTACGCACTAAAGGGGGAGGTTGCTTGTCGAGATATCGCATCTCGTGCCTACGTATCCTCAATCGGACGGGAAAGAGGAATCCGAGCAAACGTAGTTCGACCTAACGAGGCCTTTAAGTGTTTTTTACGTGAGCGACGAGCTCCTTTCTGAAAATGATTTGAAACCTAACAATCCCGAAGGATGAAAAAGATTTGAATTTGTTTTGTGTTTTTTAGACAGAAGTGATTTGAGTTAGTTCATAACTTACATTGCACCAAAGTCTACTACACGGGAACGAATGCGTCGCATGGTCGTCCTTAATGGGACATATGCTAAACACTCTAGAAGAGGAGGGGAGACCCCTCATTCTTCATTTCCTACACTTAAGGCTCGAGCGCAATATACGTTATATTTATTAAGTGTTTTAGAAATATTAAGAGATAAGAAGGGAAGACTCAAATGAAAAGAAAACACTACGAGGAATTTTATCCTAATGTTGTCATACAAAGATGGCCCTAAGGTTGAGTTCAAAGGGGAAACATCTACCTAATGTTAGAATGCATGGTTTGAATCCTAATGTCTATCCCATTCCAATCTTAATCAAAGATTAAGTTGAACTGGGCCGTCCTAAGGGAACAAGGGAAAACAAAGCAAAAACCAAAGAAATAAACCAAAACAGCAGCTACAACAGCGCTCCAACACTTGCACAGTGGTAATATCCAACAAATACACCAAGCAGCATTTAACAGCTCAAGTTCAGCAGAAATGGGGTGTAAAAGGCCAAACAGCAGCACATACAACAGCACATATGCACCACGACAGCAGTGGAAAATAGGGCAGCACACCATGCATTTGAAAACAAATACTCATGCAAGCAACGGTTGCAAAAAGACACACAAAGCATGGCAAACCAATCATAAAGGTTGAAAGCATCAAGAATGAATAACATGATCATGTTAACAATTCAAGAACAATTACTCAATAAAGTTTGCACAATTCAAACATTGATCAAAACATCATGCATAAGCAACCACGGAAACAAACAACAATCACGCATCACATGTCCAGCAAGTTGAGCATCAATCAAGAATTAACACAATTCAAATGTGTGTGCATCGTGTTTGTCGCATCAATTAGTAAATAACACAAACATAAACATTCATCGGTGAAAACTAAGAATCGCGTGTCAAAAAATCATGTTCATGCAATGGTGTGAGGTGAAACATCTCAAGAATAATCAAAAAATCATCAACATATTAATCTATGAAGTTTAGACATGCGAATGATCTCAAACAAACAAGAAATTGTAAGAAAATCACATTCTGCAGCATGGTAACCAGTTATCAGATATGCTGTAACCGGTTACCCAGTTCAAAATAGCTAAAATACGCTGAAAAACAACAGGGTAACCGATTATCAGATATGCTGTAACCGGTTACTCTGCAACAGAATTAAAAAAAACAGTTTCAAAAGCACTTTTCAGTAGCTTATCACTTCTCCAAACATCCAAATGATCATGCAATCAATTAATCACGAAATTCACATCAAATATCAGTAAACAAACATCAATTGGATCCAACAATCATCAACATCAAGAATCAAATTCAAGTAAAATGGATCCAAATCAACAACAACCAAAGATCTACATTGAATAAGTTGTAAATAAGCTAAATCAAGTATAGATCTAAGGAAAACCAACCTACAAAGCTGAGATTTGCTTTGGTAAGTGTTGTTAACAGAAATTGATGAATCCAAGCAAGAAATCCAAGATTGCTAGCACTACTAGAAACTCCGCGTTTAGTGACCGATTTAGAGACCGAAAAAGATTAAAAATCGGTCACTATAAAGTTTCGCGACCGATAAAGTGACCATCAATTTTCAGTCGAAAAAGTGCTTGTCGCTAATGTGTTGCGACCAAAACAGTGACCGAAATTTAGTGACCGATTTTGAAACTGCTATAGCGACTGAAATTGTGACCGAAATTTGTGACAGTTGTTGTGACCAAAACTGTCATTTAAATAATTAATTTAATAGTATTTCAGTCACTAAATCGGTCTCTAATATTTTAATATTTTCAATTTTAAAAAATAAAAATATTTTTAATATAGTGCGTTTTTCATATAACATTCACATACAAGGAAGTTACTCAACTCTTATGTTATCTTCACATGAAACTCACATATAAGAAAATTACTCTACAATTCTAGATTGAGAACAATATTAGGACTGGACTTATCACATGCATAATTAAGAAAAATATCATATAACGGGATATTAAAACAAATAACATTTAGTAAAAACGAATCATAGCCTTCCATGTTATGTATATACAAGTTATTGTCTTCAGAACTTAAAAAAGTATACAAACAATTTTTTTCACTCTTGTGATGACTTAGTTGAATTTTCCTTAAATGTTTATGCTCTAATGGTGCTTCAGAGTGCTCTTATGCCATGACTTTCGGACAACAACTAGAGAAAGATTATAATTAGTAGATCTCTTAACTTGAATTGGTGCACCCTGGATAAAAAATGAAATTAGAATTAACAATATTATATACATTCACATTCTCACATAACAAAATAACAAAAGGATTGAGTATTAATTATAGTTAAAAAATTATAGTTAAAAGGAGAAGATACCTCAATTATAGTATGAATTATAATTTCTTTTCTACATTACAAAATTAATAATATACTTAATTTTTTTTAGTTAAATAAATAAACATCGACGATCAGATTTAGAAACACGAGGCTTCTCGAAGCTAGAGTTGCAACAAAGGCACATATCCGAAAAAATGAAAATAATAATCCAAAAGTAAATAATAAATACATAAATTAAGAGAGTAAACTGAATCAAATTACTCATAAGTATATATGTATTAATACTTAAACCATGGAATTGAAAAGAGTTGCGATGAAATAGTTCCAGTTAGATCATTAGATGAAAGATCCCTGTCAGAAGAAAAAAATCAATTAAAGTATTCTTAAAAACTTAAGATCATTTTAGGTTGATTCATTGATAGTTAGCTTAAAATTCATTCCACAGTAACATAAGAAATCAAAATTGAATCCATTCATCAATGATTTCTTGTATTCTGCAATCAAATTTATACCAAAAGAAATTCCACACATGTCATCTCAGCATCCAAACTCAACAGAGAAGTCTTTTTTCCTTACACACATCAATGATAGTCTGTTCGTAGACAAATCCTTAAATTATAACTAATGTATTATAAAAAATTTAACTATCATCTAAAAGATTTTTAGAATATACATTCATAATCAAATTTTCAGCTGTGAAATACTAATACTTCGATGTAGTAAGCATGTTTAGTTTTGTATGATAAATCAATTTTATTTGAGATTTGAACATTTAGAATGAAAATTACATATTTAAGGTGCAAATGTACAAGCCATGTTATGTAATTTCTATTGTGTTTATAAATTTTGGTGAATAAACAAAAACATTGAAAAAAATAATCTCAGACTTTAGCTCATACTGTTTGTTTTGTATCAAAGGTATAACAGTGCATCAATTCTTCCTAAAACATCATATAGTTGAACCATACAATCAGATAACTACAATAACAGATACCAATGTCTTTTCCTACTAGATGGAGTAAGCACTAAGCATACAAAATGTCTAGCATTTGTAAAAATCACATGAAGTTAGCATGCTAACCAAACACAGTCAGTTAAACATCAAGTCCAAAGTCCAAATACTACAAATAAATAAATGGTTAAGAAAATGTAGGTTACCTTGTGATTTACTTTGGCATTTGAATTTGCATAATGCAAAATTAGTTTTACTTCTCCTGCATGTCTGCCAGGAAAAGGAAGAGATACATGGCCATGTAATAATATGTTATCAACACTTAAACACTAGTACAAAGTATCTATCTATATATATAATAATAATGAATACTAACTAATTGGGTTTCTTCTTTTTCATTACAATCATATATGAAAAAACATGATTTGTATCCATATAGAATACATTATACTGATACGTACCTGGCCGTTTTAGTTTGAAGTGGCCAAGCAAAGTCATCAAAAACTTGAGAATTAACCTTGTTAGACTGAACCCCTAATAACATAATAAAGGACAATGAATAAACCAATGAATACCAAATTATGAATAATAAATCAGAAAGTATGCGAAGAAATAACACTTACTTTCCAGTTCTGATAAAATCATTGAATGTGATAGTATTATTGTTTCAAACAACAACAGTGAGCCTACGAAGACCTTCAATCATCGGCGCCATGAACTTCTCTTGAAACACGATATCTTTACCGTTGTCTAATCCATCAAAATCTCATAAATAGGACAACAAACAAGTCAAGTTAACAATCAAAGTCAAGACAAACATAGGGATCTTGTCTTGAAATCCACTCAGTGTCCTTCAATTTGAAGCAAGAAACCATTGCAACACCGAGGATTTCCCCAAAATCTCTGCTACTGTTTCCGAAGACATTGTTGGTTCGGAATATGCGGATTTATATCACAACATACTTATACCCAAATTCATACTTATATCTTCACACACGTATTTCTTTTCTTTTCAATTTTACAAATAAAAAAGGGACAACATTTATCAAATAGCTAATCAGCAACAAATTTGGACTTAATTAACCCAATCACATAAATAAAACATGGCATTGATAAAGAATTTCAACTGAAAAGAATATTCAATAGAGATCCAACTAAAAAAAATACAAAATCAGATAAAAAGAATCGGGAAATCAAAACTCTAAACGTTGGCACTAATGAAAAGCATACATTGAATCAATAATTTCTAACTCATCTATGCTGTGACAGGAAGTGACGGCGTTGAGGTAACCGCCGACTAGAAGGGAAGCAGCAGAATATAGAGATACACTGACTCGCGAAGCTCGGGGAGCTTAGGGTTTAAGAGGATAAAAAACTTTGTAACCGTACAATGAACTAAATAAGCGAGTTTTTGGAAAGTATTAAATAATAAACGAAAAAAAACTGTGACAAATTATCTTAATAACGTATTAAGACACTTTACTGTGAGGGCAACAAAAATATTAGTTAAAATTTTAATAATGATACTTTTTTGAAAAATATTAAATTTAAGTTATCAAATTTTTTATATAAATATATGTTTATGTTTTATTGATTAAAAAAATAAAAAAAAGGATACATGCCAAAAAAATTATGATTTTTTTTTTAAATTTAAAATTTTGAGGAAATTACAATCTTAAAAGGAGAGAGTTAAAAATTGGAAGGAAATTAATAAGTTAACGGAGAGAAAAAGAAAAAATGGATGGAAAAACAAAACAAAAATATGGCAGAAATTTCGGTAGCTAATTTGGTGGCTAAAGTGACCGAAATATTTTGGTCTCTAAATCGGTCACTAAAAACAAATTTTCTAGTAGTGTAGGCTACGGTGAAACGGATAGGTACTGAATAGTGAAAACAAGGATACCGTAATGACACGACTCCACAAAAGCGGATGAAAACTCCCTTCCTATGCAATACCAATTCAAATCACGAAATTATACCTAGACCTATATCCTTCATCTTATTTCACCTCTTTTTCATTCGAGCGCAGTTACATTAATCCCGTTATCCTTTGTACTTACATGGTAATCGAACCTGTTAGTGTTTATGATCTCTTATTCAACAAGAATTTTTATCTTTTTCGCATTTGTGCATTCTTTTTCTTACGAATTTCAAGAGTCCGAACCTTTAGGCTAAATGGTCGGGTGAGGACCACCTAACTTAGCGGGAACATGTCTTTCATTCGCATTTTTCTATAAAAATCATATAAAACACATTTTGAGATCACACATATTTGCATCGGCTCGTCACTTAGTTCGTACATAAGGATGGTGCTGACTGCTAGAATAAACTAATCAAGAGGTTAACTATAAGAAACTAGGCATAAGGTCATGGCATAATGTCTATTTAAATTCAGTGATCGTGCCTATCTAAACGTCCACAGGTTCCACATGCAGGGGCTCTTGCGCGGCGTCTTTGTCTACCACGATTTTGTTGAGGTGTAGTTGGCCTTTGCGTCTGTTGAGATGGTTCCAACGTATCAAACAAATTCTAAAGCATCTGTCAAGAATAGCCGGGGGGTTGCCGCCAACGGCGCTTCCGTAATCCAGCTGCATGCCCATGTTTTCGAAGTTTGTAAGGGGGGTTAGGTTGGTTGCAGGCGGTATAGTTGGCCGAAATGTTGCATTGAAGGGTGTTGGTACCGATTCAGTGGTTGATGTGGGGTTTGGTAGTCAAATAGTGGGTGGGTTTGTTGGTTGTAGGACGATTGTGGTTGTAGGAAGATAGGATATTCATTTGTGGGGGGCTAGGGTAGGTTCGAAAGACTCGTCAGGGCTATAGGCATTAGTGGGGTCGGTGTAGGTGGGCTGGGGATAGGGGTAAGGCTCTTCTTGTTGTGACTGAGTTGGTGGCAGGATAGGGTTGCGGCTTTGGTAGATTGAATCGGTTGGTATACCTTGTTGGGTATAACTAGGTGTATGATGTTAGGCATGTGGCTGGGGATGTGGCCGTGAGGAAGAGGCACGTTGGCGCGGATCAATTAGATACGTCGGCTGAGAGAGGAATTGTTGGGGTGTTGTAACAGACCTAAACCAAGTCATATATTGTTTAGTTGGTATAGCATTTTATACAACAGGGTCGGATAAGACGTGCTGGTGTCAATTCTCCCAATGTTCACACATCTCTATTGCAAAGTTCGTCCACTCACCCACAGCCCACTGTGTGTCCACCCTATGCAGATGCCACTATCCTAAACTTGTCGGAGCCACCGGAATATCCTGATGCATTCTGAACTGAAGTTTTACCCGATCGCTTTGATGCATCTCCATAGTGGTGAACCGAATGATGGGTGTTTTTGATGTCCACACAGCAGCATCATTTGCGTTGGGCTGGTGGTCGAGGCCCTCGTACGGCCTCCAGACAAACTACAAGAACAAAAGCTTTAATGAGAAACTGTATGATGGTTTAATGTGTTAGAAATATTTATGGAAGTTTAAGGAAAATTTACATCGTCGGGGCCAATGTGATCTATTAGGTTGCGGTAGACTGTTATGACGCTCCTGAGAGTTCGATGGTAACTCATTCCTGGAACTTACCACCTCAAAAAGTAGTTACAAATAAATTAGTTACAAATAAACATTTCATTAAAGGACATAAGTTCGAGTAGTAAAATTAAGCTTACCTGTTTGCGTAGGGAAATGTGAAGGGATTCCAGTTAACAGGAGCTAGTGTTGGCATTCTCGACCAACCCCACGCCTGAAGGAGATAGGTGCAGCTATAAAAAGTACAAGCGTTTTTTTAGAAGTTTTACAGAGTGAACTATAGAGATGGGCCAGGACAGCTGAACCCCAACTATATTCGTGCACTCTGTTAATGTTAGCCAACAAAGGTAAATACATAATATTTACACTCTTTCCAATACTTTCTGGAAATAAAAAGTTAGCGAACAGGAGCATTAAATAGCATCGAGTTTTTAGTATCTTGTAATAGGGGGAATATTGTCGTCTAATACAATAGAGTCATAGTATCCCTTAAGGTATTTTATGTTAATACCTTGGCCCCTAGGTCGACCATCACGTGTGGGCTCAGGTGCTTCGAGACTGAGCGGCGTGCCCAACAAATCGTTGCATAGTTGGTTGTCGACAAAAAAGCGGTCGTTGACGGCCGTGCCATCGATGCATAGGTGTTAGAAGATTAGTAGTGTGGGTTTTTGTTATCGTATCCACAGGGATTATCGGATATTTGATGCATGCCGTTCAATAGTTGCGATATTCTAAGTTAATAGTTTCAAAAGTTACAATTGGTGTTATCATTCACTTGTAGCAAAGATTAATTTGTCACAAAGATTTTGTAAAAGGTTTTATAAAAGCATGTTAAGGTTAGGTTTCGCTAATCCCTTCCATGTATAAACGATTAATCAAGCATATGAACTCGGTTTCTGACCAATACAACCACGTATCCTCCCGACTACGTTTATGTCTAAAGCGAAATCGTGAGTACCGTTGTTTAGACCGTTAGATGATGTCTCACGCTAACAATCTAAGCAACGATCATTAAGATCAATACAATGTGAATAGCAAATCCCAAATCTATGTCTAGAGTTTGGTTTTTAAGAGATGAAATTGTTAGGTCAAGATTTGTGGAATCTATGTCTAGAGTAAAACAAATCAAACATAAAGTATTAAGAGAAAACAACTTCATCTATATTGATCAAAGACTTTGTTCATATACAATAGATCAAAAGCAATACATAAAAACAGAATCAACTACATCCAACCTCAACATTGAGTGATTAGCTACCACTTCTCATGGTAGCTTGGATGACAAGTAAAGAGAGGAGATGAATGAGCATCCACGACGATTAATCGAGAATGGATTCGACTTCAGCTTCTCCAATCGAAAAAATACTCTTTGAGGAACAAAATACTGTAAACGATCAATTCTGATGGAAAATGAGCAAAAGATCCCCTTACAAAAAGTAAAAAATCTATTTATACACTTTACTTTCAGCACCCTCATCTTAGCGAAGGATTCATTCGCCTAGCGAATGACTAAAACCATGGCACATTTAAGTGCCTCAGACTTAAACCGCCCAATGGAATTATCGCGAGTTCACTAGGCGAACCACTTCACTCGCGACGCGAAGCTTCGCTAGCCCACTCGCCCCAGCGAAGTTTGGGTGTTTTCAAAAGTGGAAGTTTCTGCCACCCCCTCGCTAGCACCTTCGCCTCGCGAACAAGACAGCGAGCATTCGCTGGTTTCCTCGCCCAGCGAATTTACCCAGATTTCCTACTGTAAGTTTTGCATACTTTCTGCCACCCCCTCGCTGGCATCTTCGCTAACGTTCGCTAGGCGAACCTTCGCTGGCATCTTCGCCAACACTCGCCTAGCGAATGCAGTTGTTGATTTCAATTCTTTGGCAGCTTGCACTATTTCTTTGTGTCTTCAAACTTTGATCTTTTCACTCCTATTTCTGCACATTAGTACACACATTACAAGCACCACAAGTATATTTCAAATAATGCACAACAACCACATTCCACACTAAAATCAACATATCCCACATGGAAAAGTCATGGAAAATGCCAAATAATTCATACAAAAATATATCATGATTGACATCTAACAAACTCTCCCCAACTAACTCATTGCTTGTCCTCAAGCAAAGTATGCCTCTCACGAGGATTTGCTCGAGGATTCAATTCGACCAAGACACGAAAACGGCTCAACTAAACAACGATCACAATAATGTAACAATTACGCAATTCAAGAACTCAAAACGTAAAAGAACTTGACTCTTAAAAAAATTTCAACAATGTTTCAAGAGACAACTAACTCATCATACACATGTCATTCTACACTCCTCTTCGAAAAAGGATTGAAGGCAAACGTGCATACAAGCACGGGACAATTACACTCAAATGACCAATGATGCAATACTAAGCAATTCATATCATATCTCAATGAACACAAAAGAACTCATGGAAGTACAAGATCACTAAGGACTACAAGGCTATAGCTTGGTCGGGTGAACAAAAGAGGGTCATTTCTAAAGGTCATGGAAACGAAATTGCCGAAGCAAAAGAACATTCACTATACACATACATCTCAATTTCATTCCACCAAATTTTCATCACACCTTCACAACTACCTCACAATTATTGAATTTCTCTTTTTTTTTTTTTCATTCAAGCAAGCGTTTTCGCATTTGTACAACATACTCACACTCTTTTCTTTACACGCTTACTTGAATATTTTTCAAAATTTGGAGTAATGCACCATCTTCTTTTTATTCTCCCCAACTCATTTTCAACTCAACCTAAAGTGAATGTTCCTTGCTTTTTAAGGCAAGGAAGTCAAAGTATACAATTTTCAAAGGTTAAAGAAGAAAATGTTAGAAACTCACCAAATTCAATGATGAACCAAACTTGCAAATTATGTACATAAAACAAGTTCATCATTCAATTGAGTTCTAAACTGTTTAGGCTCAAAGGGGTTACCAAATGCTTACTACTCACGGGTGAATTAATATATGGACATGGTTGTGCTCAACTTCAAAAAGTGCCTTGATCACTTCTCCTACTTCCACAAAATCACATGGTCATAAGATAAGGCACGAATTAAAAGTAAAGACAACATTAATCACAATCCTTAGCATATAGTAATACTTTGGAGGCTTCTCACTTTAATGGTTTATGATCCTAAAATGACATACGCATTCAAAAGAAGTTGTACATGAAACACAATTTCAATCGCACCAAGACACAAAGTTCTAAAACATAAAAAATTCTTGAACAGGGTAACGATACCTTGTCGCAACACAATTCTTACGGTACTATCATATCCCTCGCATCTTAGAGGAATCCTTCGTTAAAATCAAGAGTCCAACCTACTTCCAAACTTCCATCATACAAGAAAGACAAATTACATGCAAACATACTAACAATTAAAAACTACCAAATTATTAGTAAAAGCAAACCTAAAAAAAAAAAAATTTAACAACACACTTAACATTACTCAATATAAATAAAGTGCTTGGTGTAAGAACACCTACAATATCAAAAATAGTACCACTAGGGTACAAGTACACCAATATCAAAATATTCCACTAATGTGGATACATAAGACTAGTAAAAGCTGAAAAATAAAAAATAATAAGAAAACTTCACTTTGGAGTCCAAAGGAAGTGTACAAGTCTATGGTCACAAAAAATCACATCAATCCTCATCCGACACCTCAATATCCTCATCACCGCCAGCAGAAGTAGCCTCCTCATCATCATCATCGTCACCAATAGTCTCAACTCCAGCCTCTTCATCATCAGCCTCGTCCTCACCCCCTCCTAAAATTGGCCTGGCCTCAGGCCAACCAGCATGCGCTAGGAACTGCTCCCTAGACATCATCATCTGCTGAGAAGAAGGGTCACGGATCTGCAATTGGAGAACCTGCAAAGAATCATGAATATCTGTCATGGCACGCTGCTGGGCAGCCATCCAATCCCAATTATATTGGCAGATCTCCTGCTGAAATGGATAAAAGGCAGGCGACGCCGGTTCAGAACCTCCACCAGCTTCAGCAGCATCATCAGCACCAGCCCTAGAAGACTCTCCACCACCCCCTCTAGCTTTACAGAACTTATCCACATACCGATCATCAATTGCCGAAGGAATAGTGACCTACCTGCGGGCTGGGATATCCACACCAGCATGAGCACACAAGGACATAATAAGACATGGAAAAGCAAGCAGGGCATTCTTGCGCGCCGCAGTACCTCCCAAACCACTTAAAACAATCGCCTTGATTTCATCCGCAATGATGCGGGCTACGTCAATCTGCACATTCATCTGAATGCTGTGGATAAGATGAGCCAGAGCAATAGGAACTGTACTATGATGCGACCTGGGGCAAATGTTAGTGAGCACAAACAACAGAATAAGCTGAACTAATGGCTGCATATCCACCCGTCTGAATCTAATTGGCACCCCGGATGAATTCATCTCAACTTCCTTACCTTCCAGAAGTAACTCCCAGGTCATCTTTCCAATGTCACGGTGGAGATGTAAGTCGCGATGATATGCATCCAACTCAGTACCAACCAATGGCAACGGATCTCCCAAAATAGTGTTGATCGTCCTACGATCAAATCTCACAACAGTGCCTCTAACCCATGAGGCCCAGCTAAATCTTTCTCCATCATCCGGCAAAGCGTTGGTATAAAATTCCCAAACAATGTCAATGTTGTACCCATCCAGCAGCGTCATTAGACGATCCCATTTCTTCGCCACAAAAAGAGCATCTATTGTCCGGTAATCTCCACGATCACTATGTAAAAATCGCTTCTCGACCAAAATGGTCTTTATCTCAAGGGTTTCATATCTGACTGCTTGCTTCGCACCCCTAAATTTGTCTTCATCAAAACGCACGGGTGCTTGTCTCGTGGTTGAAGCCTTTCGCTTCTTAGCCGCGTGAATTGCAGTTTTTGGTGCCATCTGCACATAACAAACAATAAAACCAAACAAAGACAAACAAACGCATTAGCGACACCAAAGAAACCAACCAGAGACCTGCATGCATGTATATAAAAAAATTAAAATTTGCTTCTGTTCGCGCCAGGTTCGCTCGGCGAAGTCTGGCGAACACTCGCCCCAGATTCGCGAGGCGAATGCTGGCGAATGTTCGCGCAGACTCGCGAAGCGAACAAACCAGCGAATACGCGAAATCTCAGAAAAACCATAGCACAAGCAGTCCAACAACCATCTCCTATTTTCTAATATCACTCTAGTCATAATGCCAATTTAATTTTTAACATGCAATACAAAATAATCATGACAGAGGTTCCAAACTTTTCTCAAAATCCTACTTGATCTACCAAGAACATAAACAATGCAAAACGAAATAAACAATAAAGAGTATGCAAACCTGAATTTCGCACAGTTAGTGGTGGATTAGGGCAATTGGAAAATTGAAAGAGATGAGTGTTGCTTAGTTCTTGCGAGAAAAGGAGAAGAAAATTGCAAACGGTGGAAAAGGAAATGGAGGCAAATGAATTAGGGTTATTCCCCCTCGCTTCAGATTTCAAAATGGGTCATGGGCCCAATTTGGATGGCCCATCCACAATTCATTTTTACTGATGTAGTAAAAACCTGGGTTGGTCTGTCACGCTGGGTTCGCGGAGCGAAGGCCAGCGAATGCTCGCCCCAACTCGCTAGGCGAACGCCAGCGAACACACCAGAATTTTCAAAAAAAAATTCAAAATTTTCCACATCTTTTAAGGCTTCAAAATGATAACTAAACATACTTAAAACAGAAATGAGCAGTAATACTTACAATGTTGGGGTGCCTCCCAACCAGCGCTTGTTTAACGTCGGCTAAGCTCGACGGTCCACCGCAATCTCACGGATTGCGGAAGGGAACAATGGCGGGATTCCGCTCGAAATCTCCTCCAAGATAAATTTTCAATCTCTGTCCGTTAACTGTCCAATTTTCTTTTGACGTTGTATCCTCAATTACGATTGCTCCATAGGGTTTGATTTCCACAATCCGAAACGGACCGGACCATTTAGATCTTAATTTTCTGGGAAACAATTTTAATCGAGAATTGAACAATAAGACCAGCTGCCCGACCTCAAACTGTTTGATGACAAGTTTTCTGTCATGATAAGACTTTACACGTTCCTTATACAATTTGTTGGAATCGTACGCCTGAAGGCGCAATTCATCCAACTCGTGTAATTGCACTTTTCTTCTTTCGCCGCTAAGAGTTGGATCAAAATTCAAAAGTTTTAAGGCCCAAAATGCCTTGTGCTCCAACTCTACCGGCAAGTGACAATTCTTACCATAAACCATTTTGAACGGTGTGATACCGATCGGAGCCTTAAAAGCGGTCCGATACGCCCATAACGCGTCATCAAGTTTGTTCGCCCAATCCTTTCTCGAGGCCGAAACAGTTTTCTCCAAAATACGCTTAATCTCACGATTGGATACCTCTGCTTGACCGTTAGCTTGAGGATGATATGGTGTAGCAACTTTGTGCTTCACACCATATTGCTCAAGAGCTTTGTCAAGCTGAGTGTTACAGAAGTGCGATCCTCCATCACTTATTAACACTCGAGGTGTACCAAAACGCGCAAAAATATTTCTTTTCAAAAACTTGACCACTGTTTTTCCGTCGGCTTTAGCACATGCTATCGCCTCTACCCACTTGGAAACGTAATCCACAGCGACCAAAATATATTCATTAGAAAATGAAGATGGGAATGGACCAACAAAGTCGATCCCCCAACAGTCAAAAACTTCGATTTCTAACATATTTTGTAATGGAATTTCTTGCCGCTATGAAATACCGCCGCTTCTCTGGCACTTGTCACAACTAAGGGCATGCGCATGCGCATCTTTGAATAAGGACGGCCAATAAATGCCCGATTGTAGGACTTTAGTGGCCGTTCTCAACCCATTAAAGTGTCCTCCGTAAGGAGAGTTATGACAATGCCACAGAATACTCGTGGCTTCCTCCACTGACACACACCTTCTGAGGAGGTTGTCGGCACCAAGTTTAAATAAATGGGGTTCATCCCATACAAATGACTTGGCATCAGACAAAAATTTCCGTTTTTGGTGGTGAGTTAGACCGTCCGGTATCAATCCGGTGGCTTTATGGTTAGCCATGTCGGCGAACCACGGTCTAACTTGCACTCTAAAAAGTTTTTCATCAGGGAACTCCTCTTTTACCTCAAATTCATTTTTGGTCACGTCAATGTTGACCAAGCGGGATAAGTGATCCGCCACCAAATTCTCGGAACCCCTTTTGTCACGAATTTCAAGATCAAATTCTTGTAACAAAAGGATCCACCGAATCAGCCTCTGTTTTGAATCAGGCTTGGTGAGCAGATACCTTATAGCCGAATGATCCGTGTAAACGATGACACGTGAACCAATCAAATAGGCACGAAATTTTTCCAACGCATACACTATGGCAAGCAACTCTTTTTCAGTCGTTGCATAGTTAATCTGAGCTTCGTTTAAAACTTTGCTCGCATAATGTATAGCGTGGAAAACTTTCGTTCTCCTCTGACCCAAAACAGCCCCAACCGCATAATCGCTAGCATCGCACATTAATTCAAAATCTATTTTCCAGTTTGGTGCAACGATTATCGGTGAGGTGGTTAAACTTTGTTTCAAACAATTAAATGCGAAAAGACAAGACTCGTCAAAGTCAAAAACCTTACCTTGGACAAGCAAGTTGCTCAACGGCTTTGCGACCTTGGCGAAGTCCTTGATAAATCTCCGGTAGAACCCGGCGTGTCCAAGAAAGCTCCTTATACCTTTGACATTCATCGGCGGTGGTAATTTCTCGATAACATCCACTTTGGCTTTATCAACTTCAAGGCCTTTTGCCGAAACCTTGTGACCGAGCACAATTCCCTCGTTCACCATGAAGTTGCATTTCTCCCAATTAAGCACCAAGTTAGTTTCCACGCACCGTTCTAACACCGTATCCAAATTTTTCAAGCACAAATCAAACGATTGTCCAAAAACAGAGAAGTCATCCATAAAAACCTCGATAGTCTTTTCGATCAAATCCGAGAAGATAGCTTGCATACACCGCTGAAAAGTCGCCGGTACATTACATAATCCAAAAGGCATCCTCCTATAAGCGAAGATTCCAAACGGACATGTAAAAGCTATTTTTTCATGATCATCCGGGTTCATAATTATTTGGTTGTAACCCGAATAACCATCCAAAAAACAGTAAAATTGTTGACCGGAAAGCCTCTCGAGCATTTGATCCATAAAAGGTAGAGGAAAATGATCTTTTCTCGTAGCTTTGTTCAACCTACGGTAGTCGATACACATTCTCCACCCGGTTACGGTCTTTGTTGGTATAAGCTCATTGTTCTCGTTTCGGACCACCGTTAATCCTCCCTTTTTTGGTACCACATGCACAGGACTAACCCACGGGCTGTCGGAAATAGGATAAATCATCCCGGCATCTAACATCTTCACTACTTCTTTTCTAACCACTTCTTTCATGACAGGATTTAAGCGGCGTTGAGGTTGAGCAACCGGTTTAAAGTCCTCCTCCATGAATATCCTATGCATGCAATACGAAGGGCTTATGCCTTTGAGATTAGACAGCGTCCATCCCATTACATCTTGATTTTTCCTCAACACTTCAATTAAGCGGCTTTCCTCCACTTCAGACAAAATACTACTGATGATAACCGGTTTATTACCACCATCATTGAGAAAAGCATATTTCAATGTGGAAGGTAACACTTTCAGCTCAAGTTTGCATGGTTCATCATTCACCTCTTTTTTCAGAATTTCCTCTTCATACTCCCACGGTTGCAATTCTTCCAAAGCTTCAAGCTCCAACAAACACTCTTCAAGAGCTTGCTCTTCTTCAACCGAGAATACTTCCAAGGATTCATCCAAAGCTCTTTGAAAAGGATCAATGATATTAATTTGCCGTGTAACTTCCAAACTTGCTTCCTCCGTTATATCTATTCGAAAACAATCACCCTTATCCTTCTTGTGCTTCATGGCATCGTAAAGATTGAAACACACCTCTTCATCTTGGACTCTCACTTTCATGAGACCATCGTCCATGTCAATTGCCATACGGGCAGTTTTCATGAAAGGCCTTCCAAGAATCAACGGTGCATCATCATCCTCCTCCATTTCAATTACAACAAAGTCGATCGGAAACAAAAATTTGTCCACTTTGACCAATACGTCTTCCGCTACACCGTGAGGACGGGTAGTGGATTTATCGGCGAGTTGCAACGTCATTTGCGTGGACATCAATTCCATGTGGCCTAGCCGTTTCACAATCGACAATGGTATCAAGTTGATGCTAGAACCCAAATCAATCAACCCATTGCCTACATACATGTTTCCTATCGTAACGGGCAATGTAACTCGTCCCGGATCACATTATTTTCGCGGGAGAGTCCGTTGGATGATTGCACTACAGCTTGCATCCACCATAATCGTCTCCTGATCAGTATACCTTTTCTTCTTCGTGAGGATATCTTTCATGAATTTCGCATACTTAGGCATCTACTCCAAAGCCTCGGAAAATGGAATATTTATTTGTAATTGCTTGAAGATATCCATAAACCGAGAATAGTGCCGCGCACTATCTTTCTTTGTAGGAGCATGCGGATATGGTAGATGTTGAATTGGAATATTATTCATCGGCTCCTTTCCCTTCTTAGTTCTCTTCACTCTCTCTTCATTCTCTATTTTTTTCTCATCCTCATTTTTTTCTCTCTCATTTTTTTCTATCTCATTTTCAACTAACACTCCCTCCACATTTTTTTCTACTTCAATTTCCTCACTATCTTTTTCTTTCTCAACTACAACCTCCTCCTCCACTCTCTTTTTACCTACACCCATGTCAATCTCTCTTCCACTTCTTGTGAGAATTGCTTTACAATCCTTTGGATTCGGAAGTGTATTTGCCGTAAAGGGCCCTTTTTGTTGGTCGGCCAATTGTTTTGATAATTGCCCGACTTGTGTTTTAAGGTTCCTTATGGCGGCATCGATATTCTTTTGATTTGAGATTGCCATTTGCATAAATTGTGTAAGAGTATCTTCCATCTTTGTATTTCCAACGGGAGCTTGCGGCGGTTGAGTGTAGTTTTGATATTGTTGGCGGTTTGATGGTCCGGCTTCTTGCAGTCTCCATTGTTGTTGATAACCTTGGTTAGGCCTTTGTTGGTAACCTTGGTTTGCTTGTTGATACGGAGGTCGGGGTTGGTAACCTTGATTTCCCGCATAATTTGCTTCCTCTTCAACGGGAGGACAATAACCGGTCAAATGGCCACCTCTGCATAACTCACACACTAACACTTGCACATTTTTACTTGAAGATTCATGCATCTCCTTGAATTATTGAGGCAGCTTAGACATTTGCTTCGTTAACAGCTCAACCTGTTGTGATAACAATTTGTTTTGTGCAAGGATAACGTCACTTGTTCCTAATTCCAACACACCCGGAGTTCGTTGAGCAGGTCCACGGTTGTGACTACCTTGATGATCGTTCAAGGCCATTTTATCAATGATAGCTGTGGCTTCCGCTGCAGTTTTGCTTAACAAAGACCCACCCGCGGTGGCATCCAACAAGGTTTTGTGTACTAGCTGCAACCCATTTCTGAATATATGAATTTGTGATAATTCATCGAAACCATGGCCTTTGCACTTTCGTAACATTGATTTGAACCTCTCCCAAGCTTCATTGAGAGATTTATTAGCTCCTTGTGTGAATACCGCAATGGCGGTCTTTGCTTCCATAAACCGAGTGTGCGGAAAAAATCTTTCCAAAAATTTTTCTTCCAAGGAATTTCAATCAGTCATTATGGCAGTTGACTGATCAAGGTACCATTCCTTGGCCTTCCCAATGAGGGAATGCGGGAATAGTCTCTTGAACAGAGACTCCTCTTCTGCTTCCGGCGCACCCGTCGCTCCAGGGATTTCATAGAATTTTGTCAAATGGGTGAAAGGATCTTCATGATCCATACCCGTAAATTGACTTTGGTATAACAGTTGGAGAATTCCGGTCTTCATCTCAGCATGACGACCATTGTGTGGATGACGGGCGAACTGCGCATTGTGCCTCAGACTATTTGTACATGGCCTAGAAGCAGGTGGTGGTGGTGGTGGTGGAACTCCCTCCATAACTAGAAGTATTTGTGGAAATGGTGGTGGTGTAGATGTACTTTCCTCTTGTTCTCGCCTCTGTTTCGCTAGCTGCCTCCTTCCTCTAGTTTGGCTATTGATTCTACGAGCGGTTCTTTCAATCTCAGGATCGAAAAGAAGTTGGTCCGCCGGTAGTTTCCCTCGCATAAACTAAGTCTGCACACTAAACAAACAGATTAACAAGTTCAAGATAAAGTGGTAACAGCTTACAATAACTCAACTATCGCAATGCTTGCAATATCAACTAACAATCCCCGGCAACGACGCCATTTTGTTAGAAGAATAGTAGTGTGGGTTTTTGTTATCATATCCACAGGGATTGTCGGATATTTGATGCCTGCCGTTCAATAGTTGCGATATTCTAAGTTAATAGTTTCAAAAGTTTCAATTGGTGTTATCATTCACTTGTAGCAAAGATTAATTTGTCACAAAGATTTTGTAAAAGGTTTTATAAAAGCATGTTAAGGTTAGGTTTCGCTAATCCCTTCCATGTATAAACGATTAATCAAGCATATGAACTCGATTTCCGACCAATACAACCGCGTATCCTCCCGACTACATTTATGTCTAAAGCAAAATTGTGAGTACCGTTGTTTAGACCGTTAGATGATGTCTCACGCTAACAATCTAAGCAACGATCATTAAGATCAATACAATGCGAATAGCAAATCCCAAATCTATGTCTAGAGTTTGGTTTTTAAGAGATGAAATTGTTAGGTCAAGATTTGTGGAATCTATGTCTAGAGTAAAACAAATCAAACATAAAGTATTAAGAGAAAACAACTTCATCTATATTGATCAAAGACTTTGTTCATATACAATAGATCAAAAGCAATACATAAAAACAGAATCAACTACATCCAACCTCAACATTGAGTGATTAGCTACCACTTCTCATGGTAGCTTGGATGACAAGTAAAGAGAGGAGATGAATGAGCATCCACGACGATTAATCGAGAATGGATGCGACTTCAGCTTCTCCAATCGAAAAAATACTCTTTGAGGAACAAAATACTGTAAACGATCAATTCTGATGGAAAATGAGCAAAAGATCCCCTTACAAAAAGTAAAAAATCTATTTATACACTTTACTTTCAGCACCCTTCGCCTAGCGAAGGATTCATTCACCTAGCGAATGACTAAAAACATGGCACATTTAAGTGCCTCAGACTTAAACCGCCCAATGGAATTATCGCGGGTTCGCTAGGCGAACCACTTCACTCGCGATGCGAAGCTTCGCTAGCTCACTCGCCCCAGCGAAGTTTGGGTGTTTTCAAAAGTGGAAGTTTCTGCCACCCCCTCGCTGGCACCTTCGCCTCGCGAACAAGACAGTGAGCATTCGCTGGTTTCCTCGCCCAGCGAATTTACCCAGTTTTCCTACTGTAAGTTTTGCATACTTTCTGCCACCCCCTCGCTGGCATCTTCGCTAACGTTCGCTAGGCGAACCTTCGCTGGCATCTTCGCCAATACTCGCCTAGCGAATGCAGTTGTTGATTTCAATTCTTTGGCAGCTTGCACTATTTCTTTGTGTCTTCAAACTTTGATCTTTTCACTCCTATTTCTGTACATTAGCACACACATTACAAGCACCACAAGTATATTTCAAATAATGCACAACAACGACATTCCACACTAAAATCGACATATCCCATACGAAAAAGTCATGGAAAATACCAAATAATTCATACAAAAATATATCATGATTGACATCTAACAATAGGCCGACTAACATATACATGTCTTAGAGTGTGACTGTTCATTCACCTAAAGGAAGGTGAAATGTGTGGGTCTCCGGCCTCCATCGTTCTAGCAAAGCCAGAATAAATTTTGGGTCAACAGAGTATGACGTGATTTTTATCAAGTCACCAAATCCACATCTCGTTAGTTATTCTTTGATGAAAGGGTCGTGTGGCATGTATTCGTGCCCACGACAACGGAACCTTGATACTGTCGCAACTGCAAAAAAACAACCGGCGAGAAAACTAGAACAAAAGAGTTGCCACCGAACGTTATTTATCCCGATGCAGGGAAAGGAAACGATCGAAGAAAACCTCAAAAGGGAAAGACATGGTCATCGCAACCATAGTCCGGGTTCGGGAGTCAGTTACACGAAGGGAAGGTATTAGCACCCCCACGCGTCCATCGTACTCGATGGGATCCACGCTTGTTGTCTAAATAAAGGGTGAGTTATCCTAAAATCTATGGCTAAATAGAAAAACGAGGAAGGGGGAAGCAAAGACGGACTCGCAAGGATTATCGCAATCCAATGCCTACGTATCTTCGTGGACGAACGAAGAATCATAGTCAACGTAGTTCGACGGACTACGCACTAAAGGGGGAGGTTGCTTGTCGAGATATCGCATCTCGTGCCTACGTATCCTCAATCGGACGGGAAAGAGGAATCCAAGCAAACGTAGTTCGACCTAACGAGGCCTTTAAGTGTTTTTTACGTGAGCGACGAGCTCCTTTCTGAAAATGATTTGAAACCTAACAATCCCGAAGGATGAAAAAGATTTGAATTTGTTTTGTGTTTTTTAGACATAAGTGGTTTGAGTTAGTTCATATCTTACATTGCACCAAAGTCTACTACGCGGGAACGAATGCGTCGCATGGTCGTCCTTAATGGGACGTATGCTAAACACTCTAGAAGAGGAGGGGAGACCCCTCGTTCTTCATTTCCTACACTTAAGGCTCGAGCGCAATATACGTTATATTTATTAAGTGTTTTAGAAATATTAAGAGATGAGAAGGGAAGACTCAAAGGAAAAGAAAACACTACGAGGAATTTTATCCTAATGTTGTCATACAAAGATGGCCCTAAGGTTGAGTTCAAAGGGGAAACATCTACCTAATGTTAGAATGCATGGTTCGAATCCTAATGTCTATCCCATTCCAATCTTAATCAAAGATTAAGTTGGACTGGGCCGTCCTAAGGGAACAAGGGAAAACAAAGCAAAAACCAAAGAAATATACCAAAACAGCAGCTACAACAGCGCTCCAACAGCTGCACAGTGGTAATTCATAGCAGGTACCCCAATTACCTACAAGACTTGTACATCTCTGTTGTATCTAAGAACCGTGTTCCTTCGTCAACTTGGTGGAGGGATCTTGTACAAGTATCTTCTTTCTGCGGCATTAATCTAGAAGATGGACAAATTAAGCATAAACTTGGAAACGGCGAGTTTACTTCATTCTGGACATCACGATGGGCAGCAAACCGCACCCTGGCTGCTGATTTTCCTGGTTTATGGCATCTAGCAGAAAACAAATATAGCAGAATCAGTGATGAGTTTTGGGATGTAGATACGATTACCAATCGTATAGTCATGTATTCTTGGTGGTGGATTGGTAATAAACATAAAAACGCACTTAACTGTAATTATTATTCTTGGGTAAATGCCCCTCTAGATTTTTGTAGGCCTTGATTTTTTTGCGGATAGGCCTTGCCTATATATGGGATTGGATCTCCCCTTGAGATTCCCTAATTTATATACCACTAATCTTGCTTATTAATATATATATATATATATATATATATATATATATATATATATATATATATATATATATATATATATATATATATATATATATATAGATATAAAATTAAAGTGATCAATTATATTTTAAAAATAAAATAATTTTTTTTGAGTTTTATTAGGATAACACATTATCATATTAGATAGAGAAATTTTGTAAGTATGTCACGTAAACAAAGTATAGTTTACTTTAGTAATATATCAAGATATAAATATAGATTGAAAGATTTGTTTAAAGTTTTTAATTTGATTTTCAGTTAAACTTATGACAATACTTTCATCATTGTTCTCGGTTATATTTAGTGTAAAAGCTATTGCAACAAGAATCAAGTAAGTAGGTAGTTGAGAACACGTTGCAATTGAAGCCATTGAGAGCACACGCCTTCAACTGATCCAATAGTGGCTGATCTTTTCTCAACCATTTGGTTGAGTGATCAATAAAATTCACTCTCACGTACATATTATAAATTGATGAGATTGGTTTCAATGATTTTAAGGCGTTAAAATCATGGTGATTTTGATTTTATGTAGTTAATTGAATCAATGGAAAACTATTTTGAGCCACGATAAATAAAAGCGATGTTACAGATAGTTAAAATTGAGATCAATGTAAACTTAATTCAATGCATTTATTTTTAAATTTTATTTCATGGAGGACAAAATGATAATAGTATTCATTACTACCACTACTCAATTTTTATTCACAACAACATTGATGTCCACGACAATGGCCAGTTTTCAAACCTCCGCTTTGACAATTGTTTGCACAAGTTTCATCAGATAATGGACATTCCGCCGTGTTATAACAATCCAATGCGTGATCTCCACTCATATTTACTTCATATCTTGTTGCACCACCTACAATCATAAATGCACAATGATTAAACTCTTATTTATTCAAGTACTAATCTCTATAAATTCAAAACTGTTATTTTCGTCGTATTTTTCATGTTCCTCCTAATGTCATTTGCAGAGTAAGTATGAATAGTTCAAATCTTAGATTGAGAAGGGTTTGTGACATGAATTATATTATAAATTATTTTTACAAAATACATGAATATATAAGTGCGTTACCTGGATGCAAGACTAAAGCAATGCAAAGAATTGCAACGAAAAAATACACTCGGTTGATGCTATTAGCCATGCTCTCTTGAAAGATTAATGGACAAACAACACCTTTAATGTTATTAAAGTTATTAGTTATTGAATTTTCTACGGATGTTTATATACTCTTTTTGATCCTCAATATAAAAAAATTAAATTTTAATTAAATTCATTGAAGAATCAATGTATTTGAACTGATTTTTTAATAAATTTAAAAAATAACAAGTAATTGTGTTTTACTTGAAAATTAACCATTATTAAAAAAAAATACTATGTTAAAAAAAATATATTTTCAAAAAATGAACTGCACATGATAATAATGAACATGTTTGTTTTACTTTAAAAATTAAATCATTAAAAAAGAAAATATGTTTTCAAAAATGAAACTGAAGATGCTAGTAAAGAACATGTTTGTTGTAATTTTAAAAAAATATATTTTTTCCTATAATTTTTATGAAAACTTCTTTTAAAAGAAACTAAAAGTTTTTTTCAAATTATTTTTAATTTAAATAATTAGTTTTAATATAATATAACATCAATGTACATTATTGAATATTAAACATAGTCAAAATCAAATAATTTTTTGAAATGATGTGTTTTAAAAATGATTTTTTGAACAAATTATTAAAAATAGTTTTATATTTTTGTGCTTTGTTTTTTTAACATTTTGATATTAAAAAAGTTATACTAAAAATACAAAATGAGTAAAATAACATTTTAAGAAATAGTTTTCATTAAACAAAATATCTACAACTATATAGATTATTTTCATTAAAAAATGAAATAAACGGCCCGGAATATCATGTTAAGGTTTTTTTATTAAAAATAGTATATATTTATGTTTTTTTTATAATATGTTAAAGTAAATTAGGGGTGTTTGAGATGCAATATGAATCAGTTGAGGCAAAAACTTTCCGATCTTTAGATAAATTTACTCACAGTTCTTTTCAATTTTAAATGTTTGATTAAAAAATGTGGGTCAACCCGATCGTATTTCACATAGTTTAATTTAAATAAATTTTTAAATATTGAATTTATAAATTATTTTTATTTTAAATATATTAAAACAATAAACAATAATATATTTAATATAACATATAACATATAATGTATTAAAATTTAAGATTACATAATGAGAATGATCAATTATAATTGAAATAAATGAAATAACTAAAATAAATAGATTAAAACAAAATAATAAATAGAATAAAAGAAAATAAGTATTATTAAATAATAAATTAACACAACATAATCGTAGTGATAAAAAAAATAAATAAATATAAAAATATAGACATGTGATTCAGTTTGATTTACATTAATAATCAGAAATTTGATTCGAATAGATCAATTATTCACAAAAAGATAAACCAAACACATTAAATAAATTTTTATTTTTTGCAATTTTTATTTTTGGATTGTTTTGCATTTTTTATTTTACTCGGCTTGAATTTGAACACTCATAATATTAAATAATTATTGATATTTATAAATTAAAACTTTAATAATAATAAAATACAACGTAATAAAAAATTAATATACTTGAATACTCCACACAATATATATAAATATTTTATCCTTTAAATATTGTACCCACATAATTTACTTTAAAATAAATATTATGTTAAAAATCAAAATAAATTAAGAACATGCTAAGATGAAATATCTTCCTAATAATAATAATTTTTTGTCAAAACAAATATTATTTTTTGGTGCAATAATACTTCTTTTTTATTAAACTATTAATAATAAAATGCTTCTAGATTTCACATGGTATTTTTCTATATTTTATTGTTTAGAATAATCTACATGAACATTTCTTTATTTGATGTTTTTTAAAGTGATTTTGCTTGAAATTTCTAGGAATTTAGTTTATATGAATTATAATAAAACTAAAATAGTATGCATGCATTCAATTAATTATAACTTACAGTTATATGTATCGAGACAAACTAAACAGCTCAAAGTATATCATAGATCATCCATAAATTAATAAAGCTTACAATTTAAACCATAAGACAATCTTAATACAATAATACAAATAATATTGTATCACCCCAAATAATTTGTGTCAAGGATTATAACAGTATACTAATACATGGTTACAAAACTTTTGCATAAACACAATGTTATATGGGATGTCCAAAATACAACATGGAATGGAATGAATATAAAATATACAACAAAACTAAACAAAGGGAATTACATCTTCATCTTTTCGGATCCATGCTGCTAATTCTCCAGTCAATACATACTTATCTGTAAAATAAACAACGAGAATGATATAAAATTTCTAAATCTTAGTGAACTCTAGAATACACAATTGACTTCAAACGAATTTGGTCTATTACTACAACACACTTGTACTCCAATAAAGAAAATAATACTGAAGCATACAAAACTTCTTAATAATCATGAAGTTAGACATACTAGTTCTCTATGCCTTAATGTAACACCCTAAATAATCTTCGCGCAAAATTAAACAAAATCAGAGTAAATATTTACAAAAGCATATTTAGGATGTCACCTTTCAACAAAAACCTGCACATATAAATAGATATGTAACACCTATTACTTTTAAATTAATGATAGTAATAACGATAATGAAAGATTGTCTGAATAATCAATTCTTATTGCAACAACGCAAAAATTCAGCATTAAGATAGTTATTCAAAATTAATCAAATGTTTCCAGAAGGATTATAAATAACCGCACAAAGGAGATATTCAAAATTCACAACCAACATAAAAGAAAACAAACGTTCCAAGACCCTGGTGTTACACATCAGAGCAGACGCCGACACTAAAATAAAATTGGAAGACTCCAGCTTCCACTCATATCAACTCCTCTAATGCGAATTATCTGCACGGTGCCCATGAAAAGGCAACATTCAAACATAAGGGGTGAAATATCATAATTATATAAATGAAATAATGATATTAACCAGGAAAAAGATTATTTCATGCACATCACTCATTCCTCATAACCAACACAACAACACCTTTCAACATACATCTACAATATCCAACACATAACAACAACATCCGATTTTTTTTATAATAACTTGTTTATTCAATAAAAATACCATATAAACTAACAATTCAAATAAATTACAAGAATGACGTGTTTTGAAAATTACTTAACAGGGTGGCGCCATATGGTATGGCACCTCAGGCATAGGGAAAAACCCTAAATGCCAAACTATATGGCGCCTCAGTTCAACATTCATGCCCTAGTTTTGTTTTTTTTGTATAGGGGGAGGCGCCATATGGTATGGCACCACCTTTCACTTTCTTTTTTATTTATTTATTATTTTAATTTGGAAATTGAAAAATTTAATGAAAAAAAAAAGGGTAGCCAAAAAGATATAACAATGTTCATAATAAAAATTAATACAATTGATGGTAAAGAAAAATTCAATGATCGTGCCTATCTAAACGTCCACAGGATCCACATGCAGGGGCTCTTGCGCGGCGTCTTTGTCTACCACGATTTTGTTGAGGTGTAGTTAACCTTTGCGTCTGTTGAGATGGTTCCAACGTATCAAACAAATTCTAAAGCATCTGTCCCGAATAGCCGGGGGGGTTGCCGCCAACGGCGCTTCCGTAATCTAGCTGCATGCCCATGTTTTCGTAGTTTGTAAGGGGGGTTAGGTTGGTTGCAGGCGGTATAGTTGGCCAAAATGTTGCATTGAACGTTGTTGGTACCGATTCAGTGGTTGATGTGGGGTTTGGTAGTCAAATAGTGGGTGGGTTTGTTGGTTGTAGGACGATTGTGGTTGTAGGAAGATAGGATGTTCATTTGTGGGGGGCTAGGGTAGGTTCGAAAGACTCGTCAGGGCTATAGGCATTAGTGGGGTCGGTGTAGGTGGGCTGGGGATAGGGGTAAGGCTCTTCTTGTTGTGAATGAGTTGGTGGCAGGATAGGGTTGCGGCTTTGGTAGATTGAATCGGTTGGTATACCTTGTTGTTGGGTATAACTAGGTGTATGATGTTGGGCATGTGGCTGGGAATGTGGCCGTGAGGAAGAGGCATGTTGGCGCGGATCAATTAGATACGTCGGCTGAGAGAGTAATTGTTGGGGTGTTGTAACAGACCTAAACCAAGTCATATATTGTTGAGTTGGTATAGCATCTTCTACAACAGGGTCAGATAAGACGTGCTGGTGTCAATTCTCCGAATGTTCACACATCTCTATTGCAAAGTTCGTCCACTCACCCACAGCCCACTATGTGTCCACCCTATGCAGATGCCACGATCCTAAACTTGTCGGAGCCACCGGAATATCCTGATGCATTCTGAACTGAAGTTTTACGCGATCGCTTTGATGCATCTCCACAGTGGTGAACCGATTGATGGGTGTTTTTGATGTCCACACAGCAGCATCATTCGCGTTGGGCTGGTGGTCGAGGCCCTCGTACGGCCTCCAGACAAACTACAAGAACAAAAGCTTTAATGAGAAACTGTATGATGCTTTAATGTGTTAGAAATATTTATGGAAGTTTAAGGAAAATTTACATCGTCGGGGCCAATGTGATCTATTAGGTTGCGGTAGACTGTTATGACGCTCCTGAGAGTTCGATGGTAACTCATTCCCAGAACTGACCACCTCAAAAAGTAGTTACAAATAAATTAGTTACAAATAAACATTTCATTAAAGGACATAAGTTCGAGTAGTAAAATTAAGCTTACCTGTTTGCGTAGGGAAATGTGAAGGGATTCCAGTTAACTGGAGCTAGTGTTGGCATTCTCGACCAACCCCACGCCTGAAGGAGATAGGTGCAGCCATAAAAAGTACAAGCGTTTTTTTAGAAGTTTTACAGAGTGAACTATAGAGATGGGCTAGGACAGCTGAACCCCAACTATGTTCGTGCACTCTGTTAATGTTAGCCAACAAAGGTAAATACATAATATTTACACTCTTTCCAATACTTTCTGGAAATAAAAAGTTACCAACAGGAGCATTAAATAGCATCGAGTTTTTAGTATCTTGTAATAGGGGGAGTATTGTTGTCTAATACAATAGAGTCATAGTATCCCCTAAGGTATTTTATGTTAATACCTTGGCCCCTAGGTCTACCATCACGTGTGGGCTCAGGTGCTTCGAGACTGAGCGGCGTGCCCAACAAATCGTTGCATAGTTGGTTGTCGACAAAAACGGGGTCGTTGACGGCCGTGCCATCGATGCTTAGGCCGAGTAACATATACACGTCTTAGAGTGTGACTGTTCATTCACCTAAAGGAAGGTGAAATGTGTGGGTCTCTGGCCTCCATCGTTCTAGCAAAGCCAGAATAAATTTTGGGTCAACAGAGTATGACGTGATTTTTATCAAGTCACCAAATCCACATCTCGTTAGTTATTCTTTGATGAAAGGGTCGTGTGGAATGTATTCGTGCCCACGACAACGGAACCTTGATACTGTCGCAACTGCAAAAAAACAACCGGCGAGAAAACTAGAACAGAAGAGTTGCCACCGAACGTTATTTATCCCGACGCAGGGAAAGGAAACGATCGAAGAAAACCTCAAAAGGGAAAGACATGGTCATCGCAACCATAGTCCGGGTTCGGGAGTCAGTTACACGAAGGGAAGGTATTAGCACCCCCACGCATCCGTCGTACTCGATGGGATCCACGCTTGTTGTCTAAATAAAGGGTGAGTTATCCTAAAGTCTACGGCTAAATAGAAAAACGGGGAAGGGGGAAGCAAAGACGGACTCGCAAGGATTATCGCAATCCAATGCCTACGTATCTTCGTGGACGAACGAAGAATCATAGTCAACGTAGTTCGACGGACTACGCACTAAATGGGGAGGTTACTTGTCGAGATATCGCATCTCGTGCCTACGTATCCTCAATCGGACGGGAAAGAGGAATCCGAGTAAACGTAGTTCGACCTAACGAGGCCTTTAAGTGTTTTTTACGTGAGCGACGAGCTCCTTTCTGAAAATGATTTGAAACCTAACAATCCCGAAAGATGAAAAAGATTTGAATTTGTTTTGTGTTTTTTAGACAGAAGTGATTTGAGTTAGTTCATAACTTACATTGCACCAAAGTCTACTACGCTGGAACGAATGCGTCGCATGGTCGTCCTTAATGGGACGTATGCTAAACACTCTAGAAGAGGAGGGGAGACCCCTCGTTCTTCATTTCCTACACTTAAGGCTCGAGCGCAATATACGTTATATTTATTAAGTGTTTTAGAAATATTAAGAGATGAGAAGGGAAGACTCAAAGGAAAAGAAAACACTACGAGGAATTTTATCCTAATGTTTTCATACAAAGATGGCCCTAAGGTTGAGTTCAAAGGGGAAACATCTACCTAATGTTAGAATGCATGGTTCGAATCTTAATGTCTATCCCATTCCAATCTTAATCAAAGATTAAGTTGGACTGGGCCGTCCTAAGGGAACAAGGGAAAACAAAGCAAAAACCAAAGAAATAAACCAAAACAGCAGCTACAACAGCGCTCCAACACCTGCACAGTGGTAATTCATAGCAGGTACCCCAATTACCTACAAGACTTGTAGATCTCTGTTGTATCTAAGAACCGTGTTCCTTCGTCAACTTGGTGGAGAGATCTTGTACAAGTATCTTCTTTCTGCGGCATTAATCTAGAAATGGACTAATTAAGCATAAACTTGGAAACGGTGAGTTTACTTCATTCTGGACATCACGATGGGCAGCAAACCGCACCCTGGCTGCTGATTTTCCTGGTTTATGGCATCTAGCAGAAAACAAATATAGCAGAATCAATGATAATGGTTTTTGGGAGGATGGCACATGGAATTGGAACATTAAATTTTCACATCAAATATTGCAGGAAGACATCACATTACAATATGATAAACTACTTGAAGTGCTGCAGGAACATAAGGTAGTCGAAGATGCGCATGATTCGGTTATTTGGTCACACGGCCACACTTCAGTTTTTTCTGTTTCGTCATTATATTATTTATTGCAGGAAAATAAGAGCAGCTTAGTTCCGGTTGCTGCAGAGGATGTTAAATCTGCGCTGAGATTGAATTGGTTGGTCGTCGCCCCACTTAAATTGAAAGTATTTGGTTGGAGATTGATACTCAATAGATTACCTACACACGACAACTTGGTTTGAAGAGGATTAATCACAAACGCTAATGAAAAGGTTTGCCCATTCTGTTTCTTAATGGAAGAAAATGCTGAACATCTTCTCTTTCAATGCTCCAATTCAAATTGTGTTTGGAAATTTCTATTCCGTTGGTTAGAAGTTGCGGAATTTTGCGTTGGAGATATTTTGAACCATATTCTATGTTGGATAAATGGGTGTTTACAAAATTCTCTTAGTGTCGGTACTGCTATGGACTTTTGGCTAGTTGTGTGTTGGGTCATATGGTCGTCTAGGAACAACATCATGTTCAAAGATGAGTTTTGGGATGTAGATACGATTACCAATCGTATAGTCATGTATTCTTGGTGGTGGATTGGTAAAAAACATAAAAACGCACTTAAGTGTAATTATTATTCTTGGGTAAATGCCCCTCTAGATTTTTGTAGGCCTTGAGTTTTTTGCGGATAGGCCTTGCCTGTATATGGGATTGGATCTCCCCTTGAGATTCCCTGATTTATATACCACTAATCTTGCTTATTAATATATATATATATATATATATATATATATATATATAAAATTAAAGTGATCAATTATATTTTAAAAATAAAATAAATTTTTTTGAGTTTTATTAGGATAACACATTATCATATTAGATAGAGAAATTTTGTAAGTATGTCACGTAAACAGAGTATAGTTTACTTTAGTAATATATCAAGATATAAATATAGATTGAAAGATTTGTTTTAAAGTTTTTAATTTGATTTTCAGTTAAACTTATGACAATACTTTCATCATTGTTCCGGTTATATTTAGTGTAAAAGCTATTGCAACAAGAATCAAGTAAGTAGGTAGTTGAGAACACGTTGCAATTGAAGCCATTGAGAGCACAGACCTTCAACTGATCCAATAGAGGCTGATCTTTTCTCAACCATTTGGTTGAGTGATCAATAAAATTCACTCTCACGTACATATTATAAATTGATGAGATTGGTTTCAATGATTTTAAGGCGTTAAAATCATGGTGATTTTGATTTTATGTAGTTAATTGAATCAATGGAAAACTATTTTGAGCCATGATAAGTAAAGCGATGTTACAGATAGTTAAAATTGAGATCAATGTAAACTTAATTCAATGCATTTATTTTTAAATTTTATTTCATGGAGGACAAAATGATAATAGTATTCATTACTACCACTACTCAATTTTTATTCACAACAACATTGATGTCCACGACAATGGCCAGTTTTCAAACCTCCGCTTTGACAATTGTTTGCACAAGTTTCATCAGATAATGGACATTCCGCCGTGTTATAACAATCCAATGCGTGATCTCCACTCATATTTACTTCATATCTTGTTGCACCACCTACAATCATAAATTCACAATGATTAAACTCTTATTTATTCAAGTACTAATCTCTATAAATTCAAAACTGTTATTTTCGTCGTATTTTTCATGTTCCTCCTAATGTCATTTGCAGAGTAAGTATGAATAGTTCAAATCTTAGATTGAGAAGGGTTTGTGACATCAATTATATTATAAATTATTTTACAAAATACATGAATATATAAGTGCGTTACCTTGATGCAAGACTAAAGCAATGCAAAGAATTGCAACGAAAAAATACACTCGGTTGATGCTATTAGCCATGCTCTCTTGATAGATTAATGGACAAACAACACCTTTAATGTTATTAAACTTATTAGTTATTGAATTTTCTACGGATGTTTATATACTCTTTTTGATCCTCAATATAAAAAATTAAATTTTAATTAAATTCATTGAAGAATCAATGTATTTGAACTGATTTTTTAATAAATTTAAAAAATAACAAGTAATTGTGTTTTACTTGAAAATTAACCATTATTAAAAAAAAATACTATGTTAAAAAAAATATATTTTCAAAAAATGAACTGCACATGATAATAATGAACATGTTTGTTTTACTTTAAAAATTAAATCATTAAAAAAGAAAATATGTTTTCAAAAATGAAACTGAAGATGCTAATAAAGAACATGTTTATTGTAATTTTAAAAAAATATATTTTTTCCTATAATTTTTATGAAAACTTCTTTTAAAAAAAACTAAAAGTTTTTTTCAAATTATTTTTAATTTAAATAATTAGTTTTAATATAATATAACATAAATGTACATTATTGAATATTAAACATAGTCAAAATCAAATAATTTTTTGAAATGATGTGTTTTAAAAATGATTTTTTGAACAAATTATTAAAAATAGTTTTATATTTTTGTGCTTTGTTTTTTTTACATTTTGATATTAAAAAAGTTATACTAAAAAGACAAAATGAGTAAAATAACATTTTAAGAAATAGTTTTCATTAAACAAAATATCTACAACTATATAGATTATTTTCATTAAAAAATGAAATAAACGGCCCGGAATATCATGTTAAGGTTTTTTTATTAAAAATAGTATATATTTATGTTTTTTTTATAATATGTTAAAGTAATTAGGGGTGTTTGAGATGCAATATGAATCAGTTGAGGCAAAAACTTTCCGATCTATAGATAAATTTACTCACAGTTCTTTTCAATTTTAAATGTTTGATTAAAAAATGTGGGTCAACCCGATCGTATTCACATAGTTTAATTTAAATAAATCTTTAAATATCCAAATTATAAATTATTTTAATTTTAAATATATTAAAATAATAAACAATAATATATTTAATATAACATATAACATATAATGTATTAAAATTTAATATTACATAATGAGAATGATCAATTATAATTGAAATAAATGAAATAACTAAAATAAATAGATTAAAACAAAATAATAAATAGAATAAAAGAAAATAAGTATTATTAAATAATAAATTAACACAACATAATCATAGTGATAAAAAAAATAAATAATATAAAAATATTGACATGTGATTCAGTTTGATTTACATTAATAATCAGAAATTTGTTTCGAATAGATCAATTATTCACAAAAGATAAACGAAACACATTAAATAAATTTTTATTTTTTGCAATTTTTATTTTTGGATTGTTTTGCATTTTTTATTTAACTCGGCTTGAATTTGAACACTCATAATATTAAATAATTATTGATATTTATAAATTAAAACTTTAATAATAATAAAATACAATATAATAAAAAAATTAATATACTTGAATACTCCACACAATATATATACATATTTTATCCTTTAAATATTGTACCCACATAATTTA